>VZRE01014650.1:42027-130739 GCA_013396775.1 Cephalopterus ornatus
CCCCCGTTTTTATTTATTCCTCTTTTTCCCTGTATTTATTTCTTCTTTTCCCCCCGCCTTCCATTCCTCGCCCCTCCCCGTCTCTCCGCTCTCTCCGGATGCGCGGCAGCGGCGCTGGCGCGGGGAGCGCGGCGTTACAGTGCGCGGTGGGGTTTGTCAGTCCTGCCACAGGTCGGAAACGCGCTGGGGCAATGCCGCGTCATGCCGTGTCGTGGCATGTCGCGGCGTGCCCTGCGGGCGCGGGCGGGGATGCGGGGCGGGAGCGCGTGAGCGGGGTGCGGGGGGTGGCGGTGGCCGCATTCAGCTGCGCGCCCGGAGTGGCGTGTCACTCGCGTGAGAGCCTGTGATCAGCGCCGTAAGTCGCCTTTCAGGAGGTGTCCCCGCATGCTTTAGTATGCATGTCACCGCCCGGGTTTCTTAAGCCTGGGGCACTAGCAGGCGAGGAGGAAAAAAAGGAAAAAAAAAAAAAAGTTCCAAATAGGATTTAGCATAAGCTTGAGGAGATTTGGAAAGGTTTCAAAGATCAGGCTGTATCAAAGGCTTATGAAGCCCTCGTTAGCTGTAGAAATATAATAGCATGGCAGGCTATCCCATTCGAGGAACCAATGTCTGTATTATTTCACTATGACAGGCTAAAGGGAGAGAAAGTTGAACAGTTTCCACAGAGGAGTTGGACTAAGTTGAATATAATGAGCAAACGCCACATGTATCCATTATGTCCGTCTATTCATTCCCAATCACTGCCATAACTCTTTGACTAAACGATGATGAGCGCTGAATTACACACAATGCCCTGCTCATATTAAAATACATTTAAGACCTATCCCTCCTGGTGCCCTGTTACGCCTATTCACAGGATTTTCTTTTTGTCCTAATAGGGCCTCTCTGGGAAGCAACACCAGTCTCGTTCCAGAAGAACAAAATAACAGCATGAGGCTGAAACCTGGCACGAACCGGGGGGAACGAAACCATCTGCCCCGCAAGGCACCGAGGCCCTGCGTGGAGCCGGGTGCAGGCTCCCAGCGCTGCAGTGTCTCGGCGGCCATGAGGAGGGCTGTGCTGGCCTTGGCCTGCAGGGAAGAGAACTAAAGCGAAGGAAGATAGGGGTCCTGAAGGATGACTGCCTTCCTTCCTCTCTCTTCCTCTTCCTTTCCCCTTTTTCCCTTCCCCTTTTTCCCTTCCCCTTTTTCCCTTCCCCTTTTTCCCTTCCCCTTTTTCCCTTCCCCTTTTTCCCTTCCCTTCCCTTCCCTTCCCTTCCCTTCCCTCATATCTCAGGGAACTCAAGACATGCATTTTACAGGGAGAGCGCGGCAAACAGAACGGGGAACGCTCCCCACCCCACTCCGGTTTCCTTTAAGAATCCGGGATAAAAGCGCTCCGTTCCGCACACTCCGCGCTGTAGCATCCCGGGGGCTCCACTGCCGGCCGTGTCCGGGGGTGTCCCGGGGGTGTTCCGGGGGTGTCCCGGGGCTGCGCGGGGCGGCACGCGAGCGGGGGGCGGCAGGCTGCCCGCAGCGCCGGCTTATGGAAATGGGATTTAAATCGCTCCTCAGCCCTGGCTGCGGGCGCGCGGGGAGGGGGGGGCCACGCTCCGCCGCCAACAAAAGCTCCCCGAACGCCCGGTTTCCATACGAAAAAGCTCCGCGGAGCTCCTTTCTCCTGCCCGCGGGAGCTCCGCAGGCGGTCGCCCGGCGGGGCGGGGAGAAGCCGGGCCGGGCTGCCCTGAACCGGGCCGGGATCCGGACCGGGCCGTGGTCCGAGCTGTAGAGGTCGGGGCTGGGCTGCCTGGGAATGGGGCCGCCGGCTGGGAGCGGGGAGTGGGCAGCGGGGCGGCCCCTCGTGTGTAACAGGATTATCTTTGCCATTTCAAGTTCCATACAGCATGTAATTTATTTTTAATTAGGATTAGATCGAGCAGGGAAGGAGACCAGACCTTTCCCCCACCCTCTACCTCCCCCTCCCAGCAAAGGCATGGCTATTCCACGAGCAGCTCTTATTCTTTACAAAAAAAGGGGATCAATCGATAAACTAGGACCTGTGTTCACCTCCCATGCACTTTGCAGGAGAAAAGGGTGCAAAGGGCTGTATTTTCAATGTGTGCTCAAGTATCTGAATCAGAAAGAGTCTTGGAAATCCTTCCCCTTTCCCATCTACTTTGTCCCCATCTCACATGCTTTCAATCCAAACCCATTCTTAAAAGCGTCCCAGTGGGGTCTTGCTCCTCATGCCTTTTTTTTCTTATTTTTTTAGGGGCCAAATGCACTTTCTGCCTGCCTGAGTTACTCTCTTTCCACTGTCGTGACTTTGATTTTAAAAAGCCCTGATATATCAGTCTCTCTGCTGGAGCAAAGCCTTCTCCCCAATAATTTGGATAGAGTCCATCACAGAAATGTTCTGAAAGGCCAGTGAAGAATCCTGTATTACATCTCAAAATAAACATACGGATCAGCTGCATTAAAAGCACTTCTTTGAAATATTGTGGTTAAACAGCCCAGATTGGTTGATTGCTCCATGCGGGGACATATGTTCTTGCAAACTGTGAGTATTGTTACTAATGGGGATTCTCACACCACAGCCTTTCCTTTGAATCTGAGGCACTGCTGGTTTCTCTGGAGCTGTTGCAAGGTTGTTTTAATAATTTACCAGTTCTCTTGCACTTAATGTTGTTGCAGAGACTCAGAGCGTGCAAAGAAGGAGGTGTTTCATGGTGTCCAGAGGTCTGATCTCTGCTGCCAAGCTTCTTTCCATACTTCTTAGACACAGAAATCGAAGCTGCTCCGAGAGATGGGTATCAGGCAAAGGAAAAAGCAAAGCTCCACCACTCAACCCTGTGAACCTGGGTTCCTGGGTAATGTGTTGCTCCCAAGGAGTAGGAGCACTCCTACACCACCAGCCTGATGTCAACAGCAATCAAGTCAGTGATTACCAGCAAATTACTCCAGGTTCTCTTTTTTAAACTTACCTTTTTCCCCCCTGATTCTGATTCAGCCTTTAGAAATAAAAGTCGTGAGTGGTTTTCCCTCTCCCCAGGTAGTTACTGCCTTTCGTGGGGTGATGAAACCCCAGGATCTCATCCTCTTCTTCACTCTTCCAGCTGACCACTGACACTGCTGCGGCTCTTTTCACCATCACCCAAAACACAGTAGGTTTGCATATGTGTATCAAGGTGTCAGTGTCCCCAGTACAACAGGGTAAGACTTTCCTTCTCTCAGCAGGTGCCTGGGATCCTGTCCAGTGATCTCTGTTGATGGAGATAAGCTAGAAGGTGTTAAGTTTTGGTGGTGAGAGAAGGTAAGACTCCCAAAGAGTTCCAGTCCAGTACATCAGGACCACATATACCTTGAGGAAGAATGTGCAGCTTCATGCCAGCATGGGGCGGTGGAAGCAAGCCAGGCTTTAAGGAGAGGTGGCTGTGTTATATGTGCTTCCCTGTTCCCAGAAGATCTTTGGGGCACCAAGCCTTGGCTATTGAAAGTTCCCCTTTCTCTCTTTGGCCCTCTCAACCTAGGCTGTGTGGTGACTGCCTGCCCTTGGGGTGGTGGGGTAGGATCCTCTTGTAGCACAAGCCCTAGGGTGGTATGACTTTGCTGTGCTTCTGAGGAGAAGTCAGGATATCTGGGCATGGTCTCCAGCTGGTCCTACTCACCAGCATACTTAGAGGGTCTTTTTGACTTCTCTCCAGATGTGAAGTTGAGATGCAGCATGTCCCCCAAACCCTTGTCTCTGAGCATGTGGAGTCGTGGCACAGACCTCTCTTCCTGGAAAATCCTCTCCATGCTCAGCCCTTTCCTCTTTCTTCTTGGGCATCCCCATGGGCTTGGCTGCCTTGGAGTGATTTACAAAAACAAAGGAATTCCTTCTGCTTCAGGGCCTAAACAATCACTCCTGTTTAATCATTTCTACTGAAACCAAGGAAGTGTGGGTTAACCTGTCAAGCTCCACAAGCCTGGGCTGACCAAAACCCCTGGAAAACAAAAGAGTGGAACCAAGTGGCAAAGGGTTTTGTTGCTCTATGACTGTGCTGGAGGGTAGCATGAGGCATTGTGCTTCTGTCTCTGGCCACACGGGCTTATAGAAGACAGAGGCTGCAAACCTTCCTGTGAGCTGTGGGTTGGTAGTGGGGTTATAAATCATTCTGATCATTTGTTTATTTGCTGCACATGCTTCCCTGCTTGCACCTCCCCTCTGTGAAATGTGGGTTAGAAGAAAGAGGTTTTTTTGCAGAAGAAATAGTGTGCCCATACCCCCCACCTGGCAAGCACTTTTGATTCCACAGGGAATTTATTTTTTAATTGGATTAATTTCTAGCCTCTCCCAGAGTAGCAGCTGGGGTCTTTGATTCAAGAGGTTAAAACAAAGGGGCATGAAACAAAAGACCAGTTTTTCGCATTCCCCACACAGCGTGCGCCTCGTGGGCCTCGTGTGAGCTGCCTGGAGGTATCCCTTCAGCAGTGCATTCCTAAAGGTCTCCCCATGTCGCCCTCAGCCAGAGTCTACTGCATGTTTTTTTGGGGTGCTTCATAATCTATCTTGCCTGAAAGGTATCTGAATGTGAGTTTTCCCCTCCTATCCCAGCTTGTGTTCCCATACAACCTTACCCCTTTGTGTCCATCTCCTTTTCTGCTTCCCCCACACCATCCCTTGTCTAGGTCTCTTTACCCTCTATCTTTTCTGCCCCAGAAGAGGTGAGGCTCTTCAGCTGTTAAATCAGAAGGCAGGTGCTCTCATGTTCAGTTCTCAGCTTTCTCATCTGGAGCAAGACTCAGCCCCAACAAGGTCTGGGATATTTAGGTATCCGATTGCCATTGAATGCCATGGAAGTTGGGCATATTTTAAACTGGATGAGGGCTGAGGGTCTCTCAGAATCAACCCCTTATGTCCACAGACTGTGGGTACATTGGACAGATGACAGCCCAAGTCCTGCTGTTTGCCCACCATGAGGACTATTGAGTCAGAGCTGCCCTTAGAAGTACCTACCTTTATTATGCAGGTTCTTTGTAGCTATTTTGCCTGAGTGCCTTTGGTTTTAGGGAGTGCAGGTATCAGAGTAGTTATTCACATCAATCTCCAATCTGGACCTTCAGAAGTGCTTACCTTCTTCAGAGCTTGAGGTCTGTTTAGATCACTGGGCTGCTAAAGTGGGGAGTTGCACGGCTTTTCTCCCTGGCTGTTGTGAATTGGTGCTCCCACTCTGTGGCTGCTGCTGTGTGCCTGGCTGGGATGTCTTTCACAGCACCTTGAAGGTGTTCGGACTGGTATATTTGGCTTTCCTCCAGCAGCTCCTTGTTTCCTCCTGGGTCTCATTCACAGTCTCCTCCTTGAAGGACTGTTTGGAGTTTTAGACTCTTACAAATGATGAATGGCTGGAAGAAATACACCTCTCAGCTACCAGGAAGATGTACAGTCCTCTGCGGATACTTATGTGTGGTGGTTGTGATGGGCTCCACTGATTTCTCTGAGAATCAGCTCCCTTGCTATTTGGTGTGCAAAGTCCCTTTCTGCATGTCCTTCTGCTGCCCCTGGCCAGCCAGTGTCACCCACTCAGTGCCACACTAAACAAGTATGGCCAGGTCACTCCTTGGGCTCTGCCTTCCTACAGTTTCCAAAGTCCTTCCCAGTAAGATTGTATCCTTATATAAACACAAGGATAGTTACATACATGCCAATATGTTTTTACTATGCCCTTAAAAATATCCTTCCTGTTTCTCTGCTGTCTATACATTTTAAGTCTTACCCGGCACAGGTGATTTCTTGCCCCATCCACTGATACATCCATGGGACGGGAGGGGACAGTGGGAAGCAGTTATTGTTGAGGCCCTGGAAACTGAAAACTTGCATTAATGTGACGCCATGCTGGAGCTAATTAGCCCAGTGTCACAGTGGAGTTAACGAGCTTGGGCACAATGCCACAGCTTCTGATTCCCAGGCTGGGGGGCTTTGCAGGTTCTGGCCCTGGTATGCTCCTGGTTGTTTCCCAGAGGATTACAGTGATGGAGGCGGCATGGGAGAAAAATGTGACAGTGAGGCAGGGACTCTGCCGTGTGCCACAAGTCCCTTCCTCCATCTCGCCTCTCCTTCTCCCCCCTCTTCCCTCCTTGTCCTCTATCTTAATCGCGCCTCAGCTTGCAAAGTCAGAGCCCCCAGCTGTGAAGGACTAAGTCTCTCTTCTCCCAGCCTCCCGAGTGGCAGCAGGCTGTGAGCAAGAGTGTGCCTCATGTCACTCCTGCTGAAGAGGCTGTGAGAGCAGGGGAAGAGCCCAGACGCGGGCGGCTGCCGCACTTGGCTGCCTGCCAGGGCAGGAGCACGCCATTCACTCCTGGGGAGCCGGCAAGCATCCCCCCTCGCCCGGCTGCCTCTAGGGCTGGAATCTACCCAGACCGAGGTTTTATTTCAGCTTGTCAAGGAGCACCCTGCAACTGAAGGTTATGGGGGGAGTGGTGGTGAGTTCCATCAGGCTACTCTCCTTCATCCTGATTTTGGGACCATCTCCCTTTCTATTCTGCAGGAGGGCTCACAGTTAAACCTCCCTCTCTGCCTCCACCTTTGATGTGCTGGGTGACGGATTTCAGCTTCGATGGCTGCCAGCATGTTGCTGCCTGATGTACAGCAGCTCCAGGCAGAGCAGGGCAGGAAAACACCACACAGCAGTACAGAGGAACATGGAGAGCAAACACATCCCATTACAAGAAAGTTGGAAAAGCTTTAGGTATTCATACTGAGTCAATGAGACGTAAACTTTTCAGAAGCTTGGGAAATCTGGTTTCTAAATCATTTGTGTGCTCTTGAGTGTTTCACCCAGGATTTTTGCTTTAAGGTTTTCTGCTGCTGCATTGTGCTGCATTTCATGAGTCCAGGATTAGATCAGACTGCTTTTTGAGGCCATGGGTAAATTTTTTCTGTCTTTTTTTTGGTGTCCAAGTCTCCCATTGTTTGACCTTTGCAGGACCTCCAGACCTACAAAACATCCCTTTACTCATGGTCTGTCTTTCGTGCGCGGCATTTGCTCATTCTCCGCATACGCTTCACTGAAGGGGTCTAGCTGAGGAGGCAGAATGTTGGCCCTGGGTGATGTGACCTGGGACTGGAGCTGGTGACGGAGTGGAGAGGAGTGGAGCTATTTCCCGTGTCTGAGGGATGCATCTGCACCATAGCCCTAGGTGGCATGTTTGCCCATCTTTAGGAGTTAGCCAGTCAGTTCCCAAATGTCACCTGTCCCTCCTGCACCTGTAAATGTGCATGACAGCAGGACAAGGGGGCCATCTGGAAACCACTGCAGTCTCTATGGCTACATCTACAACACTGAATAAAATGCTCCATACTCTGGCTCTAGGTAGTTTATTTCTGCAGACATAGTCTATGGTGATGGAGCCCTTTCACAATTTGGGAGGAGTTACCTGTTTGCCTTTTCAAGTTTAGCCATCTGGTGCCTTTGTTTGTTTAACTCACTTTAAAAAGAGGTGCACATTGCTACCCTGTGTCTGTGGTTTTTGCATCTGGAAATACAAACACCATCACATATTTCATACATTACACCTGGGGAAAAAAAATCATTTGTCCCCAAAGTCTGCAGAATTCAATTCTGAAAAGTTAAATAAATTGTTATCGCTTTTCAAGTGCCATAATAAATGTACGGAATGATCTCACAAAAAAGCTTGAGGCTTAGAGAGTAGGTGCTAAAGAAATGCATCAAATTAGACCAAAAAAGAGGCATAAAATCTATGTTATCCCAAAAGATAAGGGCTGATGGCTCAAGTGACTTTTCTGTTTGCTGATGTACTAAACATCAAATTCATGTTTCTGCCTAAAAGAATTTGCATCTCTGCAGTGAGCAGATCTGAAGGCTTTGTTTTTTCTGGAGAGGTATGTGGCGGGGAGGGAGAAGAAGAAAATGATGCAAGCTGGCACGGTTCATAAGTGAAGGGTCACAGATGGGTGAAGCCTTGCAGAAGTTAAAACTGACAAACAAGCCTTTGGTGATGCTCCTGGAGCATCCTGAACATTTAGAACTGAAGAGGTTTGAGTTTGCCTCAGCAACATTATGTATGTATATGCATGTGTTATAATGAATATGATAATTACAGGAGATAATTTATAATATATGTGTATTATATATGAGTGCCTCCTCAGCAGGCTAAAACAATGCCATGAGAGTGCAAAGAAATGTGAAATCTAATTACTGTAGCTGTGTAAGTGAAGTAATGAGGAGCTTGAGAGTGTGACTGATAAGCAATTAGATACTAGACTAATGAGCAAGCTGTCTACAGTCCATCAAAAGAGTAAGGGAGGCTTGTGCAAGACACCCCTGGCATTGCAAAGAGGACAATATACTACATCCAAATGCAGCTCAGTAATGAGCGGAGACTGTGTGCTCAGCTCAGGGATAAAGTCATTAACCAGTCAAAAAACCTGTGGCTGACCCACAGGAGATAAGGACAGGAAAAAGTTCAAAATATATAGAACTGCAAGTATGGGAGAGCTGCAGCTGGGATTGAAGGTTCTGGATTAGTGACTCCCTAGATTGGGTTTGCTGTGCTATCTTACCCCTGATAAAACAGCCAGGGTGAGAAATTGGTGTCGGGTTGGGTCATGTGGGTGGCAATATAAGTCTTGCCCTGGGAGAGCTGGGCTGGGAAGGGGCAGCAAAGAGCCAGGCAAGGGTAGTGGAGGCAGAGACAGCAGGGATGCTGGGAAAAGGCACTCAGGGCTTTCTATGTCCTGTAATAACAATATTTATACTGGATAGATGTCCGTCTCCAGAAGCTTATTCTTCTGCAAGTATTAACTGTTTAAGCTGAAATTTTCCATCCTGGGTGTCGCTTCTTTCTCAGAGAAAGCTTCAGCTGAAGCAGTTCAGCTATCTCCAGAAAGAAAGCTAGGGTAAATTTATCCTTGGCTTTTTTATAGTTGTTTTGCCTATGGAATAAATATCCAAGCTCTCCTTTTTCTTTTCTGTTTTTTTTTTGTTTGTTTGTTTGTTTTGTTGTTGTTGTTTAATTTTTTTTTATTTTATTATTTTATTTCTTTCTTTCTCTTATTTTACCCAAGTCATGGAAATCTCATGGTTTCATTTGAGGACTAGACATTTGCAAGAAGATGCAGGCAAGCGACTTATGCCGTTTTGGTGAGTATCCAACCAAACTGGACTATACATTTGAAACAGTTAAGTAGAGTAGCGATTAAGCAAGTAACCTTCCCTGCTTTTTTCCTGGTCTCCCAAGAACTTGGATTGCTATTTTGGCTACTTGAGAGTAAGAGCCAACTATTTGTCTGGTATCAGGAAAAAGCCATCAAAACCCTCTAACAAAACATCCCTTGCCCTCTTGATTTCAAGAACAGTTGGCCCTGATAGGCCAGTGCTGGCCTTGACTCTGTTCTTCCTCAGACAGGGAATGGTCTGTATGATGGACCTAACTCTTGCAACCCTGGGGACGACTGCAGGAGAGCTGATGTTGAAGTTATGACTTTCCAGTATCTCTACCTTAAAGTCTAAGGAGATGCGGATAGGGCATCATGGATTTTGCAATGTCAGGCCCTACAGAGTGAAGGGAAAGCAAGCCTTGAGTGTTTCGGCTTAGGTGTGCAAAATTAGCAGATACTAATCTACTAACCTGCATTTCTTTGTGTCTCAGCTCACCAGCTGTAACACGGAGTTAATGATACACCCTCCTTCCACAGGTTCATTATGGAAATAAGATAATTAACATCTGTGAATCACTCTAATTTAAGAGAAGGGAAGGCCAATTTAAGAAAATTATTGCTTCCATCCTGACCAAGGCTTGAGTGATGTGAAGAAACTGGAACATGGAGCGAGGACCCAGAATATGCCACTGAAGCTCTTGGTTCTGCAGACCAGAGTAGGAGAATGATGGAAAAATAATATTTCTCTGTGCAAATAACAGTTGTAACACTGTGTATCTGGGACTGCAAAGACCATAGGCTCCATATTTCCTAGTTTAAGTGCCTCACTTTGCAGTCTTACTATTGTACTACCAGTGCAGTTCTCTTGGGCGCCATAGCCATGCAATTACATAGGTCTGTGGAGGAAAAACCCTGCCCTGTATGCCCTGTAATAACACAAGTTGCCTTTGTCATGATAGGGGTTTACATCAGTGATTGCTCATTAAGCTACAAACTTCGGCTGCCCAGGTGGTGAATTCTTTTTTCACTGTCCTCCAGGTACACAGTGACCTTCTTGTCTTCCTTTTCTCTGCAGCTGTAAACCTTCTCTGCTCTTCCATTGATGAGGAAGGAACCACTGCATGGGACTTCCTCATTTTGCTGCCTCAGGAATGAGGCTTTAGAGATTAAATAGCATCAAAGCTTTATAGGGGGCTGCAGTTTTTTTAGGAGGAAAAGAGGCTTCAAAGGTGTCACAGGCTGAAGACTCAGGTGAGCCTTGAGGCAGAGCTGCGCAGGACTCATTTTGGGCAGCCAGAAATGATGCACAGGCACAGTTTGGTTAAGGTGTGTCTTGTGAGTTTGAAGGTCTAGGTTATACTGCCATGCCATGGGCTCTGTGTGTGTTCTCGGGCAAGACACCTCCTTGTGTTACTGTTAAAATAATACTCCACAGAGGGCAGTGGGTTCAGCTTGTGGTTAGGTCCCTTTGAAATGCTGCAATGAAAAAATCAAAGCTATTGATTTTATTTTTCTAAAACCCTTCCAGACATGTAAAATCTCAATGAAGTCTTTATTGATGGGAATTTCCTCCTGATTGACTGTTGTGGAGAAGAAGTGGGCAGGGAAAGGGAGCTGCGGGGTTTCATCTGGTGGGGGAAGCTGAAGGTCTGCTCCCATTAGGATGTCAGGGCTGTCAGCAGCATGGCAGGTATAAGTGGCAGGGTGGGAGGCAGGAAGGACTCTGTATAGGGAGGACATAGTGGGGGGATGGGGTAGTGGGAAAATTTGGGATTGTGAGCAAAGGTGGGAGAGGGAGGACCAGGTGGGAGGTGCAGGGTTGGGGTGTGTTATGGGGTTTGAAGAAGCCTGGGGAGCTGAGGGCTTGGTGGGGAAAGTGATGAGAGAAATATGGTGAGAATGCTGGATCTGGGGACAGCAGCTGGCTAGGACCTGTAGTCTAGAAGTAGCTGGGGAATTTCAGCCCTGAGATGGTTTAAAAGGTCTGGGGCCACAAATGTTGGGTATAGCACTTTGTGAGAAGCTAAGGAATCTAGACTGGGAAGAGCTGATGGAAGGGGCTTTGTTTTTGGGGACAGCAAGGACACATGTAGGCCTGAGTTTCTGGAAGAGGAAGGATTTTAGGATGGCCACCAATAGGCATCATTATGTCCTGGGGTGCAGGCAAAGGCATGATCTGATGTTTGCTCCCAAAAGGCTATCACATGCCTTCTTGCTATCATAAATATGGTAATTCTGAGCATGCCAGGAGCTTTGTCATGCATCATGCAGCTAGACTTTCATGTTTGACATATCACCTGCAAAAATCAATGGGGAACAGACTGGTCTGGATGTGTTCATCCCTTGAGCAAGTCACCAGGCAATCCTATTAATATAATAAATTCTCACCTTCTCTCTCTGCTCCCCCTTCTGTCACTTATCCCACTTTCTTTACATCTCTGGTTGAGACAGTGCACTCCTGTCTTTCCAGTCACTCTGCAGCATGTCTGGCTTACTCCTAGAGAATAACCCTGGAAAAAACAGCAGATATCCTTATAAACAGATGTGTATTGCGGCACAAAGCATTTCATGGAGAGTGTTCTTATGTTGCACAATGTGTTGTTTAGGGGCATGGTGTCAGGGCATGGGGAATGGTTGTAGGATGTCTCTCAAAAAGCATTTAGAGCTGCACATAGGCAAACACAAATTGTGCATAGCACGTTGGCTTGCCATCCTGCATTGAAGCACAATATCCGACCTAATGATGTTGGTAATGTAAGCTGTCCTTCTAGCCTGCCTATTTCAATTTACAATATTTCACCTGAAATCCCTCTGTAATCATAAACAGATCAGAAATTACTTATTACAGAGTGCCATAGGTGTACATGGTGCTTTACAAACATATGAGGAGACAGATTGCTGCCCTGAAGAATTCACAATTGGATTTAGACAAATACAATAAGAAAGGAAAAAACTTTCAGGGTTGAAACTTTAAGCAGACAAATAAATGCCTGTATACAAGTGCTTCAGTCGCAGTCTATGGAAATATTATCTTTTTTTTGATTCAAGTGTTCAGCTGTGTCACATCTACTGCTGAAGATGTCAGACTGCTAGTTCCTTAGGTAGAAAATGCTTATACTTTAATGCTTGTTATGTCATGATTTATTAAACCAATTTAAATGTAAAAATCAACTGAAAGAACAAGCTTATGTTTAAGGATGACCTGCAGCATCTAAAATAGAGACACTGACCAAACTAGTAGAAGCAAGGTCAGATTTTGTTTAGTTCAGATAATTTATGCCCAAGTTGTAATGCTGATGTAATTTATGTTGCATTTAGTGCTTTGTTTCCTATGAAATTTGACTGTGCAACAGTGTGATATGAATAATATTTTAAGACAGGATTTTTATAGATGATGCTTATAGCTAATATACACGGCTTTTACTGGTTTTTCTTGTGAAAGGAAGAAAAGGAGGAAAAAGGAAAGAAAAAAGAAGGAAGAGAAAAACACAAGGCAATAGCCATGTAGGATTATATCCTTTACATCAGGGAGAACATTTTTCTCATTTTAAGTTTTTGGTGTGTTTTTCCTAAAAAAACCCCAAAGGCAAATATATTTTGGAAATTATAGACTAACTAATATAGCTCTAATCTTCAGAGCAGCATTGAGGTAGCCCTCCTGTCCTCTGCTTCATGCCTCTTTTTTCAGGCTTTTTGTTTATCCATCAGTGAAGAAGTCCAGCCCTTGTGCTACAAATCAGCTGGAAAAGATCCTGCTCATGTGCTGTGAAAAAGTGCCACTGAAGTATGCCCTGTACAGCAAAGAGAATGGTCCTTAAAGGCAGCATGTAGATTTATAAAGTATGACAGCAGAAACAAGAGGTGTTGGCTATTTTTTATGGGCAGCCATTAAAAAAAAGCCCTTATTTATCAAAGCTGAGGCAACAGTCATATAAATGGTTTCTTGGATTCAAGGTGAATCAAAGGAAAATTGTGTCCAGGAGGACAGAGATGCTCCGCCAGTACCACTACGGCACGGCCACATGACATACCCAGCGGCAGGCACGGGCTGTGAGTACAGCTGCCTGCAGACTCTGCCAAGGAGCCAGATGATGCTGGAAGAATATCTTTCACAGCTCTGGATCTGGCTATTCTTGGCTTGTTCTCTGGCTGTGGGAGCTGGCGCTCATTGCTGGGCAGATAAACAGAGAGACTAATAAAGAAGATGAGGAGCTGTTGATCATTTGAGCAAATTGGAGATGAGCTGCTAAGCAGAGGAGTGTGGTGATCCTGTGAAAAATCACCTGGTGGCTGACACTTGGTCCAGGATGAAAGTATGTGCATAACTCTTGGAATATAACTCTCCTCTCCCCCCAGGCAGTCCCTCTCCCCAAATGATTAAATCCTGTGCATAATTACAAATGTGTAAAAAGCTCTACCTCTTTCATACACTGATTTTTTTCTAATTCCCATAATTGGCAAGCGGGTGTACATGGGGGAAAAAAGGGGAGAAAGCTTTGATTTTTTTTTTCAAGCTGAAAACGTGCAAGCCCTGTGTGGGTTAGGTCCTTCAGATATTTAAAAAGATTGAAACAACTTCAAAGGAGACGTTCTGTTCTATCAGGTTAAGTATATTTTAATATTAGAGAGTCCTTTTTTTTCAAGAACAGAGATCTGTTCTCTTGAGGAAATAAAACATTCTGAAAGATTTTATCCAGAATGGTTTTTCATTGTTTTTAAAGAGACAACACAGGATTTCAAGCCTGCTGAAGCTGGTAAATGTCCCAATTTCTGCTTATCAGTGCTGACTGCTCTGTGTTATCAGGTTGATAGTTGATAGTTATGTAAATCAAATTTTTTTATCAACAGACTGCTGGGATTTTTTTTGGAAACAAGAAGGGAGAAGCATTTGGCGATAATGTTTTTATTTACCTGTTATGAATGCCAGACTGTTGTGGCTGAGAAAGGTGCAGAGTGCCAGCCCTTCAGTTCAGAGACACAAGGGAATTTTCCTAAGGAGGATTTGCTGAATTCCCTGCATATGGCCCAGAATATGATGGATTACCAGAAGGCAGAACTGTTCTCTCTCTAATGGAGGTGTCTGTTTGAGCTACTTCTCCTGCCCTGCCTGGTGGACTAACTGCATTTCTCATGAGAAGTGTACTTTAAATACAAACTTGAAATGTGTGCTGGGCAAATGGGAAGTAGAAAATTTAAGAGAAGGAGGTTGAAAAATCTTTGGAGGAGAGTCACAGCCACATCTCGAAGCAGTGGCATGGGGTGTAAGACACTGTGAAATGCATGTGGGGATGGCATTGCTATGATTCACAACAAAGGCAATGGAAAGTATGGGCCCATGGTACCACAGCTTGTGATCCTCATGAGACTGCCCCTGCAGGCCCACTGGCAAGAGTTGGTGCAGGTGGCAAAGATCTTTTCCAAACCCTGAGGGACATGGTACCAATGGGGATGTGAGACTCTGCAGAGCAGTATCCCAGGTGACATCTGCGTGGCAAATTCAAGCTGTGCACCATTCAATCTGTTTTGTTAGGAGGGGGAAAGGTAGAGGCCATGCTTCCATCTCCTGTTGTCAGCCCTGGCTTTGGCAGCAAAGCCTCTGTGTGGCTTTTGTATCCAGCTGGTTTAACATCTGGGCAAGGAGTCTGCAGGGAAGTGACTGCCTCTTACCCTCTTTTCTCTCTTTTCATTGTAATCCAGATAATGAAAGCGACAAGTGGCTGATCTGCCCCTTGTGAACCCCAAGGAAATCCAGCTGCCAGCTTCTGAATATTCTCGTTATTTTAGATTAACCTCCTGGCCTGTGTGCCTTTTGCGGCTCCAGACCAGAAATGAGGCAGCAAAGCCGTGCAATGCTTGAGTATGGTTGTTTCTTTCCTTTTCCTGGTTCAGATTCCACATAGTCTAGCTGGGATGCTTTAGTCTAGGAGAAAGTCTGGAGACAGGCTCGTCAGATCCTCCCAGTGTATGGAGCCAGTAACCAGAAGCATGAGACAGAGGACTGTTCTGCAGGTTTTCCTCTTTGCCATCCATCATGACTGGAAGGGTGGGGAAAAGGTTCTGTATTTGGTGAAGATGCTCCTAAATATGGATATCCAGGGGATGTGGGATGGTGGAAGTGGTGACTATTCTCCTACTGGGTGTCCTCCCTCAGTCCATGGGAGGGCAAGCTGACTCAGGGCGTTTGCCTGCTGGGATCAACACAGCCAGAGGACAGAGCATCCTGTCTTGTTAGATCCTGTCATTACTAACAGTGGTTAAACATGTGTTTTCATGTACAACGTAGTATGTCTGTCCTCAGTTATCCAGAGTCCTGTAGCTGCAATAAGGTCTTGTCTCCAATGTGTAATAATGACTCTGAAAATTCCCTCTGTATTTTATGCTCCCTTGTCCTTCAGCTCACTGTCAGGGAGATTTTATTTTTACCACTGAGGTGATTTTAGGCTAGAGTGGTCCTGAATGAAGTCTTGATGAGGCAAAGTAAAGAAGGAAAAAATTAACAGTCTTTGAGCTTCTGCAGTGCTCATGTATGCTTACGATCTCTGCATGAAAAGTCTTAATGGTGCACAGCAATGAGCAGAGTACATATGCTTGATAAAACAGATGCTAGACATGTTTCCTTAAATAGATCTTTTGTTAATTCAGCTCAACATTGGCTGTCTGCTTGCGCTGGGGGTCCGATCTGTAATTCCCCCGATAAAGAACTTGTGGAGATGCTACAGCTTGGCACAGAACTGTGACCAGGGACTTCAGCTTCCTTCATAAAGTGCAGAAAAGGAAGTGCCCCAAAAAGTAGACTATATACAAGTGACTGTAGATAGCCTCAAGCCATAGTTTTCATCTGAAGTTTTCATTTGACTGGCTTCATTCACACACTGGAACAGTGCAGCAACTGAAAGTTAACATTTCATGGGGCAAAACTGTCACTTTTTGCTTCTTACTTCTTGGCAGAGACATCCAGGTTATACCAAATTTACCCTATTCCTTCCTGGATACCAGGTTATCCCATAGGAAGATGTATTGGTAATTCTGGTGATGCAGACACTGAGTTAGCTGCACAAAAATTTATGGTTCATTCTGTTCTGGAAGTGATCTGATACATAAAATATGTAAAATGATTTAAAAAGTCAGATAAATAACAGAGTGTGTGCTCTCATTATTCATCCTCATGTTTAATTTAACAACATCCTTCATTTTTGTAATGAATGTGACACTGCAATAGAATTTCCAGCTCAGGGCACTGCAGTGTCCAAAAACCAGAGGTGAGATCTGGAAGTTCTCCAATACACGTGGTCTGCTGCCCATCTTTCACTTGCCAAGCCAGAGCTCTCAAACATGGCTGTGGGCTTCACAGGGGGAATTCCATAGCTTGTGGGGCTGACCAGACCTGTGAGCTAGGAATGGGTGGAGGACTGCAGTGTTCGAGACCCTCCCAACCTGCAGCCCTTAGGTGCCCACCTCCTGGCTGTAGTAAAGGGTATGTTTCACCTCACAGTCGGGCCTTTTGAAACAACAATTTAATTTTTTCTTAAAGGATGCAACAAGGCTAATTATTTTTCTGCAAGGGACATCTGGAACATGATGACGTATCTGTTTCTTGCATGGTGGCCTCTTGGTTATGGCAGTTATCCAAGCAGTTACAGACCTAGGTTTGTTCTCTGCTCTGCTGGGGGTTTGAATCTGTAGGTCAAAAAAGACACAACTACCACACGATGAGCTTATGAGGTGGGGAGGAACACTGCAGGAAGAAAATGCCTTATACATCATTCTAGGGAGAAAGGACAGAAGAGGGAACAGGAATTGTAAGAGACAAGATAATTGTGTGAACCTCTGTAAAAGCCTCTTCAGGCTATTATATAGATGAAGGGTACCCTCCGCATCTCCTTTTCCAAATGCTTTTTAAAAGTAAGATGCCTCAGGGTGCATTTTGTGAGGACTTGAACTGCATCAGTGTTAGGTGTGCCCTGAGAATATGTCTTGGAGAGGGCTGTGCAGGGAGCTTAGTGTTTTGCATATTTTGTGTCTGCATCTCGTCAGTCTGTAAGGCTGAGCTCCGTATACCTGGAGCAGATCTGGACTTGCCAGGAATCAAAACTCTAAATGTTTAGAATGTTTAGAATGTTTAGAACTGGAAAGAGAATGATGACCGAATTTAGATATTTCCAGGGATAAATAGCTTTTGAACTGGAGGGGGCTTCAGTTTAACTGAAGCCCATTTTAGACACTCAAACCCCAATAAAATTACCACTACATCAATGGATGTCTCCTGCCCTTGTGTAAATATTGACAGTACAAGCAGAGAGACTCATTAAACACAACTCTCTTGCAATGTAACAGGAGCTGTAACATCAGACTTCAAAACGTTTAAGCTATCTACAACAGATTCTGTTGATCCCCGTTCCCGTTATCTCTCTTCAAAAAGTGCAGCTAATTGTAAGCAAGCTTATTGAATAAATAGTAACAACCCAGGAGAATGAAAGTGTGGACAGTGGAGGCCAGCACCTTGAAATCCTCCATTGTCTCTTTTCTCACCAGTGTGGTACATGACAAAATATAAATGGATGAGGACATCAAGAGACTAAAGCAGAAAAGTGCCTGTAGTGGGAAGTGAGCTGCTCCAGAAACAAAATAGCAGTCCAGTTACACCAGCTTCTTATCAATATGGAACTTTTTTTTCTCAGGTAGCGTAGCACAGCTGGAAATAGCTTTTTTTTTATGTAGCTGTATTCAGTTAAGGTTTTGCGTTAACACAGCTATGGACCATATGCCTCTGTGAGCACCACTGTAGCATCACAGTGAGAATCCCCTGAGTTAGTGGGCAGCTTTTGAAGCACCATGTGAGAGACAGTCAGCTCAGAGTAGCCCTGGAGCATTAACTGGTTTTTGATGGTTTTGTCTTGTGGAAATGTAAAACCGATAAGCAAGCAGTTAAGAAGATGTTATATTGGAATATCATTTCCAATTCCGATGCTGAGAATTTTCCAGGTGACCCAAATATCTTGTGATTTTGTTTTTCAGCTGCAAGGAAAGACTTTAAGAAATGAAGAGTGGTCTCTTGGGGTTGGATTTAGTTTTTTTTTTTTTGGTCCTTTCTGGCTATGAGAAGGTAATTTTGAGGCTGTTTGGAGAGCAGTGAACTCCTGTTTTCAAATGACCTGCTAAGTATTTACTGTGCCTTTTGGCCACTGTAAGTAAAATAGAAAGAAAGATTTTCAGAGGAAGAGAACAAGATCTTAATAGTGGGTAATGGAGTTGGAAGTCCCGATAGCAGGCTGTTGAGATGCATTAGCCCCATTTATTATAGGAAGATTCATAAGGAGAGAAGACTAAATGGGCAAACATGGGAAAATGTATTAAAATAAAAAATTAAAAGGATAACTTTTAACTTACTGTGTTCACAGACTTTGTGTTTCATGGAACAGAACAACAAAAAAAAGATTTTTGCAAAAAGTGTGGTCCCAAACCAGTGCTATGTGTGTATGTGTTATGATTCCATTTTTTTTTCCCCAGCCTTTGAATTAATTAGCTACCATGTTGAATTCTAAGTGCAATAATTAAGCAAATTAATGCTGCAGTGAAGCTATTAATGAGGTAAAATATGCTAATATGCTTTCGATAAAGAACTCTTTTTCTCTCTTACCAAGAAACTGGAAAAGCTCTTTTATTTCAGGCCAGACACCTTATCTGGAGTTCTTAGAGAGTGGGTTCTCAGTCATATGCCAGTGAGCAAATGTTTAAAACAGGGGTTAATATCTGCATTTTTAGACATGTATAAAATCCTTCAGAAATGTTGCTGTGACAATGAAGTTATCAGCCTGGTTTCTAGCAGTGTCAATAATGAGGAAAGGAAGGTGTTCTGTGACCTGTACTTCCATTATGGAAGAGGACAATACCTATTAAAGGATTGCTATTTTTATGATGATATTTTAAATATTCAATTCATATAAAGCAGTGAAGGCAATTATTACCATGACATAATAAAAAATACAATTCTCCATTCAGTGTGCCTGATGCCATTATGTTTTCAGATTGTAAAAAAATATTCTGCATTGAAACATGATGGTAATTATTTAGTGGCTTGGAAATATGTGCATGCAGCAATCATAATTATAATAATAACTAGTAACTGGTTTCTGTAAACTTTGCCCAAGTGTTTGGATGTGGGCATGTAATCTGTAAAGCCATTTAAAACATAACAATAAAGGACTGTTCCTTGAAATGCTAAAAGTATCCATCTATGAAGAAAGCCAGCCATGTTATAAATTAGAGACCCCTTGTATGGCTGCTGCTTTCTCTGGCTCTGCCTAATAATCACTTCTTTTAATCCCGGATAATACAACAGACACTGCATTTTCCCGAACTGATTTCTTGTCTATAAGCAGATTCTATGACTTTTAGGCATGGCTCCTCTGTGAAAACTTTCAGCCTCTTCTCTTTCACTCCTTACTTATCCCTGTACTTATGCTGTACTTTATGCTTCTTGCTATTTGCATCAGTTTGGTCAGATTTCCAAATGCTGAAGGGCTTCTAACTGGTTCAAAGAAGCCCTCGAGCCAAGCCAGGCAGCTGTGTTCATTAGTTTCTTGTTTTTGTGTTTCATCTTTTTTTTAATAATTTTATTTTTATGTTCAGCAGTATACATGCCTTGGAGATTTTTTTATCAATCTCATGAAAAGATGTATTCTTGCTACCTCCCAGGATTTCATTTCCTTCCTTTAAACCTTCAGGATATTTTCCTGCTCATTTGCTGACACGTCTTTTGTTTTCAAATATGCTGTTAGCAGGTCCCTTTTTGGTACCAAACTAGCCCCTTGGACATATTTTAGTTATTTCACAGTCAGTAACAGTGATCCAGGTAACATTATCTACTGGTTCTTAACTCTATGCCAAGAATAATCTCCTCTCTTTACATGCTTATTTCCTGAAAATGCTAATTTTAGAGTATTAAAGTGGTGAGAAATCATTTCTCTAAATTTTCTCCCTGCTGGCAGTTTGACCGGTTTACTGGACAGTGGCTGAAGCTCTCTGTTTAAAAAAAAAAAGGTTTAGGAATTTTCTGCTGCTTTGATCTGTAACTGCAGCATCTACTTCCCTTTAACTTGTTCCAAGGCTAGCAGTTCATCCATATATTTATATCCTTACGGGCTGGGATCTGTATCAGATGTCTCTGCTGTTTGGATCTCATCATTCAACATTTTTGCATCACTGGGGGAGCTAGTTTCATTTAATTGCAACACTACTCACCCATGTGTTTGACCTCACCTGCCTTTCTGGTTCATGCTGACTACGGCATTATGCATTTCCGCTCTTATTGCCATTTCTGCAGTGCTGTCTTCTGCAGGTCCAAAACTTCTTGCCTGTTTTCTGCTTTTGGATTGCTCTCATTCACACTCTGGCATTTCCAGGGTTCGTCCCTGATGAGGAGCTAGCTCCAGTGAAGGATCTATATTAGGAGGCACATTGCTGTTTGGTACACAACAGTACAGCCAAGAGGTCCCCATGCTGACTGGTGAGACTTATTCTGCATTCCAGAGCTATGGATTGAATAGCCTTGTACATTGGGGCCTCAAAAACTGGTTGGCATTGATGGCTGACATCCAGTCTCTGGGAATTAAGATAGATTGAACTCCAGTTTATACCACCCTATACCTGGGTATCTAAACATCATTAGTGGGTCTAAAAGCCACAGTATGTGGACAGTACGTAAATTATCTTTTGGTGGGGTTTTTAGAGTATGAAAATGTTGTTTTGCAACCTAAGTAAGAGGACATGAGAGGATATAAAAGAGCAGGGGGAAGTACCTGGTGACATCTGGAAGGTAATTTGAATAGGGTCATGACAATTCTCCCTTATGGTCTGACTCTGAAAATACTATTTGTGCCTTTATCTGGTCTTGTGCAGCAGCCTGAGCACCCAGCTACAACATTTCGTATTAGTATCAGTGTGGTCATACCCTGGTTAAATTTGGACTGTTGCTATTTGTTTGTGTTCCTGAGTGCCTTGGAATCTTTGGTGTGGATCCAGACCTTGCTGTGCTCGCAGTGCACAATAGCAAAATGAAAAGGTCACCTCTGCTGTAAAGAGTTCATACTGTATGGAGCTGAAGTTTCCCCTGAAGACTGTCCTCTTGGTTAAACATGAGAGCTCTAATATCAAAGACTGAAGGTCTTTCAATTCAAAGGCCAGGATATTGTTCTATAAAGTAAATAGTGGCAGTACCTAAAGAGGGTCTAAGTGACCTGGAAGGAAATATGCCAAGAATGACTGCAGCCCTTTGTATATTGGTTTGCTTTTGTGTATGATTTTCTTTGATCCAAAAAATGTGTTGCTGCTTCATTTATTGTGGAGGTTCTCACATGATTTCCTCAGTCAACAGCAGATCTCCATCAGGAATTCATTAGGCAGTGTTTGTACAGATGTAAAACTCCATCTAAGTGATCCTATTATTATTTATATTGGGCCTGATACTGCAAACCCTTAGTCACATAAATATTTCCTAGGAAGGCAGTCAACTAATGTGACAGAGAGGACTGCAGCAGTGAATTTAAATTTGCACTGCCAAGGCAGCAGTAAACTTTTTCCTTGATACATATGAGTTTTGTTATTAATCCTAATTTTTGGTTTTGTTTTTTTTTTCCTATTTTTTTAACCGATCATGATGAACTACATTTCTGTATTTTGCTCTATGCATACTGCTTTAAAAATACTTTAAGGTAAGTAAGGAACACCTAACTTCCTTACTTTTTATCTTCTAGGAACTGACTATTTTAAATCTTTATCTGTAAGTTTGTTTTATGTTCTCTGCAATAATTCCCTTCTTTAGCCTCAGAAGATACAGTATATATATATGTAGGTTGTATATATCTATATATACAGAGTCTATCTGGACTTTTGTAAGGCGTTTGACACAGTTCCCCACAACATCTTTTTCTCCAAGTTGGAGTTATATGAATTTGATGGGTGCACTGTTGAGTGGATGAGGAATTAATTGGATGCTCTTATCCAGGGGATAGAGGTCAAAAGTTCAATGTCCAGCTGGACATAGGTGACAAATGGTGTCTCTCAGGGGTTTGTACTGAGACCAGTACTGTTTAATTACCTTCATCAATGGCACAGACAGTGGGATTGAGTGCACCCTCACTGAGTTTGCAGATGACACCAAGCTGAGTGGTACAGCTAAGATGCCTGAGGGATGAGATTCCATCCAGAGGGATCTGGACAGGCTGGAAAAGTGGGGCCATGGGAACCTCATGATGTTTAACAAGGCCAAGTGCAAGATGCTGCACCTGGGTTGCGGCAACCCCTGGTAACATCACAGGCTGGGGGATGAACAGATTGAAAGCAGCCCTGCTGAGGACATGGAGATCCTGATGGATGAAAAACTGGACATGACATGGCAACGTGTGCTCGCAGCCCAGAAAGGAAACTGCATCTTGGGCTTCATCAAAAGCAGTGTGGCCAGCAGGTCGAGGGAGGTGATTCTGCCTCTCTACTCCTCTCTGATAAGACCCTGCCTGAAGTGCTGTGTCCAGCTCTGGTGTCCTCAGCACAGGAAAAACATGTAACTGTTGCAGCAGGTCCAGAGGAGGATCACAAAAATCATCAAAGGGATGGAACACCTCTGCTGTGAAGGCAGGCTGGGAGAGTTGGGGTTGTTCAGCCTGGAGAAAAGAATGCTCTGGGGAGACCTTTTTGTGGGCTTTCAGTACTTAAAGAGGGCTTGAATGACAAACTTTTTATCAGGGCCTGTTGCAATGTGGTAAGAGGTAATGGCTTTAAATTACAAGAGGGTTGATTAGATGTGATATAAGAAATTTTTTACAATGAGGGTGGTGAAACACTGGCACAGGTTGCCCAGAGAGGCGGTATATATTGCATTCCTGGAAACATTCAAGGTCAGGATGGATGCAGCTCTGAGCAACCTGATTTAGTTGAAGATGTCTCTGGTCATTGCAGGGGAGCTGGACTATGTGACCTTTAGAGGCCCCTTCAACCCAAACTATTCCATGGTTCTATGATTCTGTGGTCGGTGATGGTCCAACACAGATGTCAACCTTATGTGATACTGTTTGGGTCATTACTGTAGAACATACCATTTCTGAAGTCATAGTACCCAATTATTTGGCTGACAATGCAAAGAGAGAGAAGATATGTTCTACAAATAGGGTTAAAAAAAGAACAAAGAGCTTATTTTTTCTCTTCAGAAAGCATACCTGTAGACATTGGGAGGTGGAGGAGTGAGAACATATTCTTTCAGTTTAAATGCAGTTAGAAGCTCTTCATCTCAATGGTAGGTGAAACAGTCTAGTTGCAGTGAAGGTTGAAGCTGGTGATTGTTTTCAGCATTAAGCTCTGAGATGTTGGTTGGATGAGGTTACCCCGGAGGTTCTTTCCAGCCTAAGGATTCTGTGGGGATTTATTGCTAAATCTAGGTTGGAAATTACATTAGATGTTTCTTTGGCTTAAAAAAATACTGCCACTTTGTACGTGCATGTGTATGTGCACAAGTGAAAATGGGAATACTCTTCCTACTGCAGCTAGTGAACGTTTTGTCTCTGTGTACATGAGGGACCATGACACTTGCAATGGATAAAAGTTGCCCCAAGATGCGTACTGAATCTTTGTGATTCAAAGTGATTCAAAAGTGAGGAGGGTATGGTATGACCAATGAAGACTATTTCTGTTCTTCAGAACACACAGTTCATCTTCTTACAATATTCAGTTTGAGACAGGTGGCATAACAGATTTACCATACTACTGCTTCACTGCAGTGTTGAGCTGAAAGCTTTGTCAAGCACTGAAGAATCACCACTTTTGAGGAGGAAAGCTAATGTGCAATAGTTTTGATAGAAGAAATCTCACTAGGGATATAGAGGGACCTGGCTTCCATATGTCTTCATAAAACCACTTGAAAATGGTCCTCTTGATTCTGAGCTTCCATAAAACCATATTCCTCACATGAACATGATGAAAAAAAATCGTCTGTCAGTCTGCAGACACTGACTATCACAGAGAAGAAACACAGCATTAGGTCTTAGAAATGCACATCTTGCTAAGGCACCCCTGGGAAGCTTGGTCCATGTATCAGTGTTGAGTACAGTTGGCATACGAAGGCATACCAGTGATTTCCCTTCCCAGCCACCACACATCTTTTGCCCATCTGGAGCACAGTATGGTTAAACTTATGGTGACTGAAGGATCTATGAATGAATCTAAATGCATGTACTGAAGGTTCCTCCTTAGATAGTTGCTTGCCTGCCATTGTCAGAATCCCTCATGCTAGTGATGGATGGCACCCTGGTGATGACAAACCCTTGCACTGATGAAACTGCACTATGTACATGGACTGTGGTTGGCTGTGTTTTCCTTAATCTGATGGTTTTATATGCACAAGTGCTTACAGGCTGGTGATCTTATTTTAGCACAGGTTGGTCTGCACTGGGCCAATCGCATATGTCTTGTTGCCTGTCTACAGCGCAGTTCAGGGCACCTTAGGAGGAATATCTGTTTGCATTTTAACTGGCTGAGACATAGACTTCAATTTTGTATGCTCCTTTGCATCTAGGCAATAAATCTTGTAATAGCTTAACTTTTTATATGAATGCTGCCTCAGGCAAGGACTGTGTGGCCTAGAAAGCAGGAGGTTTAATATTTTATAAAATCTCCAAATGCTGTTTTGCTGCTGCCTCTCCTTGAGCGAATGGAAGCCACAGTAGTCTGATAGACCTCCAGACTCCGAACCGCATCAAACAACAGAAATAATCATGGACCATCTCAGTTAACTGACATTACACTGAAATCAAACACTGGGGAAAAGTGGTTTGAGTGGAAGCATTTGAGGAAATCACAATCCACTTTGGGAATAAGAAAAATCTGGGAAAAAAACCCCACCCACAACCCCAAAAAACTGTGCCCTGCAGGTGAGTCATTTGAGGGAAATTGGTCACTTGTCACAAATAGTAGCAGGGCTGGGGTGTGTTTTGAGCTAGGCAAACAGTTCATGTGAAGGTAGACATGAGATAAAACAGAGAAGTCAACAGCCTGGCTCTGTACTTGAGTGGCGTTAGAACTTTGAATTGTTGAGGGGACATTACTGTGGCAACTTTATTTAGGTCTATTAGGTACCTTCATGCGGCAAGCCACTGGAGGGGGTGTTGGCTTTGTTATTCTGGAGGAATACCTTGCATCCCCCAAAATAGAAATAATTCCCTTGATGTGTGTGGGTTAGGATTGAGCTGTGTGACAGTGGCACTTACAGGCTTCACCAGCGAGATTCATCAATACTGACTTGGGGCTGCTTTTGGACTCTGATGCAGTTGAGGCCCTTCTGTCTTCCTCAACTGTCTGGTCTCAGGACAGAGCTTTAAATAAGCCAAATGAAAACAAACCATGCAGAATGAAAAGAAGCCCAGACAGTCCGTGATGAAGCTTGAGACTGTTGCAATTTGCATCTTTCCAGGCACAAAATATACCTTTCTTGAGGTAGAAAGGACTTCTATCTGCTGCACTTGGTATCGTATGCAATATATTCCCAGCAACACAACACATGAAGTCGTGTCCCATGATGTAGTCCAGTGATTATACCTTGGCTACGGGCTGAAGTTATTGTCGGCAGGATTTGGGTCAGGAGAGCATTTATATATGTTCACCCCATGGAATTCCACAGGGTTGAGTAAAAGGGAGGGAGAAGGTATGGGGTCGTACCTTCCCCTCTACCCCTTTTTTGGTGTGATGGACTATGATGTCGTATGATGTGGTTGCATCCTCTTACCAATTTTCCCCCTCAAAATGACTAAAGCCAGCCAGGAAAGGCAATAGGGTTAACTTAAATACATAAAATGAAACACAGGATTAAATGGTTAGCAGAACTGTATTTATACAGCCCCTCTGGAGACTGGAATGAATTTGTTTGAGACAGAAACTCACATTGCCATTTGTGAGCCCTGCTTGGGATCTCTCATTTTAAGCATAAGCTGTGGTCAGGGAAGAATCCAGTATTGCAGAACCTGAATGCATTTCATCCCCGCCTCTCTTATTTTTTTTTTAAACAGTTGCTGTTCTGACCACATTTTCAACAGAGCCACATGATAGTAAGCTAAAATGAACAGAATCACCTCTTGGAATTCGGCATCTCCAGATAGTATTACTTACCAGTTGTGAAAGTTAGCAGATGTGACAATTTGTATAGATTTTTCTCTACAATTTGCCAGCTGGGGAAGAGATAAATTAACACGTTTCACTTACTCATCCCTAACAACTGAATGGGCTAAAACTTAGAAATGTGTTGGGCAGGAGTAAGTGGGACTAAGGTCTTTTACAAAGGTTGGGGTAGGGTACCTTTGGAAAGTCACTTTGCCTTTCACATGGGTGTTGCGTTCTGGATTAAGCTATAAACTGCCCAGAATGGTTACATTTTTATTTAGGACTTTTTAAAAGCCTTTTGGTTCATTATAACCTCTAATTAGCATCCAGAGAAAGAGTTGCATGCTCTTCTCTAAGAAAAATTCTTTTAAACTTAGTGAGAAAAATAACATATTTTGGCAAAAGGTTTTTACGGGAGTAAAATACAATCAAGAAAAAAAAGCATTTCACTAAAACATTCAGTACGAAGACCCATTCCACAGGAAACACCCATTAAACAATCCATATACCAGCTTTAGTAAAACAGCTCATCGGTTTTAAGTTACCCACAAGAAAAGGAAAAGAGTAAAAGAAAACAGATTAAAAGGAATAAAGAAAGAGAGAAGAAAGAAAGAAACAGAGGAGAGAAAAGTAGTTACCAACAAGAATCAATGATTCACGTGGTGGCGACTGGAGAGGGAGACCCCGCGGAAGCTCGTGTATTTATAGAGTTCAGTTTTCCCTCCCAGGCAGGATATCCAGTCAGTGCCTTCCAGACCAGAGCGAGTTGTGCTGTATCCAGTCACAGGCTCCAGGGGTGTGGTGTGGGTGGGCTGCCAGGCAGGTCAGCCTTGACTGAGCCTGGCTGCAGGTCCTGCAGCTCTGCCCTGTGCTCTGCGTGGGCTGCAGTCCTTGCCTTCAGCTCTGCCCTGTGCCCCCAGCACAGGCCCGATGTGCAGGTCCTTACCATGGACCTGCAAGGCCAGGTCCAGCCCTTCCCCACACGCACACACACTCACAGTGAGGTGCTTCTGACTCATATCAATAATTCAATGAGATTCGGATCCAGGATCTCACAGTGGGTGCCGGATGGGGAGTCACCAGGAGGCTGAGCTGGCAGTTCAAGGCGCTAAGGCTTCAAGCTGCTTTTTTCTGTACTTCCTTCCAACCCTCTGTTTCCACTTTGTATTTTCATACCAGTGCAGCTGCTCAGCTTGGTTCAGTGTTGCCTCTGCTTTCTGCACATCCTGCCTTTCATTCCTGCATGGGTCCCTCACTTCCATGTGTTTCTCCTCCCTTTGCTGATGTTAGCCTCTTGCAACAGACACCTTGAGATACCAGTCCTATAGGACATCCTCCATGGAGCTTGCTGCCTGTGTGAAGATAGTAGTGGCAGGGGGCTGCAAATGGCACCAGAGAGAAATTCCAGACAATTAACAATGCAAGACTTACGTCAACCTGGACTCTGTCTAGTCTCTCTCTCTTCCCTTCCCCCTGCTTCTCTCTCCCTGATTCTTTCTTGGGGACTTTGTCCTTTTTTCTGGAGCTGTGCTTGGCATGTTGATGCAGGTCCAGTGTGTGAAAAAACAGGCTGGGTCTGGTTCTGCATTTAAGGGGGATTTCTTAAGAGCCATCTGCCATCTCGAAAATTAGAGCAGGGGAAGGTCATTGGGATAAACCGATTTGCTAAACAAAACGGTTAACAACTCATGAATAAAACTTAAAAAAAAAAAAAGAATATCCTGACGGGAGGGGCAAACTTATAACGAGAAAGAAACACACACCCAAAAAACTATAGCCTGCCCATGCTGATCTCCACCCACCCCTTTCCAGTTCATTTCCACGCTCTTGGGGGAGCGACTGGTCCCCCTCTTTCCTTCCTGAGCCCCCCTCCCTCCTCCTCCTGAGCCCTCATGCCCTTGTGTATGCCTTGGGAGAGGAGGACTTGCAATCTGTGCTGGGAATGTGGCCGTGAGCTTCCTAATGACTTTCCAGTGGTAATGTCCAGGGGGCTTTGTGCCTCCCCTTAGCAACTCTGTAGCAGCAGCAGTAGCAACCGAGTCACTTTTGTCCCTTGCTTGCTTCAACGATGCCTCCCCCTTCTCCCTTTTGCTGGGTTTCTTGCAGGTCACACACAGGAGCAGTGAGCCTGCCCCTGTGCAAACAAGAGAGAACGCACAGCCCTGCACAGGCACAAAAAGCAGCAACAAAATCCTCCTCCTTCCCCTCCCCCATTTCAGCTCTAAGGAAGAATAAGGTTTATAGGGAAAGCTGGCTGTTGGAATATGGCTCACTGGCCATGCTGGCCACAGCTACTGTGCCACTTATCTGGGCTCAGCCGACAAGACAGCAACCTACCTGAGATGGAAAATAGGAGGTGAGAGAATCTCACCAACCACCCAGCATCTGCTTTTGTTCCTCTCCCCCGCAATCAGTTATTTATATTCCCTGATGAGACCTCAACACAAACCCAAGCAGTAGATGGTTTCTGTGTTTGCTTACTGCTCTGCAGAGCCTGCCCCAAGCAGCAGTTCTCAGGGGTCCACTAATGGAAGAAATCCTTAAAATGGTTGCTGTCTGCAAGACCCGCTAGGGGCTATGGGGCTTCTCTTGGAGATGGCTGAAGAGAGCCCCTAAAGACCTTGGCAAGAATAAATGCTCTTGCAAAGAGCACTATGAGACTGTTCAAAGGGACTTTCTTTAAGGGTGAGTGCCACATTGCCCTTCTACCCAAAGAGAGTTGCTCTGGATACTTGTTCTTGCCCTGCCCTGTAAACCATCAAGGTCAAGATACAGCCCTCATTATCTTCCCCTTAGGTCTGCAGGAATGATGAGAGCTGCCCTTAGCCTTAAGAAAAGGGGCTTAAAACATCCAATGCCTAAGGGATGTATGCTTGCATTTATATGGGCGATGAGGGCTCAAAGGGGCCATGTTTGATTTGCTTCCATTGTATTGTTCTTTTCACCAGAAGTTTCTGATGGGGAAAAACTCCCCTCTGCTCTGGCAATTGCCAGAGAAACTCAGACACCATTTCATTCAGTCAGCAGGGTTTTATCCATGTGTGACCAAAAAAGCCAGAAGTGTTTTGGAGTGGGAACTTGAGTCAACTTCTTAATTCACTAGGCCATTCTGGCAAGCAGCTAGATGGGCTTGCTTCCTCCTCAAACCATGTGGGGACAAAGCTATGCCCTACCGAGGCTGTGGGAAGAGGGTCTGAGAACACTAAGGTGTGGAAATGAGAAGCTAAGCTGTCAGAAGCTGAAGATGATGGGGTTACGGTGTGTAATCAGGCCTGGATCCTTTCCAAATCATGTGGTTATGTCACGGGTCAGAATGGCTGGCTCTGCTACCATGGTTCAGCTCGTGGCTCACCAGACAGCAGTTTAAGGTGGAGAGTGCTGCCTTGCCCTAGCTGCTGAAGGAAATCCACGGAGGCTATTATGTAAGTTCTTTCTAAAGCTACTTTTTGTTGGTATGTTGGGAAAAGTAAGAGCACCTTAACAAGATTTCCCATTTATTTATCTGAAGTCCAATGGTATCAGTACAAAGACATTCATTCAGTTAGTTCCTTTATAATGTCTTTTAGTGTGTGCTCTTTCCTCTTTCCTCTTTCTCCATTTTATTTAGTTTTAGAATGGTTAAAAAGAACAATATTAGGGGAAAATGGAAGTACTTGACTGAAAAGAATTAATGAATATTGTTATAGCTATTGCTGTAGCAGAGTTCAACTTTTCCATTGGTCTTGCAGTGCAAGCATCAAACTGCCAGAGCAGGCAAGGAAGGTCCCTCTGCCCATGCAGAGGCTTTATCGTCAAACTCAAATGAGCAGAAAGGCATTTTCTGTGCTTTTGTTTAACTTCCCAGTGTAAATGAACTTGGCCTACATTGCTGATATGCACCTATATCAAACTCATACTTGACTTTATGAATTGTTTATAGAATTCACACCATGAATTTTGCATAAAATAGATGCAGAAGAATTGTGCCTTCACTATATTTGCTTTTCCATGGGTAAGGTGGTGAGTACTTAATGTTTAATTAATTTACAAGCAGCACTGTCCAACATATTTCCTTTCTAAAATGCACAGTGTAAAAACAAGAATCTGTAACAACTAAGGTCAAAACACAATCAGGAGAAAAATCTCATGAAGCTTGAAATGTAGAAGCATTTATAAGGAGAAAACTTCAAAACAGGTGATAGAATAAATGAATGTTGTCCCTGGATTAATTATTACTCTAATTATGCCTCATTTTCCCTTAACTCATCCTACAAAAGAACATATAGCTACTTACTGCTGTTTACATATCCAGGTGATTTTTCTTTTGGTTTGGGGAAGTAGAATATGCCTTTAATATGTTGCTTACTTGCTTTGATCTTTGACAGTCGTTAATATAATTTTAATTTTTAGACTTCCTTGCTTATATTTAAAGTATTAACCCTGAAACATCACTTTTCTCCAGGGAGATGATTGCTCCTGACTCGATCTATTTAGAGTTGGAAAGAATCAAAGAGCCCTACAGGGTTGTGGTAAAGCACTCGAGGTAAGTGTTTTCCCCCCATGTATTACTTATTTATTAAAGCTGGTGGAGCATAACTAAAATGGAGAAAAATGACCAAAGAAATACTGAATACAATGGCCTTCAGATTTTAATGGGACATATGGCTGGAAGCAATTTCTAAATTATTAAATAAATCGATTTTATTCTTGCAGTCACCCTCCAAGGTGTGTTTGTCAGCCTTATTATATTCATCTTCAGTGCTATTCAAAACCACTTACAGAGAAACATGCTTTTCTTGGCCACAATTCTTCAGCCCTCCTTTTTAAACATGAGATTTACATTACAGGTACAGCATTCTTTCCGTCTCTTTCTCTTTTTCAGCCTTCATTATTTTTTTCCTCAGTCAGTTCTTCCTATGTTTGGTTTCTAGGCCTAAAGACAAGAGGGTGCCAGGCTGACAAACCTGTAGGTAGCCCTGTTCCTGTTTAAAATGCAAGACCTGTTGGCTGCAAAAATTTTTTAAGATAATATATGCAGCAAAGTCCTGCTTTTACTGTTCACAGAGGACAACAGGGCACAAAGAGTTAAAGAGCATATTTGTGACAGCGGGGTTGTAGATAAAAGGTTATTGCACAAAGAAAAATAGTTAAAAAAATATTTATCATTTAAATGGTTCTGTGCTCTCTCTCTCTCTGTGCAGACGCACACTACATAAAATCCATTTGCTCAGCTTTTCCCATGAGTAATCCAACCACAGTGGTTTGGAGCAAAAATCTGAAGAAGCAATTGAGAAAATTCCGGTATTGAAAGTTATTATTAAATGCCCATCGATAAACCAAATGTGCTGGTGTGCTGAGAGTGGGAAAGTAGTAAAGTATTTATTTCCTGAAGAACAACTTTACAGTCTCCAGCAATTAAAAATGGATAAAGGCAGAGCATTCCTTCCCTTCCCCCAATTGTCAATAGTGCCTGTGCTCAGCACACTGAAGCATGGAAGGAAATTGGGAGCAATTTTTGCTGCTGCCTTTATAGAGGAGAGGGAAGATGCTCTGCTGAGGATGAACACTTCAGAACAGTGTCATGGGGTGTACCCTTTGTGGCCATTCTCTCCACCAGCATCTTTGCTGGAGTACAGATTAGGAGAGGTCTGTGAAGAGATGAGTGCATGGAACTCAGAGGTGAGGTAGTTCACAGCACATGCCTAGAGGTTGTGCTTTCAAACAGGGTTTCTTTGTATGTGCAAAAACATCACTAGTGTTCTGCTGCTTTCTGTGTGGATTTACAACAGTGAAACAGAGCACAATGGTACTTAAAATAGATGACTACCTCTCTAGAAAATATACGCCTGCTGCGTAGTGTTCTTCCAGCTGACTATTTGCTCATTGTTTTTTCTGAGATATGTAATTTTTATTATTACACACTGTACCCATAAATAATATGCAACTTGAGAAGGAATGAAAACACTCCTCAGCTCAATTAAAAAGCAGGTTATCTCAAGGCTAGAGCTGTTGCCAAGTACATAATGGCTGTTTCACTTTACTGCCACAATCACTTTATTGTCAGAGTCAGGCTCATTACTTTGGGCAACTGTGCATCTCAAGGCTTTGCCCTGAGCAATGCAGAAGCTGGGTAGCTGCCTCATCTCAGGAACTGCTCTGGAAGACACCATGCCCCTTGCACACCTCCCTGCTTCATCTTTGCTAGGGGGGACAGTAATTCACTGTTAATCTATGGGCAGAAAGTTACACCAAGCCTTGATGTGCTGAGCAAGGTGTTTGGGAGCAGAGCCCATTCCCCACTTCTCTTTATTTCCTCTCTGCTGCTTTCCCCTCCCTCCAGCCCCCAGCTCTGTGAGCTGACAGATGGGCCCATGCCCACCGGTTTTCATCTTGTCAGATACGTGGTGCAATGAGCATGGGCAAGACTGGAAGCCCAGAAGTTCCTGTTCTCTTGTGCAGTTCCTCATCTTAAGTCACAGTTGAATCCCCAGTTTTGGGGCACAGAGTGGGATAGCTGTAAGAACAGACCCACACCACTCAGTGACATACTACATAAATATCTTTTAATTAGCATGGTGAGTTTGGTGGGTGGATAGTGATTTTTTTATTCCACGAATTCCATTTTATCACATACAGATGCACAACACACATGAATCAGAGCCCCAGCCTCATCCAGTCTAGACTGGCACCCTGGAACCCAGAGGGCAGATGCTTGTTCTGGCAGAGGGACATGTCAGGTCCTTTGTAGCAGCTCAGCCCCAACACAGGGTTGTTCCACCTTGGGCAATAGCTGCCTCACTGTGTCAGCTGTCCTCGTACATACGTTCTCCTGCCCCCGGGAGACTGCTGGTTTTAACTATTTATTACTTTCTAAATTAGACTGTTGGCATAAGCTGCCAATGACTTTGCTAATTACATTGCCCCAGGCCCATCCCTTTGACTTACTCCTTACTAAGGCCAATTAGCAGTTGCCAGAGTGGTTTCTGTCACCCGCTGGCCTGCCGCCCCAAATGTGAGTTCAGCAGCAGTTATGTAACAAAGTTCACCTAACGCTTGGTTTCCTGGATCATTATTTCAGTTGGATAGAGCTGTGCAGATGCAGACATGGTGCTTTTTGGGGAAGCTGGAGCCCATGTGATGGCTCAGGACCTTCTCAATAGAGATCTCACCCATGGTTTTGAAAGAAATGTTTAGAACCCAACCTGGTCCTCTTATATCTCAGCCTTCCCATGACTTCTGTTGAATACTTTGAAACCGTCTTGAAAGCAGACACAGGACAAGCTTCATCTGCCCTGTGCATGAGCACATGGGGATGCAACCACTTGTCCATGAACGTGAGGTCACATCACACAAATTGCTCTTAGTGATTGTAAAAGACAAACTGATGGTTTTCCTGCCTCCATGTAAATCTGTGCAGGAGACAGATGAAGATAAGGCACTGGAATGGAGCAGGAGAGGGAAAATGTGTGTTTCCACTCTCTTCTTGCAGTCCCTTAATACTCAGGGGTCCCTGTTCAGAGGTGTAATGACTGGTGATGTTGACAGTGAACAAATTGATCTGTCTCACTTTTCAGTGGCGTACTCCACCAGAAAGCTAGGGAGGCTATGTGGGATTCTTGCAGAGACAAGCAAGCCTTGTGTAACTCAGACTCAGTGAAGAGATTATGCAGCCCTGTTGGCAGGTGAATTGTGCTGTTTTTTTAACCTTGTTCTGTTTTTAAGCTTATTTAAATTATGCCAATGCAAAGGCCTTTGTGGTCCAATTAGTCAAACATCGCTGTTGATTTTAATCATGGAAATTACATAAGGCTGAAGCTTTTCTCCTTTGGTTTTTCTTGTCTGCACTCCACTGTGGAATGTGATTGCACTGCTTATGTTTATGATATCAGTGTCAGAGCAAGATATAAGTTAGGCCATCTGCTACCAGGACAGCAAAAACAGCAGCAAAAACTTTGCCCAGGGTGTGCATGACCATCACTGCACACTACAGACACGAGATTTACTTCCATTTTTATTTGCCAGCCAGCAGGGGTGAGAAACGAGGCATGGTCAAGACTGGGGAAGGAGGCAGCTGTCAAGGATACTACTTTTACCTTTTATCCAGAATACAGAGAAATAGGATAAAGATGGAGCTAAGAAGGAGAGCTGATGTAGAACAACATGGCTTTTGCCCATGAGGGTGGCAGTGGTTTATTTAGGTTTTCAGGTGGTGGGGAACTAGTCATGATTTCAACAATGGGTTTGACAGAACCAGTTGGAACAGTCCCAGTGCACTCACACCTCTGAACTGCAGACTCCATACCAGCAGACAATTAGTTCTAAGGACATATAGTCTAATGTCACCAGACCTTTCCCAGCTGGAACAACAAAATGGTTACTTAGAATATACAATAAATTCCATTCCTTCAGGACTGCAGTACTGGCAACTAGTCCCCAGAGGTTCACTTCACTGTATTACTTCATGCAGTTGTTTGTGTAGGCCCAAATAAAGTCTTTGCACATGTCTTTGAAAGTAATTTACAGTGAGCACTGTAGTGTTTGCTAAATATTCCTGGTGCTAAATTCTTTACAGGGAATCATTTGAACATGATGATATTCTTATCCACTTTCAAAGGCAGAATTGGAGAAGTTTTAATGATAGCCACATCTATGCACTTTATGCATTTTGGCTGAGTTTTTCAAAGCATGTAGGTAATGAGGACATCCAATTCCTATTAATTTTAGAGGCACCTTAAAAGGCTTTATAAATCTCAGCCTTTATGCTCTAGCCAAGAAGGGAAGATTGATTTCCATAGTGAGAAAAATTTTAGCAAAGTACTGATAACGTACTATAGTAATTTCCATGATAGCTCACAGAAAAATTAACCTCATTATCTGCACTATGTATGAATTTCTCTTCTTAGTGGCTTACCTTGCATATCAAGGTAGTTGAAGGTTATGATTGCTGGTGTGGTTGATGTTACATTAAGACTGAAATTGCTGAGTACTTATCTTTTTTTTTCTTCTATCCTCCTGGACTCATGAAGTTGCTTAGATTGCTTTACACAGCAATGTCACTTGGGTTGGACTAAAATTTGTCTAGGAGAGAGCTTCCTATTTCTAGGGATTCTAGACATCTTTTGTAGGAGCGGAGGTTTTTTTGGCAAGATCTTTTCAGTTCAGATCTGTTCAGCTTTGATCACTTTTGACCACTCTTTTTATAGTATTTTCTTCTTCCCTTAGGTTTTTCTTTGCTCTCCTTCTGATTGAGTGGAATTTGTGCTTTCTTCTGTAAATCTGTGATCCTTAAGCAGACTGGAGACTTTATATAAATTTCTGTGAACTGCAAGCTTATATATAAGCTAATATATTTCAGCTCTTGGATTGTGCACAGGCTGTTTTCCAACAAATTTTACTTTAGGTTCATAATTTTGAATTTGAGCTGCTTTGGATGTATATAAGGGGTAAGTAAAAAGATATTTTTGCTAAAGCCACTTGCTAAAGTGATGTGGGAGAGAGTGAGAGTGCTCTTAATTCACATGCATGTGTTTGTGTATAATGCGGGAATTAGTTCTTAATTCAGAAATTGCATGCATATAAATTGCAATTGATACACATATCTATAGCTGTAGAAACTCACAGATATGGATATCTCTCAGTGCAATTCTCACCACTGCTGTTTCTCAGTACCTGTGGCTTCAGCTTCCAAAACTCCCAGTGATTCTTACCTCACATCCCCAGTTTCATGTGGGCAAACTGAGGCCCAGGCTGCCACCTGGAGTGAGTGGCACTTTTTGCATGCACCATATAATTTAGTAGGTGAAGGGCTTAAACACACATCTCTTGATGTATAGTGATTATATCTAAATGGTGGGACCTGATAGTTCCTCACAGCTACTGAGTCTGGTTACAGAGCATGGCCGTGTTCTGCCTGCTGAGGTGGGCTGAAGACTGGCAATCCCTTCTCTGTGTCCTGATTTCTGTATAATAATAGCCTCCCCCTGCACCTATCTCTTCAATGACCATCAGTCTTATGAATGGGTCTTGACATAGAAAGAGCTACCATATAATGTACTCTCAGGTGTGTGGAGTTCAGCTGACTCACCTTCAGTACCACAGCGGGTTTGTGCTGAGTGTCTGAGCTCCTGTTATTCCAGATGTGGGTAGAATAGCTCTCCAGGCTCCACTGACCAGATTGTGATAGGGGACAATACCAGATCATAAGGGAACCCAAAACATGGCCCACGGACTTAGCTCATACCTATATCAAAGATATCTCATGTCATGGAAAACTAAACCCACCCCAAGAGTGTTGTGCTCATTGCTATGCAAACGTATTGAGTGACTATCCTTGCAGTCTGGGAGACCAGCTATATAAACTCAGTAGCTTTGTATGGAGAGGGTTTACTGGGAGATGTGTGCTGTACTATGAGCAAACATGCCCCCAAAGTAGAGCTATGCACCCAGTTCCTTCTGTGGAAGTTTGCGTGGGAATGAGAATGTGAATTATGTGGCTCAGGTCAGTCCTTATTATGTGGCTTGCTGAAAAATGTATTGGTTTCTTAGAGGCAAAGCTATTCCCATCAATGCAAAACACTAAATTCATCCTTGTTATATTCCCAGTGAGTTACACTTGGGCTGAGTTTCATCCAGAATTTTTATAGGTATCAGAATTATATAAAGCCATAATAATTAAATGCTTCCTTTTTTTAGAGCTGCAATATGTAATTGTCATGTACGTTGCTGTGGTTTATGCCTTCAGTTACATTGCCAAGGTACTTAATGTTTAATAAAATCCTTTCATAACCCTTTGTCATTAATACATAACTTGAAAGAGCTGGGACAACAGTCATGGAATCTAAATGAAGCAGTAAGCTAGGCACTGCTTAGTCTTCCTCATTATCTATCTTTCAATGTAGGCTAGAGCTAAAACAAACAGACTTCCTGGAAAGCTTTATTAAGACATACAAGACTAGTGTTATAGGAAGGAGCCCTGTGAAACAATTGTATATGGGGTAATTTTGTTGATAATGTTTATTTTTCAGAAAAAAACTGAAAACAGTTTCTTTTTAGTACAAAATGTTAATTCAAGTGTTTTCTATTTTTTTTTTCCTGTAAGGTTACTCCATATGCCTAATAAAGTTCCTTTATTGAGCAATTATGGCATTTTGTTCATTATGCATTACACCTTGTCACATGTGATGAAGGAAACAGCAAACCCTTTCTCTGTCCTTGAAAACCAAAAATGTAAATGGTGGCATTACTCTTAAGGGAAGAGCTGTGTTAATTGTGGAGCAGTGCGTTAGAAATCCTGCATATTGTATGTCCTCATTGTTTAGTTAGTGTGGGGTGGTTACAGTGGGATTTAAACCATATGTCACTTGAATTCCAAAATTGGCCCTTTCAGTCAGCTGTGCTTTATCATTCGATATTGATCACAGATAATATGCTTTGCAAATTAGGGGTGGTTACAGTGCCTTTGTCCATAATAGATGTTGTCATTCATGTAGAATAGCCTGAAAGTGAAGAACATTTTAAATGGGGTTAAAGCTTCTATAGTCATCATTAATGAATTTTCTAATGCTGTCTGGATTCCATAATCATGTGAAGATCAATAGCTATCACAGTATAATGTAAACAAACAGAGAATCCATTAGGAATGGAGGGGTTGCAATGAAACACTTTACTTCTTGCCTACAATGGCACATTAGTTATTACCAGGGCAAAACTGAATAATCGAGTGTATAAAACACAGCCTGAATGAGATGATGATTAGTGAAAGTGAGGCTATTGCTGAACTAAGACAGTCTTAGTACTTTTGTAAGTGACATGAATTTGAACAAATTTAGCTGCAATAACAGGATCCCTTTTAGGTATTGCTGTGGTACTGGAATACTTATAAGCTGGATGTTTGAAAACAGCGAAATAACAAGACGGTTTTGTGGACTCACACCGCCGCTTACACTGAGATAGCACATAGATGCTTTGCTGGTGTGGGACCTGCATTACCACAGGCACAGGAGAAATATAGAGAAATGGCAGTTCTTGCCCCTGAAGGGCATGGTCTGAAATACAAGGCATGAGAATAAGAAACAAACAAGGAGGTGAAGGGATGACAGGAAGAGTGGCTGGTGTTGAGCTTCTCTCAGCATATTTTAGCATAGTCTGGCTAGCTGTGAATCTCTCATCCAGCTGGTGATAGCAGCCTCCCCCTAGGTCCATTGCTGAGTTGTGGTATTGTGAGCATTGTCTGCTGCAGAATGACTGAATGTTGAAATCAAATGACAGCGCAATAAAACTGACTACAACACAGCCTGATAAAGTGCATTTCTTTTGTACAGTCTGTGATACTGGGTTGTATATGTAATTTCTTTAGAGTTTCACTAACTTGATTGCAACGACAAACTTGAGTCCTCATTTGCAAGGAACATTGTGTTTCTTCTTATTGTTGTGTGCCATTTGTTGAAGCTCTCCTTAGCAGATAATAGGAGAGGTCAAACCTGGGAACTTCACAGGGCTTTGCAGGACTGGGCCTGCAGAGGCCTATTAGTGCTCCTGTACAACAATTGTACAAGGTTGTGACAGTGTATTTGCCCAGGCAGAGTGTGACTGGCTACGACTGAAATGTCACACTATCTGCCAGTCTTCAGTGGGGAATGTCACCTGGAATATCTGTCACGCTGCAGAAACTGCTCCAGTCTATTTCCCTGTCTGTTTATCAACATTACAAAAGAAATGAGAGATGTGTGAACCCAGGATACTGCACAGCCTCGGTTTGTGGCTTTTTTTTCATACCGTGTTTTGGTTGGTTGACTTTTTATGTTGTGTGACACAAGACAATGCACCTGCCTTGGCTACGATAGGGTTTCTCAAGGGTCCTCAAGGTTTTTTTTTTTTCTGTTGTACTGCAGACCTTACTGTGAGTTTGTGATTTGAACATTCATAAACCTACATATCCCATGTATCTGGAGTCTAGTAAGAGCTGACCTCACTCAGCAGACTTTCCTTATGTGATGTCATTAATGTCTCTGCTAGGCTACCTATTTTCATGAAATTTACAGGACCTCTGAATCTGTTATTCCTCTGTGACATTTGAAACAGCTTGAAGACAAGCCATATGGAACTGGCAAACAGAGAGACTGTGTCTCCTTAAGAACTTGAGAAATAGAAAAGGGGCATGAGGGACATCTCAAAGAACTTTCCACTCCATAACACACCAAAACTGAAATACAACACAGCATGTCACTCACATGAATATAAAGTTACCGCTTCCCATTTACCAACAGTTACCAATCAGTTTGGAATACATACTGGGGAGCCTACTCTGTCCTGTCTGTGAAGTTGAGATCCCTAGTCATGTCGCTGCTTTCATTTCTGCGACAAGGCACAGGAGAGCATTTGGCTTAATCTTTCCTGAGCTGACAGTTTGCTATTTGTGGCATTTTCTCAGACTACATACTCCATGTAGCTGACAGTAGCTTGTGATTTTCAGCAAGTGGAATGCAAGGGAATGACACGCATCCCTGGCAATCTGGTAACACATCCACAGTGGGCTATTCCCAGAACCCTGAAACATTGAGCCTGTGTGAAGAAATGGCCTGGAGAGGCTGGGTCCGCTGGTGCCTCCAGGCAGGCACAATTGTCCCCGGATTTGCTATCTAACTTCTCAAAATATTACTTAATTTTTGTCCAAGTGCAGATTTGCAGGACTGAACCCACAGAGCTGATCTTATTTCAAGCCTGAATTTTCTCTTTTTTCTGTGCCTCAGAAATAATCCTGCTGTAATTACCCTGGTCTGAAACTCGGCTGAGAGGAAAACAGGGAGAAAGTGTTGTGTAATTTTCTGCTATTTCTGATTCCTGAGATCTTTCTGGAGCCTTCAAATTTTGTGCAACTATCGTGTCTCTTGGAAAATTTTTCTGTCATTCTAAATTGTCTTGCATTTGTTGTAAGCTCTTGAGGCTAACTGCTGCATAGCTGTACACACAGTCCTCAGCTATCCATGTCTCCAGGCTGTGGACTGATCATGCGTGGGTGCAGATCCACCATGGCTGACTCTGAGCAGAACCAGTTTGGCTTGGTGTGGCTTATTCATTCAGACACAGCACTGGCAGAGCAAGACTATATTGTTTCATGGCCCAGCAGGGCTAGGGAAGCATTTTAGCCATTTTTGCACTGTCGAGGTGAGTGCCTGTACACTGCAGGCAGCTCAGGCCTGTGGGCACTATGTGTCCATGCCTCAGGAATGGCAGGATCATGTGTTTGGCTCTGCATGGAGCTAAGCCCCATACAAAACGGGTCATCCCAGCTCTGCTATTAAACAAGACAGAACCCATGGACTGAGTGCTGGCTCTGAGGAGAAGTGACAAAACCTGGCTTGTGTCCATGGACCTCTTCTCTCCAAAAGAAAGGAGCCTCGTGCAAACTTCATAAAAAAAGGAAAAAAAAAAGGGAAAATCTAAGGTCTGTGCTAGTCTGGTAAGGGTGCCTAGGCATTGTGTAGGAGACAGCAAATTATTATGGGCCAAAATCTTACCAGGGAGTGTGCTGAGAATTAACCAGTATAGACAAATGTGGGTCAAGGCTCAAGCCCTGGTCCTGGTTTATTTTCCTGTACAGTCTGCTGGAACCAGAGTTGCTCCTGCAAAGTCTCCAGATTTGCTTGTACTCTGCAGATGTGAGCTCACACTTTGGCAGTGCTTTGCAATGAGGTGAGCTTGCTCCGCCTGCATTTTTAGTGGACATGGTCTCATTCTGCTTCCACTGAGAGGTGAAAGCAAGCCTTGTGACCATGCTAGCATGCTGCTTTGACTGCATAAACTCTCCAAAGTTCCAGTGTTTATTACTTTTGGCTCAGGGCTGGGCAAAGGTGTTATCAAGGCTTCATTTTGTTGGTAAGTAAACTTAGTGCTACATCCAATATTTGGGGTCAAAGTGCCGCAGGAGATACGTTCTGTGTCACCCAGTGCACCAGTCTGCTGGGATGGTGAAGCTCACTTGAGTTAGCAAACTGTCCAGAAATTCTGCACCTTGGGGAAGGGTGTAGGGAGATACTCCAGGAACTTCGCACAAGTCAGGCTGGAAGTGATGAGGCTCACTAGCTCTGGGTCTATGCCAGATGCTGGTTTTCCCGGGAAATCACACAGGGTTTTGTCCATGCTTTGGTCCCCTACCATGTATATTTTCCAGACTTTCTCCATGGCTTCTGATATTTTAAATTCCCATTTTTTTGAAAACAGAGAATGAACTACATATGTTTGTCTGATAATATAAAACAATCAGCCAAATGGTTCATGTTCATGATTTGAAATCCCTCAGTGTCCTATAGAGATGTAGAAACTGTATTTTTAAAAGAGAAGTTTCTGAGTAAGTGTTGCTGGACACACTTTTTTTGGGTAGGTTTTACATGGAATGTGCTTCAAGCTTATGTCAGGTGACTGTGGGACTCCAAAATATTTTAAGTTACTATACTTGACTTTACATTTCTTTACATTGACTTTACGTTTCATGCCTAATTTCTAGGATTTTTTAAATTGTATTTTACAACGCTTTGAGTTGTAATCTTTAAAAACTAAAGAAGGGTGAGGTCTGAGAAGGGAAAGCTACAGGTATCAAATTGTGTCTGCAGTGTGAGTTCGGGTTTGCCTGGAATGGCAGCACATGGAACCAGGACTACATGAATATCTACTGAAGTGTAAACATGCATAATGTTCACATGCCACTCTGGACTCAGACTTGCTTGGGAATGCAAATCTCTTTTGTTTAAAATAGAACATTCTGCTTTTAGGAAAATGTTTAATTGAAACAGCTGATTTACAACAAATAAAGACAAAATTCTTCAAAAGAGGTTTTGAAAGAAAAAAGAAGGAAAGAAAAGGATATCCCTTAATTTCTGGGATGTGAAGATATAACTTCTTTCAGTTGTGAGAGACTGAATGAGGGAAGTGGTAGCTACTGTGCTGCTGGGTGTAATTAGTTTCCAGATTATATCACTTTTGATAATTAGATTTACATGAAACCTCCAGTCAAAGGCTTCACAGGCATTTCTTGTATGTCAGCCTGGATATGCACTAGTTGGAGTGATAGATCTACTGGATAGATCTAGGCTGGTAGATGCTTTGGGAAACACCTTCATCTTTCTTTTAAGCTGGCAGATGGTTTGAGTCCGGGCTGGACTGCCTGCTGTTGTTTTCAATGAGGGAGTGTTACCTTTTTGGATTCATGAAAGACTCTCAATCAAAGCTAAAATGGCAGGCCAGTGCAGTGAATCAATAAAATCTCTACTTTCAGCTGGAGTGTCGGATAGTAATTCTTCTCGTGTCACTGCCTGGTTAAACAGTCATACTCCTGCTAAAAGCCCTATAAGACATAATAGATTCATGCGGCATTAGTCTATTGTACTGCATTTACCCAGAAAAAGGGAGAGAGGTTACTGTTTCACTAAAACAAACCAGACACTGATGCATTGTGTATCAAAATGTATTCACCCATTTCGCTCTGCCTCATTAGAGCAGGGGGAGCTTGTTTTCTATACCGCTTGTGGAGCAGTGTTAAGACATTTGACATATTCATTGCAAATCCTAGTTTAATGATGACTTAGACATCAAATCCCAAATGATTTTATATCCTGGCTTTCTGATTTGCCACTACAGCATATATCGTGTGCTTTCTGTTTATTAAACTACAATAAAGATGTACAAACTGGATGTATTAGAACATTTTCCAAGTGGCTTTAGAATAAATCAGTTGGCTCTGTGGAGCAATTATCCAACTGCATCATTTCTAATTGCAGGAAATTAACTTGCTGCATCTGATTTGATGTATTAAATTTCCTAGTATATCATGTTTTAGTAAAAAATGTTTATGGGACAAAGATTTTTCATTCAAAATGAATCTGAAAGGCCTTAAATGTTAAATATCAAGGCTCAGAGCATGCAATAAAGAGCAGCTGCTTTGTGCCCTACAGCTGGAAGCTGGTGGCCCTAAACTAGCCTTATTCAGATGCAGGCGAGTTCCCCAGCCCTTGGAGATTCCCCAGCTGCATATATCAGCCATGGATACCCTTCTCCTATTCACTCCTAGAGACTGACCTTGTATCAGAGAACTGAATTAGCAAAATGCATGCAAGAGATCTGAGTTAAAACTCTGTTTGGAGGCCTCTCATGCACATCACTCTTCTGGGACAGCCAGAAGTTAGAGCCAAAGGCAAAACAGTGTCTTAGAGGGGGAAAATTTGTGTTACAAATTCTATATATCTTCCTTGTTGAAGAGACCTGTTCCAGCAGTGGAAGTTTTGCTTCCTGCTACTCACATGGTGCTCACCTATCTGCCATATCTACTCACCAACCTACTTATCTAACTACTTAATTATCTTCATGCATATTACTAATGGGAAGCATTGATTACTTTGAAGAAAATCATTAAGGGAGTATTTTCATTCCTTACTTTGGAAAGAGTCAGATTACCCTTGCTAGTATACATAGCAGTGCAGCTTTGTAACATTGTAATTCAGAGGTGATGTGCAGGAGTTTTATACTTAATGAGACTCACATACCACATTATCTCGCCATCTGCATGGATCTGGGAATCGTTGTAGAAAGTTCCCATTAGTCATATTAACATCCATCATGCTTTCAGCTCACTTGCAGGATACAACCATAGAAATGTTTCTTTCACTGTGGAGGTTATTTTCCTTTGAAAACCCACTGAACTTTTGCATCTTGGACAACTTAAAGATTCCTCTCTGCTACTAGGTCAGGTATGACCCTGGATACTAAACAAGGGCAGACTACAAAATATCAAGGGTCCCCTCCTCCACCTCTCTGAAGCAAACCTCAGCAGATGTAGACAAGATTTTAATAGCTACAAAAAGAGAAATGCATGACAACCTCATTAAGGGAACTATAATAGGCTGTCAGAATATCTCCAAGAGGACAATATATCAATGTCTAGTTTGTTGCAGCATTGCTAACGATGGTAGTTTGCCCCTCTCATAATCTTTCATTCATCTTCTATTGGTCTGCTTTCCAATAATACTTCACCACCACATGCATCCACTCTCCTTTTCAGCTGCCTCACAATTACTGACATAACTCTTTAAGTATAGAAGAATCAGGGCTGGTAAGTGACAGTAATAAAAAAGCAGTTAGTGGTCCACCCCACTGATAGCCCTGATACGGTACATTAGAAGGGTTTTCATTTTCTTTCCCTTTCTACCATCCTGAGGACCATTTTGTCCCATCCCAACATCTGCAGGAGGTCAAGGTCCAAAGGGCCCAGGGATTTTACACCATCTGCCACCAAAAAAAAAAAGAGGGAAAGGAAGGCACTAAACAAATTCTATGAAGAGCTATTTAAAGTTATTTATCACTGTAATGGCAAACCAATTAATTGTACCCACCCATTGTCTTTCATGTATACCGCACGGCTGTGAGACATTATTAAAACAGATTTAAACCACTGCAGTTGGACTTCTTCCCCCCTCCCCTTTCACCTTCCCCGACCCTTTGGGAAGATGAAATGGAGACAAGTGATTTTGTTCCTTTTCTTTCACAGTAAAGCTGGCTCTCCTGTTCTGCTGGGGATCCAGCATTCCTCTGAACTAGGAGCAATCCATAAGGGTTGTGAGACATCTCACACCAGTTTGTGACAGCTGCTGAAACTGCTTCTGAAGCTAGTCTGGAAACACAAGCAGAAACTCACACCAGAGACCCATAACATTGCTTCCTCCTGTATTTTTAAAGATTTTCTTTCCCCACCTGCCTAGGAAACATCAGGCCCAGTCAAAAGACAAGAAAACAACAATGGACTCCGAGGCTTTTCTGTTCATGTGTCAGTTAGCAGCGCTTTTGGTGAACCTGATTTTGTTCACCTTAGGCAGCTGTGGTTACAATAATGTGTCTTGAATGAAATGTGCCAATTGGAGGAAATTGTCAACTCATTATTGTGACTATCAACTGAGATACAAACATTTCAGTCAGAGCAGAAGGTGATTTTGCAAACAAGGAGCATTCCTAGAGGGGATTTTGATTCCTAAAACCAGTATGAAGTAGACCTGAAATAATTTTAGTGACAAAGGGTACAGCTCTAGTCCAGCTGGATTTGATAAATACCCTCCATCTGATTTCCACAGGGAAATCATGCCCTTTGGAGAAACACACCTAGCACTGGCTTGCACTTTGCAGTGTTACTTGTGCCCAGCTACAACTTGGAGTTCAATCAGACCATTTAAACTAGCTGATTAAGTGGCATAATGCCCATGTGGATGCTGCATTTCCTGTACTGGTCCAAATACACTTCCAGCAACAACCCCCTACTGCTTGCTGTCTGTGACAGCTCTGGGCACAGACCTGAACTCTGCTGTCCAGTAATTCCAGTGCCCAGACACTGCCTGACCTACTTTTAGACTCTACAGTGCTGTTTTAGAGATGCTTCTCTTGGCTTCAACTGTATTTTGAACATGTGCATGGCTCCCCAGAAAGCTACTCTGACACCAGTGTCCTTGTGCAGGCAGAGAAGACTGGGATGTGTTTGGATGGGAGGGTGAGAAGGAGAATAGGAGGAATGGGATCATGAAAGCTTTGAGTCACTCTGAGACTGAAGTTGCCTCTGGGGACATGACAGAGAGGAGAAGCTGAGAAAGGCCAGGCAGCAGGAAGGAGTTGTGACAGCCCTGAGAACAGAGAAGGCCAACAGAGAGTTTAGCACTGTTTGCATGCTGTTTGACACAATTAAAGAGACTTTATCTTCTGAAGGTTTATATCCTCCTTGGGGTCGCATACAGCTGAAGAACATTGGTCCAGAATGGGGACAAAGGATACCATGGGCACCTGTCAGGGGAACAGTGTCTTTTGCAGGGCCTCCACAGTCATCCTGGAAAGAAGGAATTTTCAAACCACAAACTAACAAGAAACTTGCTGAGACCAGAGAGAGCCGGGGAGCAGAAACCAAATTGAGGGCTGTCGTCTCTTTGCAATTCAGCTGGGATAAAAAAATATATAGAATTGTAGAATCATAGAATGGTTCGGGTTGTAAGGGACCTTAAAGATCATCTAGTTCCAATTCTCCCGTCATGGGCAGGGAGACCTTCCACTAGACCAAGTTTCTCAAAGCCCCATCTAATCTGGCCTTGAACACTTCCAGGGATAGGGCATCCACAACTTCTCTGGGCAACTTGCACCAGCGTCTCACAAAAAAAAAAAAAATCCTGTCTGTTCCCTCAGAGCCCTCCTTCCTCAGCTTGGCCTTTCTTAAGAGAGTGACTGCATGTGTAATGATGAAGTAAGGAAGATAAAATGTACCTGGTTTATGATGGAATCGTGTACTTTTTATTGTTAAATAAAAACAAAAATGCTGGAATCAGCAACCTTAAGTCACTACAAAGAACGAGTTTTCAAGTAACGCAAGCAAAAAAATTAATTTCTAATCGCAAATCTCCATAAATAACAATCAAAAAGTGCCTTTCACAAAGACTGTTGCTTCAGAATTCATCCATAGACTATGAAATATCTAAAATAATCTTGGCCAGCAACCTAGTAGCTGGTCATTTGTATTCCAAATACAAAGACTTGTGGAACAACCTAAAATGTAAACAGGTAAATACTGGATGCTTTGTTTTCACTTGTCCAAGTCCAAAATATATCACACTGGAAAGTCTTTAGCTGGTGCTTATCACAAAATGAACCGTGTTTCAGTGTTTGAGCACACAAGTTTCTCCACCCAGCCTGTGCTGCTACTCAGGGAACGCATGCAGCACTGGTGACTTTCAGTCACCCCTGCACTGAGGGTAATCTGTTTTTCACTAGATCACAGGTGGCTGCAGCAGAAGATGCTGAAGCTCCCCAAAGGCAGGAGAATTATCACCAAGGGCAGTCCACTATCACATGTGGTATCCAAGCCTCTGCTGAGAGAGCTGGCAGAGGCATTGAATCTTGGCAGCTGGACAAGCTGAGATGTACCTTGGTGGAGGCATAGTGCTTGAGGGATGTGAGTGTGGAAAGTTGTCTCTGTGGTCTCAGTTTCCAGAGAACAAGGCTGATCTCCCACAAAGTAGACATTACTGTCCCACAAGGCAGCAAACATGCCAGAGGGTGACTTGGCACAGATCAGAGAATCCTTTTCTGTATGCACTCAAACTGAGACCACAAGCTCTGATAAAGACCATGTGAGCCTTTTCTAGTGAAACAGCAATTTCAACCAGTCTGCATCAGCAGAATCTGCCCTCTGAGGTAGGAGTGAAAGCACAATATTTCCAGTGGCATGCCTAAGGGAAGACAGGTTTGGGATTACAGCCGTCTTATTAACAAAAATTTATGTCCTACCTTGCACTACTTTCTTTCCAGTACAGATAAGTAGGTTCTTCCCCTCACCTTTCTGCACCTTTTTCCCTTTCAGTGATCCACTTGCTCAGAAAATCCTGTCCATCCTATGGGATAGCTCCAGGTTACTCACAAAGAAATTTAGGGTCTGGTGTCATGTAACATGTAATATTCTCATGCAGCAACTTGCTGTTGCCAAGTGGCGAGGCTTCTGTTGCTCCTCTGCTCTCATGCCTGGTTCCCTTGTGTCTACTCCTGTTTGCCAGACCCTTCTCATAGCCATAGTTTTTGAAACTATCAAAACCTCTTAATTTTCTTTTGGATTTCTTTTCTGCCATTTTCCTGAGTTAGTTCAGCTTCTGCAGGAATCCTCTAAGTGACAAGCCAGATGAGTGAACAGGGACATTTTATACAGGGCTGAGCAGTCACATTGACTGGTCTTGCCTTCTAAAAAATTATTTTGAAACAAAATGAATATAAAAACTCATTTGCCAAAATGCTGAGCAACTGGAATTCTTTGCTGAAGCCACTTCTGTTCTAGTGCTTGGCGCAATGGAGATGCTTAATGCAGTGAGTTCCCAGACCTTGGCACTGAGGGCAGGCAATTGTGCTCACACCGTTTACAGGGAACACAAAATGAAAAGCATCAGCAGAGATGACTTTTCCTTTTATAGAACTATACACACACCTGGATACACAATGGCTTGGTGAATGGCTCATAAAAGGTGTTCTGAAATAAAATGGAGATGAGTGTGTTCAGCTCAGCCACCTGACAAAAATAATGTGTGTGATGTGGGAAATAAACAGCAGTCCCTCAAATCATGTGCAGTAGCTCATCACTTGTTTTCATCCACAAAAGGACCAACAGCTACATCTGAACAGAGTGAAAGAAATTGGGATGAAAATCTTGACATCTAGCCAATTAAAAAAACTGGTCTAACCACTCAGGAGAGGGTTCATCTCTATATGGTGCAGGTACACAGGCACATACAGTGGTCCGGCTTCTGCAGTTTGAACATGAAAATATCAGAAATATCAGAAAAGGACTGCTTGTTTTGTACTTGTTTTTCCTCACCTAAATTACAACCTACCTTCTCTCCTTTTGGGCAGTTCAGTATCCCTGATTCCTTCATGTTCACTTCTAGTTCAAACAAAGGTAGATAGTAAAGTCTTTGAGGTCATGAGCAGGGTCATATATCTGGGATGAGACTGTATCTTATTGGTTCCTGGAGAGCTCAAGCAGGTGAGATTACTACCTTACAGAGTAGTCTGAGGAGGCTGTTACGACTGAGGTAGGGCTCTCTGCATTGTGCTGTGGCTCTCTTCAATGAATAAGAGCTTCAAAAAGCCACAAATATGGTTTGCAGCACTATCCTGTTCCATGTTACTTGCCTCATTTATCCAATATATGGCACAAACTCTTATTTTTAGATATGATAACATTCTGTATTTTAAAAAACATTTCATTCTATTTGATCTGTCATTTTAAAGATGAAACTGAGTTTTTCCAGTTCAGGAACATTTTGTTCTGTTTTTAAGCTCAGTGGTTTACTAAAACTATTTGAGAAGACACAACAAAGAGAGACCCACAAACCTTGAGAAGAGATTCTTTGTGTGAAAATATTGATTTTACCTGACACACCTGCAGTAAGTGAACAAAATTGTTCCACTTGTATACAAGTTATTCCTATTGAAGTCATTCTGTTGGCCTGAACTGAACAATTACAAATCTGAAATGAAACCACCATTTATTTTAGTGGTTTTGCCGGTCAGCTACATTATTTTACTTTGTTTTTTGTAACTGTGTCTCTTCTATGGGTAGAATCAGGTCTCCCTTATTTGACATGGCATGAAGGGCATTAAATATTTTCAATTTAAAGGCTGTTAGCATTAGAAAAGTTTGTGGTTAATACAAGTATTTATTGCTCTTCACTAAAGACGTAGTGTAATAAAGAATCCTATTTTCTTCAGATACTAATTATACAGGTACATAATTAAACATCTTAAATAATGAAATAGTTGCTCTGTAAAAGGCTAAAAATATGTGGCTATAAATTAGTAATTTAGCCTATACTAATAAATAAGTTCTGGTTGTCAGCTTACAAAGATTTCCTTTCTGTAATTTGACCACTGATACGTGCATTGCAAACACATCAGACTCCCCATCTAGACACTGCTCAGTTGCACTTCTTTGTGCTCCTGGATCACTGCACCTTGCAGAGCTGCAGGGTTTTGTGTACATATTGAGACTGATCTGATTCCTGTGTGGACAATGGTTTTGTGCACAGGAGTAGGGTGTCTGTATCTGGAGAGGATGCAAACCTTTATAAATGCTGACCCACCTTGGTGTCAGTGGAGTCAGGATTTCATCCCAAAAGCCATCTGAGAAATCTTGATGCTTGCCTGCCATGGATACATTGCATTCTTAAGAAGCTAATTCCCTTTGCTTCTTCACTCACCTTTGCAGAGTAAAAACTATGTGTATGTAATCTACCCAAATGAACTGCTGTGAGGACTCAATAACTATTCATAGAGGACCAGGAAGAGCTCATCTCCAGAGAAGTGCTACTGGTTACTCTTAGCCAGGCTTCCTAAGGAAATTAGGCTCCCACGATCCCACTGTCTGTGATCACTGTTGCACTTCTTTAACAACTATCTAAATGTCCATTCTAAGCAAATCAACACAGCAGTAGAGGCTCTAGGACATTCTGGTCCTGTGCCTTCTGTGAACACAGGCAGGTAAGTAGAGGAAAGGCAAAGAGATTAGTGCTGCCACCAAAGGAAAACTTGCAGTGAGAGCACAGCCAAGTAGCAGGCACTAGAGAACCCACTTACGAAACAGAGCATGGCTACTGGAAAAGCTGTGAACAAGGATCACAGTTTATAAAACAAAGTAGTCACAAAATCTGTAAGCACCCTTGCACAAGAAGGTACTTGTTTAATTTGGTTAATTTAAATTATATGGAAAGGGCAAGTTGTTTTTGGAAGAAAAAGGCCACCCCCACTTTTCCACTGGCCTTTTGCCCTTTTCTAAAAGATTGCTCAAACTAAATCATTTTGAAGGTTCTGAAATATTTAGTTACGGCCTATCCTTTTCTTCTCATTTTTTTCCTTGTGTATTTCTGGACTGTGGCCAGAATAGGAAACAGATTGCTGAATACAGCAAAAAAAGCTGTTCTCAAGGTACTTCCATGCCATCTCTGAAAGCTAGAAATGCTGTAAATCTTGAGCTAACCTGCACTTGAAACCTTGAAACTTGCTGACAATGCACTTTGTCTGTTCTACCAGGTATAACCGCTGACTGTTCTTGTATTAGCAAGTCTCATGTTACCAAGACTGGCCCGCAGGTAATGCTGCTGTTCTCTGTGGTACCAGGCACTTGCCTGCAGGTTCCCATAAACTCCCCTTTGGGAACAGGAGATGGACTCTTTGTCCTACTTCTCTGGAAACCATCTCAGAGAAAAGAACTGCAGCAGAGCAGAGCTTGTATGTGTGTGTGAAACTAGTGCTGGACTATGCCTGTGTTCAGGAAATGCTTGGAAGGGGTTTTATAATCCCACAGAGAGTCATGGAAATTCCTGTGATGCTACTTCATGTTGCAAACTTCATGTCCTAGAAACAGATCTTCCCTTCCATTGGACAGTGGGATAAGGTAAGCTGAGGTAGAAAAAATTGTTCAGCTGTTAATGCTTGTCCCCTCAAACTCTCTAAATCTTGCCAGTTCTAGCAATGTGTAATGGTTTTATTAAATTACAGTACTTGGTGATATCATATTGCTTTTTCACCAGTGTTATGAAACTTCCAGTTAATACTGCCTAAAGAATCCAGTTCGCTTATTCCTTCTGGTTGTTTGGTACAGTTTTGTCTTACTTTGATTTAAACATTCAAGATACAGGCCATGCCTTTGCTAGGTTATTGGCATCATCAGAATAACATATCCCTGATGACTGGAAGGATCTCAAGGAACTGCTGTAAAACAGATAATGAACAATGCTTTTATAAAACTTCTGCAGAATTTCTAGCCACCATTCAAGATCATGTCAATAAAGCTAGTATAGATAAGTCTCGGGAAGTCACAGTTTCCTCATACACCAAATGGACCTATTTTTCACAATTAACATACACTGGATTTTTTTTTTATTTTTTTTTTTTTAGCGAGTACAGCCAAATCTAAGAAAGGGAAAGGACAAATGTTTTTGCATCTATTTAATGAAAAATACTGAATTAATACAGAGTTCAAATTGATTCCAACCATGTTTGTTAGGAAAAATCCTAGTTCTTTTGTTCTGGGTTTTATTATTCTGGACATTCAGCCTCCTAACAGATAGTCTGTGTAGTCTTTACTTGCACAGCTTGTACTCACATGAGAGCTCCATTGATTTTCTGGTCAACAGCCTAGGGAAGTAAGTCCTGCCACTTCTGTTGAGCACTTAGCTGATACGTAAATGGCAACAGACATAAATAAGGTATGTATCACTCAGGTCTGTATCATCTGTTCATTTGAAGTGCCACTTCTTGATGTGTGTCAGCATGCGCACAACAGCGCCTGTTCAACAAAAGGAGAATGATTCTGGAAGGAAGGGCAAAACATGCAGAATACTATAACGAGACCTTTTCCCTCTTTAATTGTTGAGGAGGCACAAGCCATTTATTATATGTGATGGTTGGCAAAGAGAGAGAGAGAGAGAGAAAGGGCTGTTCAGACACCATGAGAAAGCCACTCATGAAGAGCTGGCGTTTAGTTATTCCATCTTGAGTTGATTGGTATTTTTAACTTCAGTGAATGCAGTGTATTTTCTTTATGGCCACAGCCCCTTCATAGGCTGACAAAGCATTTGATATTCTAGTATTTGATCAATTCTGCAACTATTATTCTAAGGATTGATATCCTGCTGATGAAGCACCCTGTACATAGACACTTTCTGTCCCAAGTAACTATCTTTCTAGAGAAGCAGACAAAGGATATCTTGGAGTCACTTAGTTTTTCCCTCTTTAGGGATGAGGAATTGGACATAGGAGAGATTTTCAAATGTTACAAAGGAAGTCTGTATCTGAGCCAGGAACTGGTTTCATGTTTCCTGAATTGCAAACTACTGTTTTAACTATACCTTCCTCTCAAGTAAATGCAAACATTTATGAATAGTGATGTCACTGAGGCTTTACAGTGATGGCACATAGGCCAGTGAGTTTAACGGGACTTATAAGAAAGGGTACAAATATAAACTATACATATGACTGAATAATCTCTGTCCATAAATCAAAACTGTGGTTTTTCTCCCAAGGAAAGATGTATGCCTGCTTTTTTCTTTATAGTATTTTAGTAAATTTGGCTTGAAAATTTACTTCTCATGTCTAAAGTTAATATCTACAATTCAATCATGTCTCCTTTTGGGTTGAAATAATGTTGGGTGAATTATATGAATTCAGCTCAAGCTCATGACAGAACAATTTGCTACTTACTGTTGCCTGTCCCTGAACTTTGAGAGGAGAAAGGTTCCACAGGAGGGAGAAGACAGTGGAGATGTTCTCAGCACATAATTTTTAGAGGCTGGACTTAAAAAAAAAAAAAAAAGAAAAAGAGATCACTCATGCCAAATATACTGTGAATTTTTACACACTTTCTGTAAATGAGTTGCATTAGAAGTCCCATCATTTAAATGCAAAATCAATATGCTATCTTATGTGGATATGAGCATGTCTCAAGGACAATTTAAGGAGGCTGATGATAGTTAGAAAGTGCACATTGAGGGTTGGACTTAACCCAGAAGAGCCTGTTGTACCTATGAATAGAACTGAAGCCTTGTAGGTGAAAGATTTACATAGGGCTGATCTACGAGAACTAAAGGTTTACCTCAGTAGCTATGAATTTTCATGTAGTCTTTTTTGTTTCTTTTCTTTTTAAGAAAATAGCATCACATTAATCTGAGGACCCTCACAAACATTTCATTGTCGTTACACTTGATGGCAAACATAGTTTCCAAGTGGTGTACTGAATTACACGTGGTAAAGTCATCCTGATCTGGTGGTTCTGTTTAAAAACCTCAAGTATTCAGAGGAACAGAATTCTAATAGGCATGGCATGACTGGCAATCAGGGCTGGCCGGTCCTCTGTTGTTAATGTGTGTCATTGTTCCTTGTTGCTCACAGGGCAATGCAAGTTCTTACCAACAACAGAGTTGCTCACCATTTGCATATCCAGCCAGTGGAACAACACCTTTTTGAATCTCAAAATCAAACAAATCTGCATTTTAATCCACTAGTATCCTTTTATTTTATCCTTATCCTTAGAGAAAATAAGCCTTTTTATTTCTTTCTCCTGAAAAAACCCCTCACCGAAACCCCATCCCAACAAAAATTTCCAACTTAAGTCAGCAGTGCAGCTATACCCACGGTCCTTTTTGGTCAGGGTCTATTGGTGGTCTGAAGGCCGGGAGGGTCTCCTATACAAACAAAACTTGCTCATAGGAGAAATTCCTTCCTATTTGTATCCCTATCAATAAATTTTTAGCTTATATCATGAACCAAAAGTAATTTTCTGTCTCTTTCCTAATTTTATTTCCTATTGTAATTGCAGGAGCTGGTACTATTCGGACAAGTCTAGGATCTTTTAAAAATCCTGTCCTCTGAAATGTCTTTGACAGTTGTCTTCTGAATGCAGTCACTGTTTTAGTTACAGAGGATTAATGCACAATTTATATTTCCATATATCCTTTGCTATTGTATATTTTTATATGGTGTCATTTCTTATTAATTTCCTCCCTGAATCAAACTTCCTTTGCATTTTTTACTGGCTTTTTTTACAGTTTTTCTCCACTTTAACCAGTCTTCGTGATATAGCAAAGCACCATCAAGGTTGCACAAGCCTCCTGTGAGATCTCATCTGGAGCAACTTGTGTAAGTTCTGGTTGGAACCTGACAGGCTCATGCATGAGTGACTGGGGAAAGGGAAAAGATTACCATATGAGAGAAAAATAGAACACCCTGGCTTGTTTTCCTTCAAAAACTGAAGGCTGAGAGGGGATATACCTGCTCTCTATGGATCAGGGGGTTAAACACCAGCCGTAAAAAAGTATTTCTTATGCAAAGGCTGATGTTGACATAACAACCACATGCATATAGGCTTGCTATGGATGTATTAAGCCTTGGAGTTATGAGAATGTTCCTCATGGTTGCAGCAGTGAGGTTCTGCAAAGGTCTTCCTATCAGAGTGGGGACGGTCTAACTACTTCCAGGGTGGTTATGAACAATAAACACACTCTGTGGTGCCTGAGGTAGTAACGGACCAAAGTCAGTGAAGTCAGAGATTAATTCCAGTTTCTCTGTCTGGACGTCCCAGGTCCAGACTGTAAGTTTACACTTCAAGAAGAGACTTAAGTGTTTTGTCTCCCATTATATCCCTCAGAGAATGGAGATCAATCCAGCTCAGCCAAATGTAAATACAAGCATTTGATCAGTCTCCACTAACTGTAGGTTCAATGAATAGACACCTACTTCTGGATAACTCAATTTAGATGCTAGCACTGGAATCTCACTGTACTCTGAGTTAATTAATTACATAGCCTACAGGGGTTTGACTCAGCTGTCTCAGAAAAGAGTCTTGGCCCATCTCAGAGGCCAGCAGGAAATCTGCAGGGGCAGGCAGATATGGCATAGGACTCGCAGAAGACCCGCCCTCTTCTGAAGGAGCTGCCAGGGGTTCAGCAGTCATGAGGGTAACTTAGAAAGCACAAGCTGCCTATATTTTGGCAACTGGATTGGATCCCAGACAGAGGGAGCCATGAATCCAAAGACATAACCTTGATAACTTTCTTTCCTCTCCTTTCCTTATCTCCCCTTGTCTTTTTCTGATTTTCTGTTGTATTTGTCTAATTTGGTTACTGCAGTTACATACTTCAGAACAGATTCCAGAAACTTCAGAAGCAAACAATTATGCATACTTAAACTAAAAAGAAATCAACTATGAGTATAACTTTCTTTTCCAAGTAAAGGCTTCCATGTGCAATGGGCATGTGAATTCCCTCTATACAGCCCCAATCCTTGTGCTGATTTTTCACTAATGTTCTCAGCATGGTAAACTGAGCATTTTAACTTTTATTATCAGGTTCTCAATGACACCAATGAGTTTCTTCTTAGCCAGCAGAAGTCTGGCTGATGCAGGGCAAGAAAGAACTGTAAGGAAGGGCAAACAGCACCAAAAGGTAAAGTGCTGGTTTGCTGCAGGATCCTGGTTGCCAACCATTATTAATATGCTCATTTTTGGATTTGTCTTTAGGGCTTTCCTTGCACTGTGACGTTAAAAGTCTTGGCAGATGTTAAAAGTAAACACAATCTGCAGTGTTTGTTGCCTCTCTGAATGGAAGGAAGGTGTGACTGATCACTGCCTTGCAACCCCTCGATAAGAACAATCAGTGTTATTGAGGCACAAGGAAGGAAAGAAATCCAAGCCAGACTGTTGCAAGAGCTTCTTGAGGGAGTAAGAAGGGAAAGAGAATAAAACAGAAGATTTAAGAGGAGACAAGAGATTATGCAAATATGAGCTGTGAATAACATCCTGGCAGTACAACCCCTCCAGAGATAACTTGCCACCTGCATTTCTCTAACAGGCACTTCCAATTCAGTGAGAAAAATAGAGTAGCTTTTGAACAAAAAGGGAAGGAGAAGAAATGAAAATCAGACTAAGCACTGTTTAATTCTAGCCACGTTAAACTCTAAATGCTGCCAAAAAGCTGGTAATAAAATTTAATTCTTTCTGAGGACATGACGATCAGTCATCCAACCAAAAATCAAAGTCTCCTGGGAGTGTTTCTTCTATTGCAGGGCTTGAGTAGACTTGACCCTTTCAGCATTTCATATTTCATAATTGAACTCAATGTCCGTCACACTTTTAACATCTTCCCAGATTAAAAAAGAGCATTAATCACTCTCGCCTTGGAGCAGCTCTGAAGAGGGAAGTAGGACACCAGGCGCAGTTTAGAGAGGCCTAGGGTATTAAGATGATCAGTGTCTCAGTGCTCGCATTAGCATGCGTTCATGTCTGTGTCACAAACAAACAACAAACTCTCCGATATATTGCTCCAATATATATGATCTATCACCGCCTCAGTAGTTTCACTTTGGAAATGGGGGCATAGAATTGAGCACTGCGCTTCTTCGGCTTATCTCTGGAGAAGTAAAAAAAAAAAAAAAATTAAAAAAAGCTCTTTTTAACTGGGTGCTTTGTTATGATTTATACATTTCTTTTTTTTTGAATAGCCGTGGTTTATCTCTTTCAGCTGCAGGAACTTAGAGCAAATGATAAATGAAAACATCAAGCCAGAGCCTGTGCTAATGTCTGACACAAACGTGTCACTTGATATTTAAGTATTTATTTATTCATTTATGTTTTTGTAGTCTCTTCTAAGGCACAGAACCTTTGTATTTATTGTAATAATGGTGACAAAATGTGGGAACGAGGCGGGGGGAGTGGGGAAAGAACGAACATAAATGAGAGGGAAAAAAAAGCAACACCAGAGATAGAGGAATGGTCCTTGCAGAAGTGGGGCGCTCGCTCCCTCTCTTTGTTTTTGATTTAACTGAGGGAAACCCAGCTGGGGAGCGGGTTGCACCCCACATCGGAGAGGAGCAAGGCCTAGAGGGCATTTTGGGCGCTGGCCAGGAGGAGAGACTGAGGCAGAGCAGGGTTGGGACAGCCGGAGGGCGCTGGGGCAGCGGCGCCCCCTGAGCGCAGCGAGGCCGTGTCCCACAGAGCGCTGTGAGGCCCAGGAGGCCGCGGCCGTCCCGCGGGTTGCCCCGAGCCCAATGGCGGGGTGGTCCTGCCACCAGCACGGCTACAAATTGCCGTGGCTGCGGGCCCGGGAGCGGGAGAGCGAGGTGGTGTGGGGAGGGGTGTCCCCTTCCGCTTGGTCGATCTGTAGAGAAGCCACGGGGCCAGGGGGTGCAGCGGAGCGAGAAGGGGACAAAAGAGGTTGCTGGGGCTGGCTGCCGGAGAGGGGTGCCCGGCTGAAATCCTTCACAGCTCCAGGACACAAAACCTCCTAAATCTTCATCAGAAAGTCATTAGAAATCTGTTGGCGGGGCCGGGCGCAGATTGCCAGGGGAGGGGACTCCAAAGCCCCTCCGGCCTCCACAATATCTGAAATGAACTGGAAGGGATGGGGTGGGGCTGGGAAGCAGATTTCCTGCCATAACTAAAGCCCCCTTTCAGACTGCTCTGCAACACTTTTACGATGTGTTAGAATTTACATTCACGTGTTGTTAACCATTCTTTGGTGCAATGAAACGTTTTATCTGTCTGACCTCAACCTTTGCCATATGCTGGTGCAAACTGTTCAGCTTAAGCCTGGACGAGTTTAAGAAAAGGAGGAAAAAAAAAGAGAGGGAGAAAAAGGAGGGTCCAAAAAGCACATTGCTGGGTAGGCTCTGTTGTTGCTTGTGATAGCTGCCTTCCTCTCTGTTTTCCATGGAAACGTTTTTAAAGCCAATTCCAAAAAAAGAAAAAAAAAAAACTGAAAAAGAAAAAGATCCATGCCAATAAACGCCAATAAATGAATAAAGGTTCAGAACATGCCAGCTCTTCGTTAACTGTCCACTTTACTTATGCTCCTTCATGTCTGGTGATTCCTTTTATATTGTGGAGAGACAACAATGAAACTTATTATGCTGGGTTAAGGAGAGGTGTATGGAATATATTTGAAAATAATTGGCATGAATTTTATAAGATTTTTATTTATTTTATTCTAATTTCCTGATTTCTTAGCTCAGTTAGTTTGAAAGAATCAGAGATGTGGATTATGGAAGGAGAGTGCTAATTGTGTGAGACAGCCTGGTAATCTGTAGTGGAAGATCCCATCTCCTGCTTTTGAAGATGTGCCTGGTTAACTTATAAATTCCACCTTATTTTTCATAGAGACCTGCACTGTGGCAATGCCCCAGTCTTGCTATTCAATTCCTCTGAAACTATCGTTATGGACTTGTCTCTCTATCTTGCCTCCAGTGTCTAGAAGTGGTTAGGTATTTCTTCACCTTGTGTTTTGGGTGAACTAAACAATCCAGAGTGCACTTCCTAATATCTGGTATGATGGATTATCTGGTGGTTATTTCTGCTCTGAGAACCATCAGATTTCTTCATCCCACAGATGCCTCTGGAATCTAATAAGAAAGGTCTTGGACAGGTCCTTAAGGAGGATATCCACAAAGATGTTGTAATGCTGCCATGTTCAGCAGCAGGGGAACTTTGAGATCAAAAAAGTTTCAATTCAGCCATTCACCTGTAAAAGCCCATGCCTGAAGAAGATTCATTTGCACATGTATGGAGTTGTTTATGACAGGACTTGGAATGCTTAAGGTTATTAGGTTGTTTAGGAGTTAGTCAAGTCCTTATTGCCTCAACTGGTTGCACTTAGGTTCCTTGAAGTCGCCCAACTCGTTTTGTAAATCTCATCATTGCTTTGTGAGCCTCCCTCTGTAAAGCCATGCTTACCTTGAGGACATTCTGATGGCTAGATAAGGGTCGTATAGTCACCATAATCATTAATCCCCAAATTCATTAAATTCAACCTAATTAGGTATGTTAGCACTGTGAGCTGATACAGCCTATCATTAATCCCTTCTCTGGCCCAGTCATTGCTGCAGTCTCTTGCAGTATATATGGATGCATTTCTTGGTATGTGACATGTCTCTAAGGGAAATAAAAATCATTGTTGCTTTCTGTGAAGCCCTGCCAAATTTTTATAAGTAATTTCCATTCTGCTACGGTCTATTACATGTGATGTTTTAAAAGAGTGAGAAAGAGTTAAGCAAAATGAAGACCATTATCAATATTTCATTTGTCACAGCTGAAAAACTACACTTATAGGTCAGTCTGTTGCAGTCCATTCATCGATTTCAGTACTCGAAACCCTTCAGGGAGTGTCTAAAATCTGCTGATGTTTCAGAGTGCTAAGTTTTGTGTTTAGATTTCTGATAAAACTGAAAGATGTGTCAAAACCGTGTAACAAGCTCCGGATCTGATTTACCATTGCACACTTTCAGTCTCTACTGGTGTTAACTCCAGTGATTTCATTGAAGTGGAGCTGTACGGTATTGATTTAATTCTTATGTTGATGTGACCCTCTAGAGACATACTTCCCTGCTCTTATTCCCACTGACTTCAGTTCAGAATATAATCAGGATCATAATTAGAAATGATGACCTGATTCAGTCAGGCATAAAAATACAAGCCAGTCTGGAAGTTTCTCAGTAATGCTACTGACTGCAGTGGCACTACTTTCTTCCTTGAAGTCAAGTATGTGCTTACATCCCTTGCAGATGGTAACCTATGTATTTAGGTTCACGCTTGTATTCTGTGAAAGTGGAAGTGTTTTGGCTGGCTATATCAAGCTTTGGAGCAACTCCACAAATACAAGAAACTTGGTAAGAGATTTAAGGAGACTTGAGAACAGAACTGCAGTTGCTCCTCAATCCCCATCTATGCAATTCCATTTGCTTCAATTAACTTTTATGTTTGCAAGTGGAATGCATGGAATTTGATCAAAGTCCTTTTCAGAGCACATTCATGGTATTGTCTACAAACCTATTACTCTCAGAAAGCAAAATAGGATAATGCACTTCTTTCTGCAGATTGTGCTATCTATTCTAGGTGCCATTTAAATATCTGATGCTTCAAAAAAGCATACCCAGCAGGGTTCAAATGCCTTTGTTTATATGTATTTTTCAGGCAAAAACTTGCCAAACTCCAGTTGTGAGCCTATGGGGAGAGAACTTGGCTTGGAATTAAATGCCCTGGAAATGGACTGGATCCAAGAATGAGTAAAATCTGAGTAGCTGAGGTGCAAACACCTAATTATAACCATTATCCAAAAATTCAATTAAAAATAAGGACACTCTTCACATTAAAAGGTGAATTTTTCTAGTTCCATTAAGAGATTTTAAAAGCAGCAAAAATATCAAAAGTTGAGTAATCAAAGTATCCATGATCAATATTTATATGCAAGTCAAAGGGACGAGGACTGAGACAAAGAAATTTAGAAGTGCATGTATTTTAATTTGATTTGAACAGTCAACACTGGTAAAAAGCCCAACTGTTTACTATAAGATTACTTTCTGATTCAGCATTACCTCATAGATCTACATCTGTTACTCTTCATTTGAATACAAAAATTACCTCTAATCTACTTAAAAACAGAATGAAGGCAGGAGCTTGATGTCCTTTGGAAGTTCTCAAACTTGTTAAAGCTAAAAGTAATTCAACAGTTTTAAGGAATTAATTGGATTAATTAATCAGGGGCTAGATTCTGGCTAGTGAGCTCCAGCTACAAAGGTAACTGTGAGGAACAAGAATTTTAATGCAATACCAACAGTGTTTTTATTGCTTGTTGTCATTAAATAAGTACCTGTGGTATACCTAAGTTACCTTTGAAACAGCTAATTTGACCCTCGTTTCCTTTGAAATGGCTAATTTGTGTTGGGCTAGCTGCAGGAGCGCTGGGTTCAGGGCAGGCTGATTCTTCTTTCTTACACTGTGGGAGACCAACTTCTTCAGTTAGAGTGCTAGTACTGCAGACTTGCTCAGATCTACAGTTACTCTCTCTAAGGAGTAAGGGGTTAGGTGACAAGAAGAGAATGCAAATTGAAGTAGGCTGTTTTTGTGTCTTGACTGGTGTCACTTTCTTTTCCTTGCATATCTTTAAACTGTGACCTGAAAAGGGCTTGCATCAGAATTTCCCCTCCAACACAGTAAAAGCATTATTTCTCTTAAATACATTAGGTTGCCTCTGAAAAAAAAAAAATCCAGAATCCTGGCCATAAAGTATTTTTTTTTGTGTAGTAATTGTTTGTTTGGAAAAGCCTCCTGTTCCTGAAAGCCTATGAAAACAAACACAGGCATATGCAGGGAACAGAGTGAGAATTTTTGAGTATTACATCTTATGATAAGTGACTAAGTAAGATAGGCACAAAAATAGTAGCCTTAAGTATTCATGTAACATTTTATATTCCTATTTAAGGTTTCCACTTCCTGTAACTAAGAGAGGACATTGGTTTGTCTTTTTAATGTGGAGATGAGTGAACACAATATAATAAATGTCATATTTGTTTCTGGTCTTCTAGTAACTCTTGCTGAATTGCTTTGCAAATTTCAGGTGGAATCTATTTCACTTAGCTTCAAAAAAACCCCCACAAGAGTCAGATAGCATAAGGTAGTCATCTAGGCTTCACTTTTAATCAATGAAGAACAATGGACTTCTCCAATTTGTGTTGTATTCTGTCCTGGTGGAGGTATGTAACAGAAATGCATTGGAAAGAGACTTTTTCTGAGGGCCTGTAGTGACAGGACAAGAGGGAATGGCTTCAAACTCAAAGAGGGTAGGTTTAGAATAGCTATTAGGAAGATATTCTTTACTGTGAGGGTGATTAAGACACTGACACAGGTTACCGAGAGAAGTTGTGGATGCCCCGTCTGTGGAAGTGTTCAGAGCCAGGTTAGATGGGACTTTGAGCAACTTTGTCTAATGGAAGGTATGCCTGCCCTTGATGGGGGGGTTGGAACTAGATGATTTTAAGGCCCCTTACAACCCAAACCATTCTATGAATCTATGAAACGGTGTGAGCAACCTTTGGAGAGCATGGAGAAATGTATCTCCACAGTGACTGTGGAGGAGGAAGCTCAGGGAGCAACTGGCTTACATCAGATGCCTGATTCTCTGGCAGCTAGAGTTAGTTGAGGTAAAGGTCTCCCAATATGGTGCTGTTGCAGGTCTGTGAAAGGGAAAGGCACTCCAGTTGGTGGTTTTAGTAGATCAGATGTGGATGGTTAGATGCAGATTTGGTAAGGTGAATGCTGATTGCAATGTCTCTGGCATTCCTGGAAGAAGACTTTTGTTTCTTACTGTCATTTCAGGTTGTGCTGCATTACAGCAATTTGTTGTTCAGCATTCATGTGTCATGTCTGGATGCCATATCAGAAGTGGGGTCAGTGGGTGGTTGGCTGCCAAGAAGAGCTTTGAGCCTGTAAGTAGTCTTGGATGTGCCTAAGGCCCCCTACTGTCACAAGCGAGGAAGTGTGATGTGCCATTTCTCTTGCCAAAGGTAGAAGATTGTAGGATCTCTGAGAGAAGCCATTTGCATAGGAGTGAGGTGAGACGTGCCATAGATGTGGCTGCTCTGCAGACCTCTTTCACTTCAAAAATGTTCAGCACCTTGACCTAATTCCCCAGATAACTTATTTACCATTCATATTAGGTTGTCCTTTTGGAAAGTGTCAAGACAGACAGGTTTGATACTACAGGGGCATCTTTCAAAGAATTCAGGCCCAATTATTTAAAAATATGGCATAGGATTCATCTTACCCGCCTCTAGAAACCTGCAGTTTAAATGATGTCTATTTCTGAGCTAGCAATACTAAAGGGCATGTCTTCAGCACCTGCTCTATGAGAGACGACTCATCCAACTGCAAGTGCTTAACTCTTCCCACTGACTAGGCTAGCCTGGAGCAGTGAACTCAGACTAGACACCTTGGATTTAGACATTCAGCAGTAAGTGGGATGAATCCTGTTCTCAGTATGTGGGTACTGCCATTTAAAAATGACAGATAATATTAATAGAAAAGTTGCTACTGATGTGCGTGGGAAATGCGACCTTCCAACCCCATGGGACTTACACGAGTAAAACCCATGTGACTATTTCACTGATCACTGGATCTAAGCCATGCTAACTGCTGTTTAAATAAAAATAACAGCCTCAATTGATTTTAACTGGTATCGTGTTAGGATTCCACTATAGATCCTCCTCAGTATGATCCCTTGTGCACCAGGATGAGTTTTTTATTTGACATTGGTACTTTCCATGTCAGAGCATGTACAGGAAGTTTCAGAAGTCTCCATTGCAGCCATGGAGAGCAGCTTTAGACAGTAGGTAGCTTTTCAGTACTAGTATGGCATATTGTGGCAGGTACTCTGTGGGCAGCTGGGGGCTACACTGCTGTGGGCTTTTGTGGCTGAAATGTGAGATCTGCTTCAGCCCACCAGATGTGGTTCCTCATCTGTGCTGCTTGCTGAGTACTGCTGCCACTGTCCTGTTGCTGCTTGCTCTGGTCTACTCTCCAGCAGCCTCTTGCTCCTCTGTCTCCTTCTGCTGTGCAGAAAGCAGGCCACGATATCAGAGCTGGCTTCAGGTGCTGAGCATTGTGATGAACAAGAAATGGTGCAAACCATCTGTCCCAAACAGCCTTTCTCTTGTCTCTCATACTCCCCCTTGGACTCCTGTTATTTCTGCTGCTGCTTGAGATTGAACTGCCACTAATGATTGCTCTGAGCAGCCAGAGGAACATGCAAGAAGCTGGTGAGTGGAAAATAAAGAAAGATGGCAGGAACAGAAGACTAGAAGTCTTTTTACCCCCCCATAGCACATCTCCCAGTTATACATCCAGTGTAAGTATCTATCTCTTGCTGTCCTTCTTATGCTGCTAAGTGCAGAAGTGTGTTTGCACCAGTGGTCATACTGTTCTTGTCATGTCTTTCATAGGGAGTGGCAGAATACAATGCAGAAAGGAAATTGTTTTGCCGCTTTGGGATTTCAGGGCATATGTCTCCCATCTTTCACCTCCCAATGTCCTTCAGGGAACTAGGGAAATTAGCCCTATTCACAATGTGAATGCTTGTAATTAGAATTCTCATTCACTCTTAATAGCCACTGGTATCCATCTAAGGCTTGATTTCCAGGTCTGTTGTGTAGTGCAGTGAAGAGGAAAAGAGCTGAAGGTACTAAGTGTGTTGGCAGAATGTAAGCAGAATGAGGGGAGCTATTCTGCTGGCTCTGAGAGCAGGCTTGAGAATTCCTAGCTATGCTTGGCAGGCCCCAGGGTGCTGTGTGGTCTTGAAAAGACAGAGGAGGGAGAGTGGGGCTTTTAAAAGCATTTTATTAGACACTAGGGGCAGGCCAGGAATGATTTTATAATCTGTTGTCATGGTTCAGCTGACAGATGGCAACTGGTGAGCAGAGTCTTGAATGCTTCATGGGACTGAAGCTTGTGCTTGCTACTGTAACCTGATGGTAAGCTGATGAAAATGTCCCTGTGCTAGCTGTGCTAGCTAAAGGCTGAATAAATTTGAAACCCAATTTTAATTATAGTAGTGCAAATTTTGTGAGCAAGCACACAGTCACCTTGGTAGTAAGGAGAGAGATGCTATTAGTGGGGTGTGAGACTGATCCACGCTCTCTAGACCAGGCTAGCACATACTAGAAAGAGTAGCAGATGCCAGGTAATTACCATAATATAATTGTTCAAAGTCCCCTTATATTATTATGGTTATTATACCTGTTCGCCTGTCCTTTGTTAACACCATCTAACTGATGAACAAGCTCTAATTCAGAACTCAAAACCAGGAAAACCCACTAAATAGTGCTCTATATGGTATAGGAACAGTGGATTAACAGGGTACAAGGAAGCCTGCCAGATTTGTGTTGTATCCTAAGCTCCACCATCCCATTTGGCAACCTCTTTACAGTGCAACAAGTGTCATGAGCTGGCTGCATGCTGACACATCAGATTTGTGACCTCGCTTCTCAGCCCTGTGCAGCTGAACTGACCCCTGCAGCCAGGGATCAGATGGAAAGCCATTAGGGCTGATTCTGCACCAGCACCATGTCCAGACTCATGTCACTGCTGCTTCAAGTCATCCTGGGAGCAATCATCCATGCATTGATTTTATGGCAGTGCTGACACTTGCTTTCATTCTTTTGGAGCCGGGGAGAATTGCTCTTAACCATGCCCCCTGCCGCCTCAGGATATAATCTCAGGAGCATAGTTTAGGGGCACAGCCAGCTTCAAGGAGCATTACTTTGCTTCAGTGCATTTTTATGTATTTTCTTTTCCCTGCAGGCCTTTTTCTGCTAAGGGGGATGTTTGAACCAGCGAATGCACTTCTTTTTTCTTCTCCTAAGTAAAGCAACAGTCAAAATGTCTAAGTCTGTGTGCTGTTGTAAAAAAATACAAACATTTTCCCAATTTGTTTCCTGGGTAGCATCCTGGGCTTATGTCTAAGATTCCAGCTTGGTGATAACATCCTCCCTTAAAGAAAGGACTTTGCAAACAAATCAGTTCATCAATATAACTGCAGTTGGAAGCCTGCATTTGCCAAATCCACAATCCTGGGAATAAGTTTTAAAGGATAAAGCTTCAGTAAGACTATTTATGCAAAGATTTTTTTTTAGAACCAGGACCAAAATAAGATTTTTTTTTCCATAGGTCAGGAATCCTTTGAAGTACTTGTCTGGTTTTTGTGTGGGTGTTTTTTTTTTTTCCCCTGTAATTCTCATTAGCTAAATTCACTGTTGCTCTCTTTTGAAATTAAGGAGAACAAATTGTTCTGCTGGTACTGAAGGGTACACGAAAATAATTGCAAACAGTCTGTTTGTACCTGAGTTTTTATTATATTCCTCTTGAATGGAATCTCAAAAAAGGGAGGAAAATTGTTAAAAAAAAAAAGCACAGTACATTAAAGAAAAAAATATATTTGTGTCATGATTTTTTGTGGATACATACAGCATTGCAGTGTTCTGATAATAGAAACAATTTGTTTCCGAAACAATATAAAGCTTGCTAATTTCAAAATAAGGGAAATGGTCTGCTTGACAGGCTTTTCTTTTTGGTATTTATTCTGCATATATAGTAGCAAAATAGCAGGAGGACAGGCAAGGCTGGGCAGGCAGGGCAGGCTTTCCAACAGCTGCATCGGACCCCTGCTGTGTTGCTGCCAAAGCCAGTGCAATGGGACAGCGACAAGGAGACAGGCTTTTGCAAGTCCCCTTATGTGATTAGCCCTCTCCCTTTGGGCTGAAAAGGCAGAAAATATGTTTGGTTTTTTTAGAGAAAAATGAAGGCAATACCTACATGGGCAGATGGGTTGTTTTCCATATTTTTCTACTCCATGAACAAATATCTCTGAAAAGCAAGCAAGATTTGAAAAGGTAACCTGGCTAAGGATCTTTCAGAGCTACATTTTTGCTAAACCATTTTTCATCTTCTTATTACATTTCATGCATCTGAAACAAGGGGAGGGATCTTGTGCTTACTTTTTGCTATTGTATGGGGTTGGAGGTCTGTGGATTAATTAGAATGGAAGGTGGTTTCCTGCCTTCTGTCTGTGGGAGATAAAGGTGCCTTCTCACCTCATGGGTCCCTCTGAAACAGTCTGTGAAGTTTGGTATTAGAAGAAAGAGTGGGTGAATTGAGTGGACAGCAGCAAGTTTCTGGAGTAGACTGCATACTTTCTACTTACTGACCAATGATCTTATGAGTGTGCTGGTCATATTGCTTTGGCAATACTTGGGATGAAGGGCAATAGCGGGCCATTGAGGCAACTAGAGCTGATTCTTGGGAAGAATGGTTAGCCTGGCTCCCATTTAGCTGAAGAATGACCTAGAATTGGGATGAGAAAGCATGAACAAAACCATCCATGCATACCCTCTTTACAAGATAGGGAGGTTGAAGAAGGGCTGTTACATGGGCAATTCACTTAAAAGTTGGACTTCATGATTCTTGTGGGTCCCTTCCAGCTCAGAATATTCTGTGAAATCTGTGAAATCTACTGCATTTAGCAGCTCATTTCTTCCTCTGTCTACATAAGAAAGCAGTTAGGAGGCAAAGAAGACTTGGTTCGCTGTGAGTACATAGTAAGAATATGTGATGGCACAGTTAGTCACTGAAAAGCTTCACATATTTTGATAGAGGATGAACCATCCATGCTACTCTGTAGAGGTAAGGTCAAGTTTTCAGTCTTTTCAGTTTCCTATTGAGTTCCTTATAGTGACATGTCTTTCTAAAAACTTTTAGAAAGGTTGAGAGTGCCTTAAGAATCCTATAAACTTCTAGACTGGTAACAATAGAAGATCTTCAAATTTACTGTCTTTTGGGATTTTAGATTCAGTAAATCATAGAAAGTTTTACATGTGGCTCAAACTGCAAATATATAGAAAGTAAAGGGTGGGACTCACAAGCATCCCGTCGATAACAGGAACATGCAAAACTTCCCTCACTGGGCTAGTTGAATACCATCTGCTCAGGGAGGGATAGAAAGCTACCTGGTCAAGGAAGGCTTAAAAGGATTGAAGAACAATGAAAAAAAAATTAAAGGAGTGTTATAAAATACCCATGAGAAAAGGAGGAGAAAAGAAGACTCGTACACATGGGGGCTTTTAGGCTCTGTGGAGGCCAGCCATCTTACATACTGTTCACAAGGCACTTTGTACATGCAAACACATATAAATGAATCTTAGTATCATTCCTGATATGATTACTTTGATAATTCAGTGTATAATGGGTGAGAATGAGTAATTAAAATAAAATTTAAATGTAGATTTTATTTGCACAAGTACTGAAAAATATCTCTTTAGTAAAGCCTTTTGCTATTGCTCTTTGCACCCTGGGGAGTCTTCATATGCCTGATCATTTCCCTTGGCTCCCTGGCTCTGGGGAAATCATATCTTTTTGTTGGTTCCCTTGGCTTCCCAGGCAATGCAAAGAGCTGGCTCAATGTGGGACATAAATGTCAATTCACTGCCAGGAGGGAAGTAATTTTCAGGCCTCCTCCCCTTCTTTTCTTGCCATGAATATAATAATACACTTTGGAAACATTACTGGGGTAATCTAAAAACAGCAATGCTGTCAGAATTCAGAAAATGCCTGATAGAACTGATCATTCACATAGCTTAGCTATGATGTTTAGAATCACTGTACATCATATTTCATTCTTCACTAACATCCTGCTGGATTTTTCCCCAGTGAGAAGCTGTCTTTGCACTAAACTACTTGTTATTTTTCTTCTCCTTCCTTCCTGCCTACCTCTTTTTCTTTTTTTTTTTCTTTTTTCTCCCCCTTTTTTTTCCCTTTTTTTCTTTTTTTTTCTCTTTTCCAAAAAGCTACTTCATGTTGCAAAGATCATCAGATGAAATGAATGCAGCCCAGCTGGGATTTGCTGGAAACATGTTCGGCTTGGCAACACCTCTCACAGAGTAGCTGTGTCCCTAAAAGCTTTGTTTAAAACGATGAAATGAAAACAAAGGAGACATAATTAGCTGCTATGTAATAATAGAAAAGGCTTGTATCCAGCTACTGTAAAAGTCATTTAATGAAGGGTAATCTGGACATAAGCCTGCACACTATAGCTGTAAAATATTTAAGCTTTTTAATGAGAGGGAAAATGGAGAGAAGGGTTTGCTAACATGATTAGGAAAAATGCCTTTCATAACCATTTTTACAGGGTCTTGCAATTCCTAAACTGAGGTTTGTAGCTTTCTTCTAGCCAAAGCAGCAATAAAACTTTTATACTGCACCAACACTTAAAAGCTACATACATCACATTGGTTTTATATGTCTGAGTGGGAACATCAGCATACTGCTTTTTATGTCTGCAAAGGGCTACATTGGCTATTGAGTAGCAGCTCCAGTTTCTTCCACTTACCTCAGATTGTAGAGTGCTTGTGGATGAGCAGTCATTAATCTTAAACTGTAGTAAAAGTTGCTTTCAGTGATGTTCTTTTTCACCTCCCCTCCTTGTTCTGTTTTTTCTGTCTGTGTTCCCTATCCTCCCCTTCTTTCTCCTTCTTGAAAAGCTCCCATTTCTCATACTTCCTCCACTACTGGAACCAAAGCAGATGCTGTGTGGACCAGCTGCTCTGATGTGATGAATACATAGCGTTACTTTTAGTCCATTTACAGGTTACTAGGCAGAATGCAGAAATCAGCTGGGGATTTTCTATCATGGGACAATCACAAATGATGTAATAAAGAATTATTGTACCCGTGTGAAATATTTATAGCTGGGTATGATTATGGTATTTACCTAACCTGAGTGCAAATGTGTCTATATGCTACCTATTCCTGGGAGGAAGGGATAATTCTGTCCCCCTGTACGGGACACCTCTCTGAGCAATGGAGATTGTAAACCTCTGCACCTCTGTAAACCTTCTGGATTTAGGTGTTCCTCTCTTTGTTTGAGAAAATGAATGGAGTCTCCCAGTGGTACACCAGGTTTCTGGGTCTTTTCTAAGATACAAGAATGGCTGAGAAGGACCACATGATACTGAGACAGTGTGTGTAGTTAAGCATGGCTCTCTGAGATCTGAGCAGAGAGATAATGGAGACACCCTAAATCTCTCTTTGGAAAGTGTGATGCTTGTCAATAGCAGGATGGCTGCTGGTAGAGCCTTCTCTGTAGTCCTCTGAGCAGCGACTGAGGGGGAAGAAGGGCCTGGTGATGAGGAGGAGCTGCTATGCAGCAGTTGGGAGTTTTGCCGCTGAAAGTTTTGAGGGTGAAAGGGAGAAAGTCCTGGAAGTTCATGTGCGCTCATTGTGCCAAAATACTGCCCAAGCAATGCTTGCCTTCCTGGCTTATGTGTGCTGCCACAGTTCAGCTGGCTTCAGCTGTGCTCTTTCCCTTGTTTCCTAGCTGCCTTTTTACAAGGGCTCCATGGATTGCACTCATTGTCAGTACAGCCAATCAGAGTAATTGTTGCCATTCTTTCAGTGATATCTCACAGAAATAACGTGCTCATAGCCACAGCTTTTTCACCCCTTCAAAGTCATTACTGTGCCATCAGAATTTTAGCTCAAAGGTTTTGCTTAAGCATATAAGTAATATGTGTAGGTCTGTCCCTCATATTCTTGCAAATTCTTCATTTAAGTTTCCATGTAGGAATGGAGATAATAAATATTCATGCGTTTCTTCCTACCTTGATATGCTAATTCTGGTGTGAATGGTAATCAAGAAGCAGCTGAAAAAGATGGCTTGATTCTGGTATTATTTATGAATCCTGCACTGAAGTATTAGACTGGGGCTGTGTGACAGTGCCAGTTAAGGGTGATTTAACAAGGACTGTTCACTGGAGGTGTCGTCTTTGCTTCATCCATTGCATAAAATCATTTAATACTATTGAATTCCTTATTTATTACCTTATTACCTCGGTGAGTTGTCTGAAAGTAAGTGAAATTGATTCTTTTTTCCTCATCTTTTTTTCCAGCCTTCTAAATAAAGTGTTGAACTCAAGTGCTTTGAGTTGTGCACCTAATAGTCCCATTGACTTCAATGAGCTAGTTAAACAATGCCTAAATATTTGTAAGAGTGGTGGATCTTGTATAGTTACCAGCTTTATAGTATAAACTGAAGAGGTTGTTTCTGAACAAAATGAATGGAAGTTCAAGTTGACTCTTTTAGTGTTTGAAGCAGTCACAAAAATATTTTCATAATACTGGAGAATTAAAGATGTGTCTCAAGCGAATCTCAAAGACCCCAGATTTTTTTTCTAAAAGCTTCATATTTGAAAAATCTGAGGCAGAAGCATGTTTTCTTCACTCATCTTAAGAGAGATCCAAGCAGTTGTACTATACCTGATACTGTGAATATTAGGGTGAATATATAGAATCATGACTATTTTTTGGCCAATTACTTGTACTACAGATCTCAGGACTCTGCTATTGCCTTCAGTGGCAGCAGGGATGTACTTTCATCAGTGCCAGAACCTGAGTTAGAAAAGTAGCAGTGGCTCAAACCAATCACTCCAAGGTAACCTCCATGATAAGTGCTTGAAGGAAAGACAAAAGACAGCTTGAGATACTTGTAAAGTGGTCACTCTGATCGGTGTGTAAACTCTGTCATGCACCATATTACATGTTTGCTAGAAGAGGTGTCATACAAATGGGCAGAATTAATTTTTTTTTTTTTACTATTTTTAGCATTTCAATAGAATTGTAAATAACAGGAAGGATCAGAAAAACCCTGCTTTAGCCAGTTTTCCATGTCACAAGCAAGTATGAAACTATGTTTGTCATATCAGCAAATCTTGACTGCTGAAAGAGCAAATAACCTTTCAATGTAAAGGGTTAAAAAGACCAGATGCTCAGAAATTAGTTAATTGTAGATTCAAAGTGCATAAAGCTGAAAGCTGAAAGACTGAGCTTTGTGTTTTCTCATTTGATGCAAGTCACTGAGGTTACATGCTCTTAACTATTGAAGGCCCTGTGAATATGAAGACTTCTTTCTTTTCATCTAGTGGCTTGATAGCAAAATAACCCATTATGATTACAAATTACAATTTTTTTTTTTTTAATATCTAGAAGGACAAGTAGGGCTAAACTTTAAAATCCTGATTCAAATATGCCCAGTTGCAAGCTCTGTAATATGGGAACCATGAGGATTTTGATTGGAACTGGTGGTAGATGACACTCAACTAAATAATATCAGTTTGGCTTATGAGCTCCAGCATCACCAGATGTACCCATAAACTGCAAACATTCTCTTTATTCTGTTTTCCCATCAACACTGAGTAGGTTAAGGAAGAATATTTGCCTTTGTAAGTGGTCAAAAACTGTCAAGTCCATAAAAATGGGAAGATAGTAAAAAATGGTGTAAAACACATGCAATAATTAAATACAACTTCTCTATGCTCTCTGTAATAGACTTTAAAAATATCATTACAGTTTTCAAACAGTGACATTTCTGTTTGTAAGATGTGGTGGTTTGACCCTGGCTGGATTTCAAATACCCACCAAAATCACTCTCTCACTCCCCTCTGCAGCTGGACAAAGGAGAGAGGGAAAAGAAAACAGCTAAGAATTCTCTCGTAGAGATAAGAGCTGGGAGAAGTTACTTACTGATTGGCAAAGCAGACTCAATGTGGTAAAACTTAAATTTATTACTAATAGGATAAGAGCTAAAGAGTGAGAAATAAAATAGTCTTAAAACACCTTCACCCCCCACCCCTCCTTCCTTCCATGTTCTCTCTCCTCTTCCCTCAGCAGTGCAGGGAGATAGGAAAAGGGGGTTGTAGTCAGTTGTTTCCCATGGGGTGCAGTCGAGTCTCTGTGCCCCGTTGGTCCTCCATGGGCTGCAAGGGGACAACTTGCTTCACCATGGTCTTCACCACGAGCTACAGGCGAGCCACACCTCTGAGTCCTTCCCCTGCTTCCGTGGGGTCCCTCCCACGGGAGACAGTCTTTGATGAACCTCTCCAATGTGGGTCCATCCCTCGGGCAGCAGTTCTTCCCAATCTGCTGTCCTGGGGGTCACTACTTCATGGGGTACAGGAGGGTCTCTGCACCCCTATGGTCCTCCATGGGCTGCGGGGGGACAGCTGCTTCACCATGGTCTTCACCACGGGCTACAGGGGGACACAGCTCTGAGTCCTTCCCCTGTTCCTGTGGGGTCCCTCACAGGGCCACAAGTCCTACCCAGGAGAAACTTGTTCCAGTGTGGGTTTCCCTCTCTACGAACCACAGGTCTCCTGCAGGACTCTGCTCCATCCTTGGGCCTCCGACGGAGTCACAGTCTCCTTCATGCATCCACTTGTTCCAGCATGGGCTCCTCTATGGGCTGTAGGGAGGTCTCCGCACCCTCCATGGGCTGCAGGGGCCGCAGCTCTAAGTCCTTCCCCTGCTCCTGGGGAAGAGGGGGGCCCTCTCCCCCTCCTGCTGCACTGACCTTGGAGCCTACATTGTTGTTCTGAAGTTCTCCGCTCTTCCTGGGCTGGAATTTCTTCTGCGCAACAATCTCCTCTGTTCTTAAATACGTTATCACAGAAGCGTTACAATGCTAATTGGCTCAGCCTTGGCCAGCAGTAGGAAGTCCCTCCTGGAGCTGGCTATCGCTGGCTCTTCATAGGACAGGGGAAGCTTCTAGCAGCTTCTAACAGAAGCTACCCCTATAGCTCTCCTTGCTACTAAAATTCAATCACATAAACCCACGACAGAAGATCAGTTGCTTATCGGATAGATTTTATCATGGGGGTAGGTGGTTTGCCTAATTTGACACAAGATATTTGTTCTGGGTCTAGATTAGCTGGATCCAAATAATGAAGTTTATGGAGATTGTAGGATGTAAACTCCATTTTTGTGTTTGCTCTAGAGCAGTCCTAAGAAAAGTAATATTCGTTGCATCATATTTGTTCAGTCTTGTTATTGCCATTTCACACTGCTGCAAGGAAGGCCTGAGGACTCTGAGGGTGTGAGAGTTTAATATTTCTCATTAAGGTTGTGCAAGACAATGGAAAGAAGAGTGGGACCTCTGCCACAGGTGTCAGTGGGAGGAAGCAGGTCATTGATGCCTTCTATCAAAATGACAATTCCCTGTAGGAGTTCCTCATCAAAGACTGCTTGAGACCAGGGGAAAGGTAGTCAATTTTGTTGCTGACAGGGGAGATCAGGAACTGGCATTGTATCCACTGCACCCCCTTAACTATACTGCTGTATGACCTGCTGGTGGGAAATGCACTGTACAAAGACAGAGGCACTGCTGGCATGGGAGGAGTCCTGCAGAAGTGGAGAGTTGTCAGGAAAGCACTGACAGCTTGTGCTTTTCAGATTTGGTAACCAGCTGATACGTGGCTTGTTTAGCTGTGCTGTGAGGGTAGCAGGCCTCTGCGTGCTGTTTTGTGGTGTTGAAGCTAGATAAGTATATGCTACTCATATATTGGTTTGCTCTGCTACTGCTGAAGTTTGCATGTGTTTTTATTACTTTCCTTGTTTCAAGAAGCAGATTATAAGAATTACTTTTGATTCAGCAAAATGTACGTCTTCAAGTTTAAGATGCTGTGTTTGCTCTGGCTGGCTTGCAGATCCAGGTTAAAATAATATATATTCCTCTGACTACCAGCTGGGGAACCTGCTCTGTTCTCATGGACTAAGGCTGAAGGGAGTAACACAGCAGGACCAAGAGGGGACCTCTGCAGATAAGGTAGCAAGGAGCTAACTTACTTCCACATAGCCAAGTTCATTTAACCTTTGAGCACATCTTTTAGAGCTTGGTGCTTTAGGGCTAATCCCTGCTGTGGGCGATTCCCTACATCGGTCTTACTGAAATATTACTGTCTAAAAATTAGGTGTCTAGCCTGAACTCGTTAGATAGCTTGCCTCTAGAGTTTACTGCCAGTGGGGGGAGAGAGAGAGTTGATCTATCTAGCCTGTTTCATACAAATAGGCTTGATTCTCTCTGAACCATCTCGTGCTTCTGCTGTTTCTGAAAGGATTTGGTGGCTGCATCATTTATATTTAACAGATCCCGAGCTTCAGCTTTGCCATATGTATTGACCAGAGTGAAAAGGTGTGCTGTCCAACATTGAAACACTCCACAAAGAATTGAGTGTCACTTCTGAAGGTAGACTTAGAGGCGGTTTGCTGCCATTGTCATGTCAGGGAGTGGTAGCATTGGTGGGCTTTAATCTAAACATTTCTTCTTAAATGTAATCCTGGTGTGCACATTTAAAGTGCTTTCCAGATTCTGGCCTTATTTCTGTCTTCACAGGAAATTTTTACACTGCAATTGTTTTTTCCCTAGACACAAAAGGAATGAGTTCTCTGTAACATATGATGACACATTTCGCTAAAGGGATAGAAATGAGTGTTTTACTGATAAAAAGACCCTGTTAAACAACATCCATCTTCTTCTTTGCAAAATGGGCAGTTATTATTAAGTTATTTCTGTGAATGGGCCTGCTATAATGCATTTTCTTTTGCATTTAAACCTGTTCAGCACCTTTTCATTAGTGCTGTTAGACCCTTAGGAAGAGCAATCCATTGTACTAACTGGATGGGATGCCAGATACAGAGGCTGGCACAGAATAAAACTCAGATGGTCACTGTCTGCTTACTACACTGCCTGCCAGGAGTGGGATTCACCAGGAATACACAAGTTGTTTAACACATCTTTACAAAGGAGTACATTTTGGTGCTCATACCTGTTCCCCTCTTTTCAAGTGAACACTTGCTTTTCACTTCATCTAGAGTGTGACTGCTCACTTTGAAAATGTTTGTTGGCCCTCTCTGCTAAAATACTTCATTCTTGGTCTTGAAGGGTCATGCATTTTTATACAAGGCCATGAGATTTTGGGGTGCTGAATATTCCTAGATTTCAGCATCTACCAATGCTGTGATTTTTGTGTGCTTCAATCCAAAAGAAATATATTTTTGTAAAAGAAAACCAACTTTGATGTAGGCACCAATAAAAGGATTTATTTCATCTCTGAAAGTCAGATGTCAGGTTGAAACTAGTTGTCTTTCTTTCTCTCTAATTAACATAAAGAGAGTCGTATCAAAAATCTTTCTAAGAGTTACCTTAGTGTCATATATGTCACTCTTTGGAATTATCTTTCTCTCTACTGATTTTAGAGATTAATCCCACTCCTGATTCCCACTGTTTATCTCTTGATGTCAGTGGGAAGTTGGATATTGACACAGAAATTAAGCAACTACATTTCTTTATGGATACAGGTCAGAGTTGGAAAATTTTTTTTGATGATATTTCTATCTGATTCTAAGTTCATAAGTATCATCTTACCTTTTATTTTCACAGGGCAGAGGAGAAAAATCTCTGCATAAATCCTTTCCTTAGAAAAATGTTACAATCAGCTAAACACCAGTAATTGTGTTCTAAGTCTTTATAGCCTTGGTTCTAGTCTTTAAAGTATATTTAGAATAGCATACTTAGCTGTATTTCTTCTCTTGCCTTTAGAATGCCAGGCACACCAATAGAACTATATGAATAATAAATTATAATACTGTTTATCATCTAAATTGTTATCATTTAGAATTTTTCTCTCAAGTGTTTCTTCTAGAAATCTATTCAGCCCTCCCTGATGACACATTTGGATGAACATTTTTCAACTGTGAATGCCTAAAGTTAATCATCTAGATCTATATTTAGGCACAAAAATGAATGACCTGATTTTCAGAGTTGCTGATTACTTATTTTGACGCACTAATATGAATTTAATAGCTTTGCTGTAGGTGCCAAAGTCTTAAGAATGTTGTTTTTTTTCCAAGCACAACTTGTCTATCAAACTGCAGAACATATGCAGAATTAAATCACTAATGAACGATGACAATATGTCATATAAAAACAATGTTACATTGATTCATTTATTTGTTTACATGGCTGGGCAGGCTAATTTTATGCAGAAAGTCCACTATGAAAGCTGATTTATAGTGATTTGAAAAGAAAAGCATGTATTTTTCCCATTTCATATAGAGACAATGGTGAATTCTCTGAGAAGAAAGTGCATCCTCTGGTTGTTCTTTAATGTATGCCAAAGAGGGGTATAACATGAAGACATTTTGCTTGTTTTATAGAAAAGCAAACTTAGTTTTTCCTGATGACTTTTATTATTCTAAAAATTGTGGAAAACTGGGTAATGCACAATGAATTGATGCATATTGTAAAATAAAAGCCTTTCAGAAAACATTAAGAGCCATATGTTCATTTTACAGATACACAGTGTCACTTTGACATATGGCTTCCTTGCTGTTTAAAGACTCAAATCAGCACAGTGCCTGGCTACTTACATTAAGGGGTCATAAGGATTTGTTTAAAGACATTGCTGAGCAGGGGCCTAACAGCCTGATTTGCTATGCCTCACTTAGCTGAGTTTGAGAAGGTGTCCAAACTACTTTGAGGATGCCCAGCACTATATCGAGAGTAAGGACCGTTGAACTATATAATTGCATGGCAGGATTTAAACTTCAAAGATAAGGGTAATAAATACCCTTGGTTTAGTGTGTTGTCTTATTCTCTGTTTTTATATTGGATTATTCTTGATACACACAAGGGCTTTTTGCAAAAAAAGTAAAATGAGAAGCAGGTGTTAGTTTTCCTCTTCTTTAAGAGTTGGTCTTTAGGTCTTGATCAAACCAGCGGGGAGATTCTTACAAGCCACAGTGGAACTGGGTGTAGGATTCCACCCTCTGCACTTTGCTGGCAAAATCCTGAAGGAGTTAAGCTTGAATAAGAGTAAGCTGAGTGAGGACTGCACAGCTCCATCTGACATTATATTGACAGCAGGTGGCAAATGTGGATGGAAGTGCCTGACTATAGCTGAATAAAGTGCACAGTCCCTTCAGCATCAGCAGCTGTGTGATCACTGGGGAGTTGTTTGGTTACATGTGGTTTTTTTCACATCTATCATTTTAACTAAATTGGTGGTCTAAATGAATGGTGTCATGCATAGGAACATTACATGGATTTATGACAGCTGAAACGTATAGCGCCTAGAGGATTTGGGGTCCATGAAGCAGTGAATGGATTTCAGAAAAGCATGATTTTCATCTGTAGTAGATATAAGCTTGATCCATTATTCAACATGCTATGCAAAAGATAATTGCACATTGGGTTCACAGGGCAGTCTTCTGCCATTTCAAAAAGAAGAAAAAGGAATTTAAGAGAAAGATTTATATGTTTATGTTGCTTCTGTTTATGATGCTAGCAAAAGAAGTCCAATTTCCTCTTAATTAGATTGTAACAGGTGCAAGCAAGTCCAACAGAAGGGAAGCTCTTTGTATAATATCTATACAGCATTTGGTGTGAGTGTAGCAAGGGAAACAGGAAACATCTCTCAGCCATGCTTTTCCTGTCTTACGATCTGACGTCTGTAACGTGCTCTGCCATCAGATAGCAGGTTACTGGGCTTGGTGAGGTGGCCTCACCCTGTCTCAGGTCGGGCATCTGAGTTCAGCTGAACCAGCTGGGGAAGCGAGTCCCCTTCTGAGACTCATTTCATACTATGCCTTGTTCTGCTCAGAGCTCTGTTGCCCCAGGGGCTCTCATTCTGTCTTGTACACCCTGTTTCTTGAAGGCTTGGGTCCATTGCTTTCACCCATGTCGGAAACATTGCAGTCTTTGCCACTTCTTCCCTGATGATCCTTCCTCATGTTCTCCTTTGCCCTCCAAACCAAAGAGGCAACAAGAAAAGGGTATCTATCACATGCTTCACGCAGATATCGCCTCCTCCAGCCATTTAAGTTGAGGTGCTGAGGTGTGAGCAGAGAAGGCTTCGGGAGTGTCACACATTCTGCGGTGTTAACGGGTGGTACTACCAGCAGAGTGGTGTGTGTGGTGGACAGCTGGAGTCAGGAACCTCTGAAAGTGCCACACCAAGAATGGCCACAACTTGCCTCTCAGAGGTTTCAGGTTGTTTTGGTATGTACAGATGGCAAGAGTTTTTTCCCTTTCTCATGAGATTTGCACTGAGGAAGATCTATTGACATGTCTCTGATAATGAGAGCAGAGTCCAGATGGGCAGATACTGAAAAAGGGGTATATAGATGGATGTTTCACTCCTGTTTTTAAGCAACCCAGGGAGCAATGTTACTTCAATTAAAATAAAAACTAATGAGTTCAGAAACTTTAATTGCGTTTTAAAGGAGGGGTAGATTTTCTGCTTTCATTTGGAGTTTATAACCTAATATATAAGAAAGGTGAAGATCTACTCTTTAATTAAACAACTGAAGAGATCGTACTGAGATCCTATTTGACTATGATGTTACTGCTGTTCTTTAAAAACTGCAACTGAAAAATATAGAGGATTAACTTAGATTATTTTAAAGAAATGCACAGAATCATTCATGATGGTGAACTTAATAATTTTCTTGTGGGCAAATTGAACTATTCTGATATCATATTGTGTATTTGTGAGGAAACAAGGTAAGGTCTATTTCTGTATAAATACAGTTTACCATAGCTTTAGATTCCTTGTGAGATCATAATGATAAAGCTGCGCAAATATTGTTACAAACTGGCAGAAACCAGCCTGGCAGGAAATTTCAAACCCAATGGCAAACTTCTGCAGGCTTTTCGAAATTAGTTGCTGTTCCACTAAATAGTCATTGGGAGTATGTCTCATGGGAAGAGACTGAGTTTTAATACATAGGTGTGCAGATGGGTCTTCATCAGGTTTGTGTTGTAACACTCATGTACCTTCAGGGAGAAGCTAAAATCCAGACTGTAAAGGAAAAACAGGTTCAACAGGCAGGATCTGTGAAAAAAATTTTTTTTTTTTTTGCAGGTATTACTGTTAACTCTTCAGAAAGATATGTGAAGAAATGCATTTACAGAAATTAGTGGCTAAATAAGTGAATATTGTAATTCTGTCTGTTTTTTACAACTTGGATTTTCTCCCTGCTTCTCTTTTCTTTTGGCCATAATTTCTTATGGTGCTACATTCTTACCTGTTTTTGATATGTGTTTTCAGAAATTGCTCCAGATTGTCTATAGGAATCTATTAATAGCGATGCATTCTTTAGGCAGATGCATTAATTCCACTGATATAGTGCTTTTTTTTTTTGAATTAGGTTAACTCCAGTCAGAGTGGATTTAAACTATTTCAGTCTAAGTCACTATTATTTTGAAATTAGCCTATCCAAAAATTGAGGAAAAACTTACTTTTCTTTAAAGATGACACTGTTTCAGTCTAAATACACTTTGTGGTGTAAACAAGCCCTGGAGAGCATACTATGTGTTCTGAATTGCATTTGCAAGATTTTGTGAGTACTCCAACTCATGTTCATGTGCAATTCAACCTGCAGCAATTCAAGAAGTTATCACTTCCCCACCTTCTCCGCTATTTATCACAGTCAGTCTGTCAGAAGTTCCTGCCAGGGTGGCAGAAGCAGGCTGGAGCACCAGCTCATTCAGGTCCTACTGCTTCAGTTCAAAGGGTACTGTCTTAGCACAAGCCTGGTTTCACTCACGAGTTACACTGGACTAAGAATGGGAATGTGATTAAGGATGCAGTTCTATTTCTTTGACTCTAATTTTGGGGTTGCTTAACTCTTGCAGGGCAGCAGATGGATGCAACACAGCACTGCTGGAGTGAGATTAGCCAGGAGCAGCCTTTTGTCAGAAGATGCCTGAGAAGTGGTGTGGCTCAGTAGCTCACCCAGGAGTCTGGGCATTAAAGACTCATGTTCTTTCCCCCATCCTATGTAAGTGTCCTTGTATGGTGTCTTTGATATTTTTCTATAAAGGAATTAGGTTTTTCTGGAGGTCAACAAGAGAGCTTTTCCAGCCCCTGATCTAGGTTCGTTTGAATATCAGATTCCTCTGAATGCCAGTGAGGCTGTTCAGAATTCTGCCAAAAAATAGCATTCAGGAGAACTGTCTGTTATCCTTTAACCTTGTTCTTGAAGCAACAGCAACAAAAAATTGTTCTGATCCCCCTGAGTCTTAAAAAAACATTAAGGCAGGCACTGAGCTCAGACACATGAAATTTGGCTGTATTAAAAAGGACTGAAAATGAGATATTTGCCCTGGTAAATGTCTTAATAGAGGGGTCATTACCTGTGCTTTCTCAATGACTGGATTAAACTCACTGCAGCTGAGGATGGATCAGACTAATAAACTCTGAAGCGGACAGAAAGTCTGCAGTAGTCAACAGTGGGGAAAGCAATTAGTGTGTATGTTACAGTGAGAGCATTACTGGAGGAAAGCTTGCCTTGCTTAAGGATCCCCAGGGCTGCTTGGTCCACTTTATTACCTTCAGACTCTCTTGCTTCAGTTGTCTCAAAGGTGAGAGCGGGTATGTTAATTTGTTCTGAGAAGCAGGTTGAGTTGCGTAATAGCAACTGCAGGTGAAGCAGAGCCTATCCCATCCTGAGGTTTGTAGAAATCTGGCTTGGCCCTATAGTTACAGTTCAGGTCAATCAGCTGCAGAGAACATCTCTGAGCATAACTCTTCTTTGTGCTGCCCAACAAGCACATTCTTGTGTGGCTTATCTATTTATTTCTAGGGGAGCAGAGCTGCTTTGGCATTGCTTACAGTTACCATTACGCAAAACTATGTATCTGGTCAGAATGGATCGTTGTGTCCATTGCAAAGCCCAAAGCACACATGTCCATGTCTACAGGTACTGCAAAATAGAACATTTGAATAGCGTATAAAAACCAAAAGATGACTTTCTTTTCTAGGGTCAAGTGTTATCTGGGTGTGAGCTTTCTTCTTCCTGAGTGATGAATGCAGCTGAAGAGAAGGGACTACTCAAGTAAATAGCTGCTCATCTAGTCTCTTTGATCACAGTCAAGCCCCTGTATAGCCTGTTTAACATGAGTGTTCATACCTATGCCACACAGTGTTGGGCAGTTTGAAGATACAATGGCCACACCTTGATCCTGCATGTAGTAGTGCTGAGATGGTGCAATAGTCCAAGGAGGCTGAGTAGGTGTAGGATTGGTTTAACTTTGTGTGCATGCCACAGGAAAGGGGTGAGAATATTCTCCTTGCCTGGTATCAATTAGGCCTTTGAAATATATGCTACAGGCCTCTTTAGGGACATGTAATATTAATGTGAAAATATTCACAATGCCAAAGGCTAAATAAAGCTGCAACTGTATGCAGCTGATAGTCTATACATTTCCTCATCTCTTATTTCTGCTCAGATATTTTCCATATCCTCTTCATTGTGATATCTGGCTAAAGATGAAAACATGAAGGAGGACCTTTACAATCATGCCAAAGCCAGAAGATTTTTCCTGTAGAAGAGAAAGTAGAACTTTTGGTGTGATTGAACACTTTACATTGCTTGACCCGCATAGAAGGAAGAGATTGTATCTCTGAAAGTACTAGTAGAACTGTCATGAAAACACATTTCTCTCCTCACCTCCTTAGGCTGGCCAAGGCAACCCTGATCTGAGATTCAAAACAGGTAGAAAGAGTAAGAAGGAGAAGGCCACATCATTCAGATGTGGGATTATTGTGGGGAAGATTTTTTTTCTCTTCTCTTAACTCTGCATGTGTGCACATTTAATCAAGGGGTCACTAAACACTTGCCACCTCCTGGCTGGGCTAGCCACATTCTTTTTCACAGAGCAGTCAGGGCTGTGGGTGCATGAGGCTGTTGCTGCTCTACAATTTGACAGAAGCAGCAGTTTTTCTGGAATGTGCAAAGCCACAAAAAGCAGCTGGGAGCCTTTTCCCTCTGGCCAAGTGGCTGCACTTATATTCACCAACAGGCATGTGCAGGCATTAGAATGGCTTTTGTCTTTTTAATAAAGGTCTTATTGTTGTTGGGACTTGTAATATGGTAGTATGTAGAGCAGATGTTTCAAGGACCTTTCTGTATTAAGTCTTTACTATGTAGGTGCCTGTAGGTGTTGGGATTCATATTAATGACTCAGACCACATCCAGGCCATATTCCTCTATTCCTTGGGTCTGGGGACATATGTATGAAGGACAAGCTTTCCTGAAGGAGTAGGTATTCTCATCACTGGATGCACTTTTATGGGAAGAGGCAGAACTAAATGCAAGACTAAGAATTTCAGCTGCAGTGTACTGAAGTGCTAAACAAATAGCTGCTCAGATGAGAAGACAACCTTTAATACCTTGGTGTCTTTCCTAATTGTGTGTCACCTTTTACTTTTGAAAATTATCTATCTGCAATGCAATACCAAAGTAAACAGTTATGTTCAATGTCATACTAGGTCTGTTTCCAAGATGCCTTTTGAAGGAGCAGTTATCTGTTGTCAGCAATAACATGTCCCCTGCCTTGTCATTGCCCCAGGTTATTGTCAAGCGATTATTCTTTCTTCTTTAAAAAAATTTGCATGAAGGTTTCTCCTGCATCTGTATATGTGGCTAGCTGTCCACGAAAATCTATCATAATCACAATTCAACAGTGTACCTTTCCTAGCCAGACTGTTCTCTAGTGCTCCTTCTCCTGGATGTTTTCTTCTGCCTTCTTTTGCCATGCTATATGAATATAACCTACTCTCTGTTCTTGTTTCTTTTAATGAAGTAGTTATTTCTTCTTCTTAATTGTCCTTGCAGTGGGATTTCATTTTCTCTCACCACCCCAGCATATTTTGATACTGCTGTCCATGTTTAATATATACAGACTTCTACTCCTAGATTTTGGTTTTCCTGCATTTTGATGTCCTCTAACAAAATGGGACAGTTTTCATGTATGCTCTTGCCTTTTAGCCATCCACTCTCCCTATTGTCTTTCCTTTCTTACAGACCTGGACTATACTTCCTTGATAACTTTTGGCTTTGAACTCACAGGCAGATTGTGGTTAGACACAATTAGTTTATCCGAGAGTCTCTAGATGCTTTGTTTCAGGGTAACAGGCTCTTCTGCCAAGCCAGAGTTGGTGGCTAAAAATTTCTCATCCTTCTGTCTGGTGTGTACCTCACCTGCTGTTGTCTTGGTCTTCCGTCTTTCTTAGTGAAGATCTTTCTTTTTTGACATTAAGATAATTTTTTTCCTTTCATTTTTTGTGTCTCAATCAGCTCAGTTTGTGTCAGTGGTGTTTTTAAAGGTGTAAAGGAAATTTCACCCTCTCTGCAAAATATTCTCAGTCTCTCATTCTGCTCCAGGAAGATGCTCCTTTCCTACAGTCTCAGAAAATTGAGGCTCACCCTTACTAACACAATTTTAGAAACTAGGGGTTAATATTTCCCATACACTTTCTTATTTTGAACATGGCCTAGAGGGATATTTTTTAAAACATAACCTGACATTCTACTGATAAAGGGATTAAATGAAAGTATTTGCATAATGTCTTCCAAATAGATGGGCTTTATGATAGATGACACCAAAATATGTTGCATAAGAATGTGAATCGCTTGGAGAGGGAAAAAGTGCAAGCAATTTGTAAAGGGATTAGCAGAGTAGAACAGGTCTATGTCAAACACAGATATCATGAAATAGATGGATTTCATGATGTCAATTGTTACATAGCACCTTACTGAAGAAAGCTGACCACCTCCTCGTTTCACTACAGGATGATCCTTATAATCAAAGAAGCCCAGACTCTTTAGTTTCAGAAAGAAATACCTTCAGAAAATAAAAAGTAATATTAGCTGTTATGTTCTTGTGTCACAGGATGAATTTGAATTAATATTTTCTGCATCTTTTTGGCTTTACTTCAGAAATACATAGTTTGGTGGGAGGGGGGATTTAACAAGCTTTAGGCAAGCTTTGCTAAATCCACAGTATAGAGGGTACTGGACGACATGCACTGAAATGCTGATTCCATGAAGCTCGGAGTCTTATCGCGTCTGCAGGCAAAGAGTAGAAATGCTTTCACATTAGACTTGCAAAGTGTAGTGTTCAGTGCAGTACTTTCTTTCTGAGCCATTCTGTCAAGTTAGCACCATTAGGTACTGTACCCCACTTTGAATCTACTTGATTTTATTCTTTTGTTTTAAGAAAGTGTAAGTCATACACTTGTCTTGGGAATGTAGTGAACAATTCAGAGAGAATTTGAAATTGCCACATCAGCTGGGATAAATATATTTACTGATGATTACTTGATAGATAGAAGCAAGATACATAATCTACATTCGATCCATCCTATTATTGGCCTGCTAAACTCAGACAAGTTATATACTTAATTTTGCCCGTATTTTTGCGTGTTTAATGTGGTCCCTGTTCTGTAATAGTTGAATGGCTCTCATTCTTGTTAATGCATCTAATTGCAAAACATGGCTCTAAGGCAGGGAAGTACTCTTTTCCAAATGTTGATGGGAAACTGAGATGTGAAAGGTTATGTTCATACCACTAAGCATGATCAAGTAATATTTGACTCCAGTGACTTTGAATGAAGCCATTGACTTTAGAGAGCAAATGAATCATCTACCTTTCCATTGAGTAACAATCACAATAATCTCTGCTGTAATAAAAGTAGTGATTAAGTTAGACTGGGTTTGAGAAGGGATCTGCTGAACAGGTGTTTTAGAGACCTAAGTTATGGTTTTTTGCAAAGGCATTTTGTTGTTTAGCTCCCACTGAGATCAAAGAGAAGGTCTGTTGTAAAAGAAGAACTGTTGCACAACAAGGAAGTACTGATGCAGGTGCAGCTCTACAATGAGAAAATCCTTGTATTTTCCTGTTTTCCCAAGTGGAAATTCCTACATAAGTGCAACTTTCCTGTGTGATGTACAAACAGTTTCTCTCCTCTAAAATGTAGACAATGAATCTAAGTTATTTTTTCAGATGAAGAGCTCTGCATAGATCAAGAGAAAGTATTTTTGTTTAGCATTAATTATGTTTTGATTAGGAATAAAAATGTAGGTCCCCATTGTCTCTGTGAGGTCATGTGAAAACACAAGTCCTGGAGAAAATGCCAAAGCAACTGATTAACTATTATTACTTAGCTAATATTTGCTTCCTATCTCGGAACTGCCTTTTAAGCATAAAAGAAAAACCGTTGGGAAACTGTTGTGATTTGTGGGTGATTTGCAGTACCAGCCTCTGGAAGGAACGGAGACTCCCTGTTATGCTCAGAAAACAGGTTTTTCTCCTGATCAGATATCAGGCTGGAAACTCACAGGCTGTCTTTGCCGACAGCACAAAGCTGCCTACAAAACTTCACTTGCTTGCTACACAGTGGAGCCTGCGAGTGTGGCCATGTGCGCTGCAAGGTTGCCCTCCCTGTAGCCAACAGGATTCCTGGTGCCCTAGCAAAGCCAGAGGGTTTGTAAGTGCTGTAGCCAGCTGCCTTCAGGCAGTTTGCAGGCTGCCAAGGAGTTGTTGCATGGATGGGGCATGGAGCATGCTACTTATCTGGAGTCTTCACACATACAGATGCTAAATGCATTTACCCCTGGGAAGGATGCCTGGTCCTCAGGAAAAGTGGTCTGTTTGTACACTGTGCAGAGCTTGCTCCTTTGCATCAAGCTGGGTGGTTTCTCTTGTATCCACATGATGAAACACTTGTCATTTTAGTTGTCTTCTTGGCCCTTTGGTGCTAAGATGCAATCATTACTCTTCTGTGTGAGTTTGTGTAGTTTTGTCTGGTTTGGTTTTTTTCTTTTCTTTTTTTTTTGGAGCACCAGAAATAACCTGAAGCACAGGTTGAAGCCCACCAGAGTGATATTTCCATAGAAGGGCTTATGTTAGGAGTTGGAGGACTGGTTAGGATGAGGCAGGGTTGATAAGGAACAAAACCTCATCCATTACACCTTTTGGGAGTGATCTGTTTCCATAACTTCCCTCAGTTTTATATGGAGATTAGTTGGTTCATTCTACAAAACAGTCTGGGAAGGAAGTGGCAATTATGCAATATCAGGATATCACAACCTGAGAGTAAACTGGGAGTTAACTTGGTGGGCAGCATAGGCTTACTGGTTGCCTGTGGAATGTAGGAATTTCCACTTGGGAAAACAGGAAAATACAAGGATTTTCTCATTGTAGAGCTGCACCTGCATCAGTACTTCCTTGTTGTGCAACAGTTCTTCTTTTACAACAGACCTTCTCTTTGATCTCAGTGGGAGCTGAACAACAACCATAGGTGCTGGTTTGGACCTGAAATCTGCTCTGGTGTGGCCAAAGGGTTTTTCCTGTGGTGCAAAGGATATTTCATAGCCTACAGCTGCTCTGACGTGAGCCAATCTGCTCCTCTTGCACTGGAGCTCAGGGCTTGAGCCCTGACTGCACTTACAGCTTCAGTTTCTCCATTTGCTGGACAGCACTGTGATTTACCCCAGGAAAGCAGACCACTGTAACCTGGGAGGAAGAGGCTTGGATTCGTTTTCTTGCTCTACCAGTATGGCTCTGTTTCTTTTTGCTTTCACATTATCACATGCCTTCCAGGTCTTGTCTGTCTTACACTGAATTATTAGCCATTAAATCCTCCAGTAGAGATGCAGCTTCTGCTGTGAAAAAATGTTTTTGCAAGAACTTATATCCTTACCCTGTAAGATGCTCCTTCCAGCCTTGTGAGTCTGTCAGGAGGCTTATGCTTATGCAAAGCTGTGGTAAAAACGTGTTACCCCAATGGACTTGACTCCTCTGAAGAGTTTTCTAGTATGGATTTGCCCTAAGCCTCAGCTTTCTCATTGCCACCTGGAGCTGATAGTGCTATGGTAACACGAGAGAGTCTTAAGAGTTCCTTACCAGGGAGCTGAGTTTCCTATGAGGTAGCACTGCTGCGCGGAAGTACTGCTGCTCCTGCCCTTACCTCTGCCCACAAACATTGAAAGGGAATAAGGGTCTCCTAATGACTTTCTTCACCTAGACACAACTACAGCCTTTTGTTGCTGACCTAGTAGAAGAATTCAGTCTGACAAAATGAAGGAAAAGGAAAATGGTATTTTGGTCAGGATCATGTTTTGGTCTAGGGACTTCTTGACTTTTACAAGTACACAGACATGACTATTCCCTTAGTCCTGACTAGAACCTTCCTTCCAAACACCTAGCTCATTTTCCCAGTGATCCACAGAACCTGGGAAACTTTAATTTCTTTTGCACCAGATGGAGGCTTGCAGCTGGCTCTACCAAGGTAGTAGCTTGTTGGAAGTGGGGAGTTCCCATGGTGGCTTGGGTGCCTTGGGAACTGCACGCAGCTTACTGCATGTCATGCGGTGGTGCAGCACAGTTGGGGAATGTGGGGACCACACTAATGTTGTGTGGCCTTTTTGCATCTCTCTGGATCAGTGCTCTAGAGACAGGACAGTGAATCGTTGTGGTCAGGTGGCATGTAGCTCCATGAAAAAAGTGCAGCTGAGTAAGCATTGATGGGTACACAGTGTTAACACACGAGCAAACATTAATGGGTACATGGTGTTAATGTATGAGACGTATGATTGCCGGGAAGGAAATGGGAGATGATCTGCGTCTCACCTGTGCTATGTGAGAGTAAAGGGAACTAAAAAACTGTAGATACTCCTGTGTATTATTTTACTTATTGGCAAAGGTCTGTTGGCCTTTGGAAAAAAGGGAACATGATTCAGGTGTGTGAACAGTCTAGTCTGACCTGCTCATCTCTGTACATAGAAGAAGTAATAAATACCACCAAGACCTGTATTGTCTACATAACTTTGAAGAAATCTACAAGAATTTTTATGACTGAGTTACTCTAAGGGAATTATCTGTCTACCTGTCATAGCTAATAAGTGTCTGATGTCCTGCATAACCAAGATTAAAATCAGACTCTGTACCATATGGGAAAGGTATCCTGTTAGAAAATTGGACATAATTAATTTATGATAGTAACTTGTGTTCTTTGTATGTTAGTAATTCAACACCTGTTATTATATGAGTTTATGACATCACTTACCCAAAAAGTAAAAAAAAAATCATGCAAGTTCCTTAAGTTTTGGTTGGGGAAATCCCCAGACTGTACTATAAAAGACATCCTTTCTGCCTCTGTTGTCACATCTGCTGGCCGAGAAGATGAAGTGCACACAGGTGGCTGTGCTGCTCCTCGTGCAAAGCGTGAGTGCTCTGGCTGGAACAACGACAGCAACAGAAACGGTAAGATGGGGCTCTCATAACCTGAACTTTGGTGCCTTCTTGTATTCTCACGTAGGTTGCTGAAAATTCTTTCAAGGTTGCTGGAAAATTATTAGACAAATTATGAAATCTCTGCATCATTTTAAGAATGGAGAAAGTTTAAAGTATTCCTTC
>VZRE01014650.1:130781-212139 GCA_013396775.1 Cephalopterus ornatus
TAATAAACGTAAAAGTGAGGCATAGGTTTAAAGTCAGAGTCAAATTCTGCCTTTGGTTAGAAGAGTGCAACTCCCAGTGAGGATCCAAGTTGGATATTAAATGCTCTGTGTAGCTTCTAATTAATTAGCAAGGGCTTATAGTAGGAATAGATCCACATCTTTGATATGGAAGGAGTTGGGAGGTGGGAGCTTTCCCAGTTGCATGATTGCTGTCATACTCTGAGACCAGGCTAATGAAAGCCATGTTGAGTGGTTTTTGTCAGGTGCTCTTCCTCAAAAAACTGTATCTGGTTGGGCAAGAGAGAAGTTCAAAGCAGATCAAATCAATCAGAAAAAATACCACAACCCCAAACCAAAGGCAACATGAAATTCAGGGAGGAAGGGAGAAGAGGAAACTTTGAAAAATGATTTTTTAAAGCAAAAAAATTACATTAGTGAAAGATCATTTTAATTTTGTGCTGTCTTTTTTTTTTTTAAATTAAAACTGGGCTTCAATTATTAAAAAAAAAAATTTGTGAATAGTTTGAAAGGTCTTTCAAATGAAGCAAAGCATTTTGGTTTTGTTTGACCAAAATGACTACCTTTTGGTATTTATTAGTTTAAATTTGGGGGAAAAAAACCATTTTGGCTCCCTATGACTCTTTCTGATTTATGTGGTTTAGTCACCAACCAGAAAATTCCTGCGTGCCCCTAGTTATATTTTTTGATATTTGGGAGTGCTGTAGATGCAGGTAGTGAAGTCAGTATCTCCTGGGAATGTGCTTTTATCCACTCAAGGAATGAAGAGTTGCAAAAGTCAAGATGGAGGTGTTATATATAGGTTGGTAAGCTGAGGGTAGAAAGCTTCATAGGGAAGAAATTCCTTCTCAGTCTGCTTAGCTTTAAGCTAGTCCTCAGCTTGTGTAATTTACACAATTTGTGATGCTCCTCTGCCCAAACACTGTTAATTGCTACTAGCTGCCCCCCGTCATGTACAGTGTAATCATAGAAGCACACAAATGCCTGTTCAAATGGGTTTATTTGACAAACTGTCCCACAAAGCTTGTTTGCACTGTGCCACTCAATAGATCTGCCCTTTGCTGGCCATTTGGATTTTTCCACCATTCCCTGGCTCAGGAATGTGGTTCCAGCTGGGATTTGGGAAATGCAGAAAGACCCAGCAGAGGGAAGCCCATTTGGTGTTTTGTCTCTGACACCATTTGACATCGAGGATGTCTTGCTCCAGTTTCCAGCTTGCCAGAGATTTTGGCAAGACCATGTTACGGGTGACAATGTGCTGCACCACGGCAATGCACCGTGCTCTGCACACTGTGTGAGGAAGAGGTAACCCACAGTACAGGTGATAGCTGCTCTCCTTGCTGTGGCAGGAAGGCAGGCATCAGTCACAGATGAAAGTTAAAGTAGATGTATATAGTCTTACTACCTAAAAGGCTCCCAAGGCTCTCCAAGGCTGTATCCTTGGCAGTGTGGTGTCTTCCCCCAGCACTCCCTCTCCACAGTGGGATGCTGTCACTTCCATGGTGCTAGCAGAGTGGGACACATTCCCCAGCAATCACAGCTCACAGCCTGATAGCTTGGTGTGAAAGGGGCAGCAAGTCCTGTGCTGAGAGGCTGGAGCATGAGCTGGGTGGTGAGGTGCAGACATCCCTGCTGGGAGGACAATATTGTCTGGATTTAGAGCAGAGGGGCATGGTACTATTCTTTTAGACTGCCATGCAATCTGCCAGGTCTCAGAGCCCCAGCTCCCAGCTCCTGGACAGGCTGAGTGTCCCCTGCCTTCCACTGGTCACACAGAGCCTTTCTTCAAGAAGAGGTGTATGTAAAGTGACACTCTGCCCAGGGAAACTGTTGCCTCAGCAGCAGATCAGAAAAGCCAATTAATTTTACAGTTGCTGGGGATGGCTTCCATAATAAAACACAGTGCTTTGGAGCTGCAGGATGGGGCCTAACTGGTGGGGAAGGGATGGTATCATATGCAGGAAATCACACTGAAAAAATCTTTTCTTTTCAGACTCCCCATCCCTATACGATGCTTCCGTACCTGACTCAACCTAGGAATATGAATGGCACACTGCACACTCCCCCAAAGGTATAACCATTACTATTCTTCAATAAAGTCCAGAAAAGAACAAATTTAGGTACTTGTGTCCCATTCTTTAAATGCTAGACAGTCACTCAGAGACTTGATATACGCCAGTTAGGCTGTCTGGGAAAAGCATTTATGTGTTGTGTGTCCGGTATTTTAGGAAATAGTGAATTTCCAAAATCTTTGCTACTGCTACCATGGCATTCAATGCCTTAAGTCAAATCCAAAACTTCGGTATTAACCTTGTAGCTACTGAACTGGATCCCAGACATGAAGCAGATGGGGCCCTGGGGATTTGATGGCAATGTACCAAACAGTTTGGTGATTACAGCCTCCCTGGAGAAAGTCTTCTCATTAAACTAGAACAGGGCCTTGAAACTATTATCTGAGGAGTATCCATTTCTGGTTGCTGGGATTCAGAAAATCTCGATTCTCACTGTTCTACTTCAGTAAAATATTATCAGCTATTTACTCGTAGAGGGACCTGAATCTGATTTCTGTGCCTTCTGGTACAGTGCTTAAGTCCACAACCTGCAGATTTCAGTGTTTTGTTTCTTTCCCTTTCTCTATCAGTGATTGTTTAATAACATGTTTGCTTTGGAACAGATTCAGTGGGTTACACTTGCTCTGAATGGTCCTGCAAGCTAGCATCAAAACCGGAGTTAGTTCAAAGCACATCTCCAGATTAGGTTGGAGATGGTTGACAGCTTGACAGCAGATCTTTCTTGTCTAGGCTAGCCAACTGTGGCACCTGAGATGTGTGGAGGGACCTTTTCTGAAAGCCAGTGAAGTTTCTGGCTCCCATAGGGCTTTTAGAAAGTTAAATGGAGTCAGGGGGCTCTCTCTGAGTCTGATTAGCAGGACCCAAGTCTTATCCATCTCCTTGCCCAGTTGAGGTGGCTTCTGTTCCTGCCATGGCCTCTGTACCTGTCATGTGGTTTCTGTGGATCTCATTCTCTGTCTTAGGATGAGCAAATAGCCGATTCAGAGCTGTGAATGTCACTAGGCTACAGGGACAAATTTCCTGGTTTTCAGAAAATTGAGTAACTGCTGGGCCCTACTCCCTTTCTTGATATGAAGGGATATGGAGAAGGAACATTTCTCATAGCTTCAAATATGTATATATAACAGCTTAATTTTACAGGGTGAAAGTTGCTGTCAAGTCCTTGCTGTAGGCTAGGACAGTTCACTCTCTTTTAAGCATTCTGTATAAATTATTAAACTTTAAAAAACTTACAACTCCATCAAAAGTAACACAGTTTCTCACATATTTTTCTGCAGGATGAAGGAAGACATTTTTGTTACATGATTGTCATTTGACTGGTATTATATTTTGATTGAAGCACTTACTGACCCAAGGGGCCTCTTGGTCTTGTCAGCATCACGATCCCAGTGTCTGTAATATCAATGGCAGAATGGAAGCAGTTCTGTCTGCCCAGGTTTACTCTTTTGGAAAAACTGTCTCTTGGCTTAGATATAAACTGCACTTACTGCAGTGAAGCTCTGCCTTCAACTCAAGGCTCCCTCCTAACGCAAATGTCAGAAGATAATGATTGTTTTTCACAGGGAGGTGAAAAACACAAGTTGGAGTTTTTTTGGGAGGTCATCTGAATACACTTATGAATTTTTTTAGCACATGAAATAAGCATGGTGACTCTAGAAAACTTACCCCTATATATGGTAAAGACTGTAGTTTATAGCAGAGTGCACAGTGTATACAAAGGTGAAGCACACACTGTGGTGTACTATGTGTAGTACTCTCTCGTATACATGTGCACATATTTGTGTTACACACAGAAGTAACAGAATATAATACCTTCCACACAAAAATTAACATGCCAGTGTGCAACAGTCTTAAAGAAGGTCCCATATACTCACTAAGCCACATTTATTTCTTCTTTTGGTTCCCCCCATCTGTTTCTTTTGTTGTTGCTGAGCAACTTGCCATCCCAATCATGCCCGTACACAGAGGACTCAGAGGTGCAGAAACATCTGACTGAGGAACTTACTTTTCATATTTTGTATTTTACATACTTGTAGCCACATCTTCAAAAATACTTGGAAACTTAGACATAATATGTAGTATGCTCTCAGTGGGATTTTCAGAAATGCTTTGGTAACCTACCTGGCAGGGAAATCAGTGGAAATTATGTGCTGGTACATTCTGGAATGCTTCTTTTCATGTTAAATGTCTTCAGCAGTCTGTCTATGAGTGAAGTTTTAAGGCCCGTGGTGCTTGAACAACAGAGATAAAATGACTTTTCACACTTTCTTTCAAAATGAGATGCGTGCTGTTTGTTGTGACTGCAGTAAAGAGGTTGCCGGAAGTGTGAACTGGTATCATTCCTGCTTGCTGCTGTTCTCTTTTTGGGCTCAAAGATCAAGACAGCTTTGCTGCTGGCCATCACTGTGTGTTCTGCGCTGGTTTGTCGGTGAGAATGTTGGTTGAAATCACTGTGAAAAAGCAAGGGAAGTGCTGAAATGTCAGCTTTCAGGACATAGTTTTGTTGTTTGCTTGTTTAAGAGGGAGAGAAAAAGAGAAAATACATGAATAACACTGCTATTTCTGCAAGGCAGGAGGAGAGATTATAGAAAAAATTGTGTTTAAAGAGCAAGTCTGTAGCTTTAAAATATACAGCTGCATTGAAGTGTGTGCTAGAATATTTTAAAGTAAGGTCAAATATCTTTATTAAGAAATTTGTGATGGGTTTATGAATTGGGAAACACTTTTGTGAACAACAACAAAAAAAAACCTGCTACAAACACACTCAGTATTCAGCCCAGTGTTTATAGAATATAGTGTGCTTTGACTGTAAATTATGGCAAGATCATGAATTGCCAGCCTTGACCTTTTCATACCTCATATGCATTGCTCCAGTGATGATGCTTTGAGCATGCAGACAACTGGGACAAGGCGATTCATGCTAATGGCATGGCCAATAGCTTTGCCAGCTATTCACAAAAATGGATGGGTGGGCTGTGATGTGTGGGTGTTACGAGCAATATTTTGTAGCAAAATAAGAACCTCTACCTTAAGCCAAACCTTCATATTTAATTCATCACCTCTTAATGGTGTATTATTAAATACATCTCTGCTGTGGCTGGCCGAGAAACTTCAAATGAAAGATTTTTCTTTTCAAAACTTTCCCTGTTACTAGTTCTACTTTGGTGCTTTCATCTCTATGGATGGAAATGACTAGATGACTTGATCACTTTAGATTAACAGAATAGTAAATATAAGACATAAATTACTAAGTTACTATTTTCCTGCTGTTGGCTGCTTTTCTATCTGCTGGAAAAGATATTTCATGGGGTTAGGAACGTTGTCCACAAGATTGGGAAAGTAAGAACTATTATGTGCCTCTCTTTTTCTAATGGTAAAATCTTTACAGCAATATTTAACTATTTGCAGAGAGATTTATAAGGCTGAGTCACAAAAATTGCTAGATATTTTGAGTTCTTTGGAAGAAAAAGGTGAAAGATAGCTAGTAATGAAGTTATTGATCTCATGATTGTCATAGCTCATATTAGTGCCAAACATTATTAGGTACTGATTCTAGAGAAGAATATTAACAGTTTTTTTTCTTACCAATTTGTTATTGCAGCTCTTTGCGAATGTATCCGGCTCTGTGGATGATGAAGGAACTTGCCAATGCTCTGTGTACTTGCCGGATACCACCTTTCCAGTGCAGAAGGTCGAGCAATTGGAAATTATAGCCGCAACACTCTCGAAGAAATTTGAGATAGAGCTTTCTAAAGTAAGGTGTTCTTTTCTCTTAAAAGTATCAGTTGCGTCTTTCCTGAAAAATGGTTGCCTGTGAAAAAGTACAGCAGTCAGCACTTTTCTGTGGTGTGTCTTTCAAACTACGGGAAAGAGGGCCCTGTAAGAACAAGGAGAAAGGTGATTAAATCTCTAATCTTTGACATTGTAGCATGTCATACATTTGAATATCCTCCTGTCTTTTTCTAGGCCTTTGCAGCTAGAGACATATGGTATTTTTTGGAAGAATGATTATGTTTTTCCTCTTTTGGCTCAGTTTTATTGGTTTGTGATTGCTACATGATGCTATAGGAAGCCAAGCCTCCTGCTCTTTCATGTTATTATTTGTATCAAGCCAGCCAGATTGTAGGAAGGCAATGAAGGGAAAGAGGAGAAAGGTCACCACAGGCCAGAGTGAAGAAGTAGGTGAATATTTGCCCCTTCACTGCTTCTGCTCTCACAGATTAAAACAAAAACAAAAACAAGAACAAAAACAAAAACAAAAACAAAAACAACCCACAAAAAACCCCCAAAAAACCAAATATCTTCCCTGTCAACATCTGAAGCTGTGACAGTGAGACTGCTGAATTATGCATTTCTGTTGAAGACAAACATACCTTACACTGCTTTGCTGCTTGTTGCATGAATTGAGATCCATTTTTTTGAGGAACTCAGGCAAACCTACACATGATGGAGTGCACTGGGTGAACTGCCTGTGAGGAAGAGCTCTGCCTTTTATTTTTTATAGTGAATAAATATTCAGGATTCAGATTAGGTGTCCAGCAGAAAGTGTTTTCTTCAGAAACCAAGCATCTTAAGAAATGAAGTGTCCTTGAATTAATCAGCAGAAAAGGCAAAGCATTAAATTATAAATTCTAATCATTAATATTCATAACCCTCCTCTGATATAATCAAGAACAGATAAGAAGTTATGCATAAAAAACACAACAACAGGCGTAGGATCCTGTGGTAAGATCTTTCAGTTCAAATCATTTGTTTTGAAAGAACTGGAGCTAACAGTGAAAAACATTCAGCCGTCAGCAGGCATATGAAGGGCAAGTTGACAGAAGTCCCGCTGCCTCCAAGCACAGGAATTACCTGATCCCTTGCAGCATGGAGGTGTAGCTCAGAGTTAATGAGCCATGAAAATCACTGAGATTTCAGGTCCCCATACTGTTCCCACTGTGGTCATTTTGAAGCTAACTGTGTTGGAATAGGATCAGGGGCATGATTCCCAGCCAAAAAATTGGCATGATTCTTCAAGGTGTTTGTGTACCACCTTTCCCAGTCACTTGCCCTGGCATGACCAATCTCTTATGAGTACTTTCCTCAGAATGGTGCATGCTTCCTTCTTCCTAGTGCCATACAGGTATGCAGAGCATCTCAAGTGCTGCTTGACCTCTCCATGTGAACAGTCTCAGATATCCACTGAATTCAGACATCATGCTTATATATAGACACAGGTTGCTATAGATACCTAAAATTAGGTGTATAGATTTGTACCTGAAACTCACCTCTAAATTCAGGGCAGGTTGAATCCCTACCCTAGACATTAATGTCTAGGTTGCCAGCTGGTGTCAGCTGGTGAAAACTGTGTTGTCATCCTTTGGTGCCCAGCAGCGTACCACAGTGTAGACACTGACCTCGACTTTCAGTTCTCACTGCAGACAGTGAAAATTCTTGACCATACTCAGGCTTCACTGAATTTCATCCTGTCGAGACCAACCAGCCAAGCAGTGTTACAATGCATCCAGTTGAAGTGTGACGTATACTTTGGTGTGATATGGGCAAAGAGACACTTTGGGTCAGAAATTAAAATGAACAGATTGCGTTTCGGTGTAACTTTATGTGTGCAAGATTTCTCAGTTATAGTGTTGTGGGGTTTTTCCACAACAAAAAAAAAGAAGAGAGAGAAGAGAGCTGTTGAGCATGGCCCTATTGATATCTGAACTTAAGTACTCTGAGATCTTGTGATGCAGAAATCTCCATGCTCAAAAATTCTTCATGTTTCCCATTGTGGAAAGAATCCTCCTTCTGCAATCCTGCATATTACTTTAGTCATGATAATACTCATAGAGAGAAAGAAATAATGAGATGGAGGAAAGCCAAGCTTTCAATATTGATCACTATTAGAAATGATCCTGAGCAAATTCCTCATTCAGACATAACCTAGTCTCACCACAGTAGTGTGAATTTCTACTGAATGCTTCCTTTTCTGACTCTGAGAATCCATGCTTTAGTTGCTCTTCTAAAACACCCTTTGAAGCTCATGGAAACTTTTCCTGGGTAATAGCTGCAGGATTGGACCCTCTTAAGGATGCTTTCCATGTGCTAGAAGTCCCAGAAAAACAGCCTGATTGACTCATTAACCTTTTGCCTGATTGTTGGTTAATTCAAAAAGCAAGGGGGTCCTTTTATAGAATCAGCAGGCAAGGAAGCTTGCAGATAAAGAGATGCTCTCATGTGCCAAGTGAGTACAAACCGTAGGCTGAAAATACCAGACTAATTTTTCCTCTGTCACATCAACCTTTGCCAGCATAATTATGATTACAGAAGAAAATTAACCTTTTAAAGCAAAGCGGGAATTGGCTGCTCCTCTCAATAGACAAGGGGAAAGGACACTTCCGTAACAGGGATGAATCAGCACATGATCACAAGGAGACAAAACCCCTTTCAGAATAAGGCTCACAATGGCCACAACATCCTCACATAACTAGAACTGGAGGCAAAAAGCATGTTTGCCCTCTGCTTTTCAAAACTGGTTAACCTGTAATGGAATTCTTCTCTGTCTCAGGAGGCAGACTGCCTTATGGACCTACAGAGGGCAAGCCTGCCCAAAACCAGTGTCCCGGGCTGAGTCATTTCATAAAGTTACTTATTTTATCATTTCTTTCTTATCTTCTCTCAGTCCTCCCATGTTTTGTCTTTTACATCTTCTTCCTGCACCTTTGTTCCCCCTTCTGTACTCTCCAAATGCATACTGGAGAAGTGTCTTTTTGCATGCTGCAAAACCTGTTTTGATAAATACCAGTTGCAGATAAATGACACAGTAAATGAGCATTGCAGATTTTTCCTGCCCTTTTCATTACATGAAGGTGACAATGCTTGGAAAGGAGGAAAGGATTTTTTCCCCTACATATGCATCACATGGCTCCGTTTGCTTCCTATAAAGGGCTAACACAGGCCCTATGCACTCATCATATCCTACCTACTTCAGGCTTTTATATAAATGTGGCCACAATCAGTACTAGTTATTGGTATGTATCCTTAAATATAAGATATGCACAGAATTTCTGTGCCAGCCTGTCAAGAGACAATAGCCAGTCCCTAGCAGGTAGATGCAGTGAACAGCAGGGATTATAAACTGCTTAAATATATCTGCCAATCAAAAGAGCAACATCATATTCTTTTTTCAACCGATATTTCTAAACTACAGAAACTCCTAAACCAGATCTGAGCAGGTGGTGATTTCCACATAGGGCATTGAGACGCTTGACATACGTGCTGGATTAGTCTGAAAAAGCAGTGTAGACTTGTTAGAGCAGCACTGCTGAGAAAATTTTATTTGTCCAGTAATTCACCAGGGGAGCTATTAGCTTAAGTTCATTGTGATGCTGTTGTGGCTGTACAGAGCCCTGCAGAGTGATGGTGCTAGTTTAGGCTCAGCTATACTCTGCTGGATGGTGTTGACATGTCCTTAAATGACCTAGATGGTTGACTGAGTGAAAATTCTCTAATATAGGAGGAGAACTTCAGGTCTATGTCCTGCAGCATTCTGCAATCAGTGCTGAAATAACTATGTATGCCTTGTTCCAGCCCTCAGCATTTTGTCCAGCCTCTGAGGACCCTGGAGAAAAATTCACATGCATAGGTTTCTCACTGATGAATAGCCAACACTAATTCCACCAGCCTGTTTATTTCAGTGGTTTGTAGATTTGGTCTGTATCATGTTATTATTGCCAGTATTACTGTGAGAAAGGTTATTAATGCCTATAGAGGTTTCCTAATACCTCTGTGATATACATAGCTTCACCTCTGTGATATACATAGCTTCACACAGCAGTGCCATTTTGTTCAAACACAGGCTTGCTTTATATTTCTCAGGCTGTACTAATATATTTTTTCCTTTTTGTTGTTGTGCAAACTCTAGACACACAGTTTAAACATTGACCTTTGAAAAGTTTTTCCAGGTGATTTTTTTTGAGGGTCTCTTTCAACTCCAAACTGATTTTGGTGATCATTGAAAGTGTGAGGTCCAACTACATCTGGCTTTTCCAAGAGCATTGTTTGGTTCGTCTTACTATTCCCTAGCAAACAGATGATGGTGACAGTTAGGAAAAAGGATCTCAGCTGTTGTCACCGTTGCCAGCCAGTTACAAGGAACTAGGTCTAAGTCTCGGTAGGCTATTATTTTTTTATTCTTAATTACAATAAATAGCTTGACGTTACCCTGGCTTGACCTGGGAGATCTAGAACATCCAGTGCTATGAGTCAGGGTGCTACAGCTTGTGGAAACTTGACAGTTTTGAGCAGCTCAAAGTCTGGCTGCTTCTTTGGAACAGAAGACCTCTTTCAAACTCTGATTTAAATATATGGAAATAAGCAACCTGGTTTTGGTGTATACTATGTATGTGCATGCAGAGGTTTTCTAGTGGGTTCTTTAACATTTATAATGTACTTGTGCCACTACTGAAAAGTATACTTTTGAACAGGGGATCTACTCTTACACTTCTCCTTAATTCACATCACTAAATAACTTATGAACTTAACCAATCTTTTCTGCCCTTCATGAATTTCCATGCCATGAGCTCCCACACCTCCTCTTTGGTACACAAGGGATCTAATCAAAATTGAAAGGAATTATTTGATAAATGTGTCTTTTTTGGGGTCCCTGTTTCAAGGAGTTGTGCCAGAACAGAAAAATTAAGGACTCGTGGTCTTTACACCATGACAGAATCTTTGACGACATTTCAGAGACAATAGGGAAAAATACTGAGTTTTATTTAATATTTATGTGAAAATGCTTGAGAAGAAAATCTTTCAGCTGAAGAAATAATAGATATGGAAACTACAGTGCTCTAGAGAGAGGCACACATACCATCTCAGAGTATAAATATGGAGTTACTAGTGCAACAAACTAATTATATTTATGCTTCTTATTTTTTGTGATATAATGATGTTGATTTAAGGTAAAAGAGACATGACTTTTGTGAAGCATATGGGAGAGAAATTATGTCTCTTTACAAAGTGTTATATTTCAAGGAACTAACATTTCTAAGGAAAGTCCCAAATCCATATCATATTCTCAACATTCTGCATCACAATGCTTGTGCTGTGACCTTTACCTCAGCAGATATATGTGTGAAAATATATTTATCTGGACAACTGCTTAATGGTTCAAAGACTGAAAAGGCTGCTATATAAATTATTTTAGCTAAAGCCTGCAATATATTTTCGACTTTCACTTAAACCAGATTTGATTTTTAACACTGTGTTCAAACGCTTTCCCCGTGTCCAAAGGCAAACATCAAACCAGAATTGCCAATGTTTGACACAATTTGAATGTACACAGGGTAAAGTCCTATTTGGATTCAGAGTTAATAAGAAATGAAGCTGAAAAACTTGGGAATCCTTTGTGGCATTTTCCAGCCTCCTCTGGTTGCTTTTGAGAGATAATACACTGCATATTTCCTAATAAAATTTTCACCAACAGAAGTTCTTGGCGTACTGAGGATAAAATTAGCTTACAGAGACAATATTGGCAAAGAATTAAAAAAAATGGAAGACTGTGAGTAAAATTCTGCCTTCAGTTATCCCCAGGCATTCCTGAGGGGATTTTGTGAAACTACCAACAATAAATGAGGGTTAAATTTCACATTTTTAATGTATGCGATGAGAATTTCATTTATGTAGTTTATGGGAAGAATATATATATCAAGTATGTGGAAGCTATGCATAGGGCACTCAGAAATATAATAAAGGTGTCAAATGGGCTTGTCTTATTTGCTAACCTGGACTTAAATATGTGTCTCTTTTTTCTTTCTTTAAGGTTAGAGAGTACTCAAAAAGGATCGAACTGTATCAGCAGCAAATTCTTAATCTAACCATCAGAGTGCAGCATATGGAGGAGGGCAGTATATCCTACACAGAACTGGACTTCCAGTTACTGAAAGTGGAAATCAGTGACCTAGAGAGACTGGTCACTCAGCTGAAACCCAGCCTTGTTGGAAGCAATGTCATCATTGAGCAAATATATTTGGAGGTATTGTCAAAGACTTAATTAGCCACAGAGGGTTCAAATATACAGATAGCCTATTCTCTCTTCAGTGTTTAGGTTGAGGAAATGTAGCCTATCTCTACTGCAGCCAGTGAAATTATTTTAGCATCTCATCAACATAAATTAAAAGAAAACTTGACCTTAAATGTGTTAAAATTTTATTCCCTGATGTGAAAAGAGAAGCACAGAAAAGTAAAGTAATCCAAAAACAAATGGAGACCACTCGATTTCTGCCAAATATCTGCCTGAAAGTTAACAGTGTTCCGTAGTGTTAAGCACACAAGCTGATGAAATTATTATAATAAGTATTAATTTACAGACCCCCATGCTTGAAAGCCTCTGTGCTTTAATTTATATAATTAAAAAATCAGCTTCTGGTTGCTAGGGCAGTGGCCCAATCAATATGAAATCAAGAATTGCAAAAGACTATCACCTTCCCAGCTGACTATAAATCACATTTTCAAAACTGTAGTTAATCACTCACCTAGAGAGAAAAATTACTTCAGATGAATAGTGAAATATCACTTTCTCATTGTCCTCTAGATCATCAAGCAGGTGATTAAAACCATTATTTATCTTTGCAAATAAAATTTCCAGATACTTTTGTACGTCTGGAATAAGTACTTTCTATATTTAATAGCTAGTACTTGCCTATGACTTACTGGATATTTTTTTACTAAGTATAAAATAACTGTATATTTTTGCATTCTATTATACAACTTAGCCTTAAAGCATTTCCTTGTGTTCACGTACCTCTGCTGGAAATGTCAAGCTGAGGCTGGCAGGATAAGGCCTATTCTTAGGGTATTTTTTAAAACCTTTTTCTGTAGTGTCTTCTGTGTTGTGATCAACCCTGCCTGCAAATACCTGTACAATAAAGTTGACATTAAACTTGCTCTTGTTTTTTCCCCTCTAGATCACAAATCTGACTATACTGGTAAATGAACTAGAGTCACTGGACAAAAACAATGTCCTTGCAATTCGTCGACAAATTATGTCTCTGCAGAAACGACTGAAAGAGTGTGAAGAGAACGCAAATAAAACTACAGTACCCCCCTATTTCCCACCAGGTAAGCATATCACATAAGAAATAACATAATACATAGAACAGTAAATGCAGAGATTTCCCTTTGTTAATATTAAACACAATTGTAATAATAATCCTTAGCTCTTGAAAAATTGAGTAGACAGCTCCTAATGTTTCATCAGTGGGTTCAAAAGGAAAATGAAGGCAGGAGTCAAACTCTTATAGACACAGTAGCTGTTTTCAACTGGAAAAAGTTGTAATCTTCCTCTCTCCTATAGTGCAAAAAGTGAATCTCTACCGCTCTTCTCTTTCTCCAAAACAATTACCTGTGGGAAACTATGGGTTTTGTTCTAACCAGCTTTGATTTTTAATAGTTTCTGTGAAAGTGACCTGTGACATGGCAATATTGCTCTAATGCTGCTTGGGAAATGTGTGAGCAACAGTTGATGTACTAAAGCTGTTGGCATGCAAGCTCTGGAAGGTGGCCTCGCATGAAGATTACTTTTGCTTCACAGGCAAAAGATTCTTCTAAAACAGAAGGTCAAGAGACTTGGAGGGAAATTCTGGTCTCGGGGAAATAAGTGGGAGCTGTATTACTGCTTTCAGTGGAACTAGGATTTTATAATTTTCTTAACTCAGAAAGGTTATGTTCTGAGGCCTGGATCAGTGGCTCCCAGAGTGCAGTTCATATAATGGTGTCAGCAGTCACAGGGTGTGTGGTAATTAGTTTTTAACCAGAATAACTTTTGTCTTGACACTGTGTTCAGTTTGAAAAATCACATTGTGAGTGAATCATAGTTTGAGAAATTTTGAGAGTCAGATATGATATGCTGGAGCAGACCATTTAGGAAACACTAGTTTAGATATGCCAGGTCAAGCATTCCACTTGATAACAGACAAGAGGATTTATCAAACTGTGCTGATCCCCTGAGTGTTTTATACACAGGGGGTTTCTTTTGGCAAAGTATTGTAAGAGCAAAAGTGCTGTGTTGTATACAATACATAGGGGAAGAATCTTGCTTTTTCACATAAGCTGGTTAGCAATCAGCTAGACGAGTCTTTAAAGAAGGATGAGCAGTGTCCTGCTTGCAAGGAGCACAGATTTGCACCTACCAGCATTTACCTCTCATCACCTTGAGGTCAGCTAATTCAAACATCTCATTGGAAAGGTGAGAGGCAGAAATACAAGCTTCCTTTAGGGTGAGCAGCCCCTCCTCGGGGCTTCACGGCGGTGCAGGCAGTTGCTGCTTTTCTCTGACAGAATGCATGAGTAACACCTTGTCTGGGAATCAGACAGGAGAGAAAGCCAAAACAAAAACCTGCATTAAAAAATCTCAAGGCCCTTCTCTGCTCCTTAAGGAAGGGCTTAAAATGTTTCAATGAAAAAAAAAAGTGCTTGAAAGGCATCTTAGTGATTTATTGAGGGTGATGGTGTGTGGAAAGAAACAATCTCGTTCTCTTCAAGCCTACACCAAGCCTTTGTTTTGGTGAGAAAGTATTGAGCTTTGGAACAAGAATACTATTTCCTTCCATGAGTGAAGAAGGAAAGGGCTGCTTTTATGTCTGTGTGGTTGGTGTGTCTGGAGGACATAGCAGATTTCGCCAAGCGGGAAAGTGAGGATAATAATTCACAGCACAGCTCCATGCAGAGATAGGCAAGTTGTGTCTAGAGCAGGATAACTCTGGGATGTAACTGTGTGGAATTGTGACTGTAATAGAATTATTTGCCATTGTTTCTGAGGGCATGGTAGGGAGATGGATAGAGTTTGTCTGGGACCAAAATGGTATTGCTTTAGCATTGTCTTATTCTTAACTGGTGTGCCAGCTAGCTCAGGCACCCTTGCATTGTAGCAGAAAGTAACCAAGGAGGTCAAAATCCTAGGTGATATAACAGCTTCCAGAAGCTTCCTACCACTGATGTCAGCTGAGGACAACCTCTGGTGTTGCCTGTGAGTTTGTCTTCTGTTCACAGCAACAGGAACCTGGGAGGAGTTGGAGGATGTGTGTGAGCATATTGTCATGGCCTCCTTAAGGATGAGAGCAACCTTTAGGGTGGTCTCTGAGGTTGGCACAAAGGACTGGCAGAGAAACTGCTGCAGGCTGGCAAGTTTTCTTTGTGATGGGTGATACCAGCTCTACAGATAACCCAGATGTTATTTAGGCTAAATACTTGCTAATCCACGCAGAACTAGTATATTGCATGTGCACAGACTTTGTGTGACTGATGGGGAGCAACTCTCATCTGTGCAGAGAACTTTGTAGAGCAACTACATGTCCTGCAGACTGTATCTGAAAACACTCAGAAGTAGTAAGATGTGATTGCTTAGGAACATGGAGTAAGTATTTGGGAGGACTGAATTTTCTAGTTGGTCATTTTGAAGTCTTGGCATGGATGCTCACACCTAGGCCTCTAGCACTCATTTATGTGTTTGAACACAATTTCCATATGTTTTCTCTGCAAGCTTGAATGCTTTGAATTCCTGCCAAACCACTTGGCCTTGCCCCGTTTTTAGTTCATATTATATTTATAAAGTTTGTATTAAACTGATTCTTTGTCCTGTTTTCAGATTGCTTTTTCTTTCCCCCTTCATCCTCTCTCCGGCATATCCTGGGTAGGCAACATGAACTAGAGAGAGCTTGGCTAATCCCTAAGCTGTCTAAGATTATGAGTCTAAAGGCAAGTTTACTTAAAGCCTCTTGCTTTGCATTGCTGTAGTATGCAGCCCCTCTGACTCTGTCCCCCAAGGCTTTTGCTGCTGTATTTCTCAGAGTTATCAGGCCTGTTCTCAAACAACATAGCAGAAAGAAATCACTGGTTTCCATTTGCCCTGCCCTCGGACTGAAGAGGTGGATGTCAATTGTCTGACATATAGTTAATCATCTCCCTCATCATCACTGGCTTTCCTATCTGCAGTGGTTCCTGGCATCTTGCTCCTCACCACTCCAGTGGGAAGAAATATTTATCCATTTGTTTTCTTTTGTGCCGATCTCATCTGGCTGCATTGGGTAGGTATAGAGAGGAAAGACCTCAGGATGGTTCTTTGAGTACTGCAGGTTTTATGTCACTTCTCACTGAAATGATCTGAGAGAGGAAGCAGGGAGAAGTGAATCAGATGAAACTCAAAGGCAAAATAGAAAGAAAGGAAAAAAGGAGCAACATTGGTTTTTTCCCTGGCTTTTATACACTCAGAAGTTAAGGATTTCAAGCTACTGGTGAATACGTCTCAGCAGGAGGAAAACCTGAAGTACCCTAATGATGAAACTCAGGCAATTCTATTGGAGTCTTACAGTGATTTCAATTTACTTTATATTTTACCCCCTATGACCCAAGTTTTTTGAGTAATTTGGTTTGAGTTTTGAACTGTATATATCCATACACAGAGATATGCCTAGAGGCACCAGAAAAGATCTTGTCAGTCTTTCTCTCCAGGACTTTCTGAACTGCCCCTGGAGCAGTGGAGAAATGCAATAAAGGGAGCTGAGCTAAGGGACTTGAACTTATAGTTGCTTTAAGGCAGGTCAGATGAACTCCAGCTCTCCCTCCACCTGTTGGATGTTGCCAACACAGGTCTTCTTTGACGCAACTGTCAGCCTGTGTCTGTGCACCATGGTACTGGTCAAAGACTGGAGTGTCTTTGTTTGTCTTCCTATGTCAGTGAGACATTAGGAGAGAGGATGGATCTTTCCCTTAGAGCTCTGTCTTCTGTCTCTCATGTCCTAGTAAGGCTGGTAACAGCTCACACATCTGGATGCAGTGGTTTATCTGATGGGAGAGGAGGGCACGCATCTGGTGCTCGGGAGCACGTGTCAGAATATAGAACCATCCTGCTTCTGGTCTCTGTGCCCCTTGTGGGAATTCCTTTAAATGTGGGTCCCACCTTGTTTTGTGATCTTTGGCTTCATAGCCCAGCTGTGGTCCCTTCTCTTCTGCAATCAGATGCAGCTGCTTAGTGGGAGGAGGCTGCTGGAACATTGTCCTGTATTGCTGGAGTGAGAAGCTGATGTGCTCTGCCAGTGCTTCAGAGTGAAGTGGGTAAAATGAGACCAACAGGATGTGTCTTATGTTCAGTTCTGCAGCCTGTTAGCCAAGCAAGTCAGGCTCACTCCAGTCCTGACAATTAGGTGATGGATCAGAAGGATTAGGAGATAGCTAAGCTGAGATACTGGATCTTTGTGTAGGGAGAAGGAGAAGTATGTGTGTATGTACCTGTATTAGTCCTTCCCTTGTCTATTTGCTACATTAGCATGAAACAGAGGAAGGAAAAAATAGCAGGGCATCATTTATCAGTGGCCCAAAATGGTGGAGAAAGGAGTTAAAAACTTGAAAGTTTGAATAATGCATATGGATTTATTTCAAGTACCTTCTAATATTTACAAAATTACATGACACTTTGTTTCCTTTGTGCATTTTTTCCCCCACAAGATCCAGACAGGGAGGCAAGTTTAGATTAAATAAACAACAATGAATTCTTCTGAACCTGTGCAAAAGACGGATCACCCCCAACTATCACAGTTTTTTTGTAAAAAAAAAAAAAATAATTATGGGAGAATTTTTTCAAGGAAATCAAAATCAAGCACATTCTCTATAGAAACTGCAGACAATTTTTGATGTCATTAAAACAGAACACGCTTCTAACTTTATTTTAATAATTCATTGTTTCATAAATAAAAACCAAACAAGTGTTCAGCAGAGAGATCTCTTTAAGGGGAGAAATAATAATTTATTATTTCTTTTGTGAAAAAAGGTCTCTCTGCTGAACACACGTTTGTTTTTTATTTATGAAACAATGTATGAATTATTAAAATAAATCTGGAATTGTGTTCTGCTTAATGACATGAAAAATTATTTGAGGTCGCATATAGATGAGCTTAGCAGTGCTCCACTACCTGCAAGCTTTGGTGCTATAGTTTGCTAAACAAATGAAGAGTTTTAGAGCACTTAATAAGCATTTAACTTTAAGATAAGTTTATTGTGATTTAAGCACAGTAATTTATTCAGTAGGTCACCAGCTTTAAAGAAGTCCTCATGCCAGAGTTATACACAGTAGAGATATAAGAAAAAAAGAGTTCCAATTGATTTATGAAGTTGGCAGTCTGCAAACCACTTTGCACTGGCTGCCTTAGCTTTCTTCCTTTGCATGAGCTGAGGTATAAGCACCTCCAAAAGCTGGTATCTGTGCCAAGTGCTGAGGCCACATTAGTAGACATGCTACTGCCATTTCCAGAGATACAGCCTGGACAGCCATACAGCAGTGCCTGCCTTGTGTGCTATATTTGGAAATGAGATTTCTGCTCCAGGGCCTCGTCCTTTGTAAAGCACTTAAGTGAATGCTTTTAAATGCTCTTCTGCTCTGAGCCAGGCATGCTGATTTGCCTCTATTCTTGGTGGCACAAAGGGAAGGAGCATACAACCAGGGTCATGCCATGTTTCAGATGCAAGAATCCCAGGACACAAAAGGGTCTGGGGGAGGCGATGGGATTGTATACAATTCATGTCACCCTCTCTGCCATCAGCTGGACACGCAGTGATGAAGAGCTGCTCCCATGGGCAATACTGATTCCAAGGAAGTTGCCAACATGGCCTGGGGACACAGGGATTTAGCTCAGCATAGTGATTAATATAAAACTGCTCCACATCTTCCTCACAGATGTTGAGAGGAGGCTGCAGGTGAGTCACATGTCCCTCAGGTCACAAGGCTGCACAAAACTTTGAAGAATGAAGATGTTACGTAGGGGAAGAAAAGAAATAGTGCATTTTGATTGAGAAAAAAGACATGGAGAGCTTCACTGCCCAAATTGACTTTACACATTGGCACAAACGTTACCCACTTGCTTGGACATTACTAACACTCAGGACACAGGTTTCCTTGTCCCAGAGGCAGAGCACCTTTGTCCTGTGCAAAACAGATCACAAAAAGATTTCTTTGCATTTGCAATAGTCCATTCTTTTCACCAAATATCTTGTTTCCCAGTGTTTTTCAAGTAGAGTGCTTCAGATTGGTCTGTCTCTACATTTCCTTCTATCTGTGGAAGGGACTGTGATGCCTTTGAGAACAAAATGTCTCCTAGGTTTTTTCTATCAGTGGCTTTAGGAGATTCCAATTCACCTCCATAAGTATTGCCTGGCCTGGCTTAGGGATGGTCAGCTTTGAGGGCAAAAGGTAAATTCTTTCTCTGTTATTTCTCTTTCTTCTTTGTGCTAAGACAGAAGTTATGTATATGCCAGATGTCACTTCATATGACTGAGCTTATGAGCCATTCTTTTCATAGAAGCTGTTCCCATGCAAAGTATTAAAACCTCAAAAGATAATCTTGACTTTCATCATTGACGCCATAGCTGACAGTGCATGGAGTTCCTGTGTTGAGGGAGTTATTATTAACAATTGTGGTAATTAATTTATTCATTAATTGATGTGGGAGACTTGGGTCTATTCATATTGTACTCCATCTTTAATAAGGATGACTGTCTGGTGCCTAGAGCACCCTAATGGACTGGGAAACATTGGAATACCACTAAGCTTGTGAGCGGGTACCAGTCAAGGGGAACATAATCTTGCCAATAAAAATCTGGGACACTTTTGTGGCATTAGTACGAAAATCTGATGGTAACATTTGGAAAAGTGCATGCTGGTTTTTGCCAGTGGCAGCTTCGGACTCATCAGCAGCCCACAGACACTTCTGAGTGGAGGATTTTTACCACCAGTGACTTATAATACTGAGAATTTATCAGGAAACAGGAAAGTCATTAAATCCCCATGATTAAAAGGAAACTATTTCTTCTGTTTAAATTAATTTTTTCATGATCCTGAAAATGGTTTTGTAGTTGATATCTGTAAAACAGAGCTGTTCTCGTTCAGCTTGAAGTCATATTTTTTTCACAGTCACCTCACATGAAAACTCAGAGTAATATCGGGCTGCATTTCCTGGTCTGTGATTGTTACTGTCTGCAGATTTCTTTGAGGGCCTGAGGTGGAAGGCACCATGTGGCTGTGACGCACTGTTGTAAAGCTGTGATTCTGACAGCAGAATGCTAATCTGAAACAGGACTCTGGAATTACTGCTGCTGCTGCTCCTTCCTTCCTCTTCACAGTGAAATACACAGAAATAAGATGCTCCTCTTTCTTTCTTCCCCATCCCCCATGCTTTTGGTTCCACTGAGGTAGAAAATAACCTAAAATGTGTCTGAACTTGTATTTTCCAAGGGATCTCCTAGTGCATCAGACTGGCCAACATGAAATGGGTAGAAATAGAAATCTGTCCCTTGTATGGAACAGCACAGTGAGCACTTATTTTCTGTGAATTAATCCCCCCCCTTCAAGTAACTGTAATGATTTGTACTCTGTTTTCTATTGCTAAATTTTTTGAGTCAGCTTGGAACACTGGATGCCATTCAGTTGCTGACCTTAGCCCAAAATGAGCCTTTTACACATGAAGCTGTTCATTTATATCTCTGCTTTGCCACAAAGCTAATCTCTAGTAAGCACAGTCTTGAGGCTATGGTCTGCCAAATCTCTCTCCTAGTAATGACATTTTTGAAAATCTTTTTGGTTTTTTTTTTTTCTCTTTAATTGCAGGTACCTGCATTCACCGTGGACTGCTGAATGTTAGCCAGCCCTATGTGGTAAAGCTGAACTGGAGAGGATTTTCCTACAAATATGGCTCCTGGGGTAGAGATTACTCTCCCTCTGACCCAGAGAATGAAGTCTATTGGGTCGCACCACTGAACACAGATGGGAGATTATTGGAATACTACAGAATTTATAATTCCTTTGATAATTTGCTGCTGTTTAAACCCACATATGAAAGTAGAATAACCTATGGGGAAGGAAGTGGTGCTGCCCTTTATAATAACTATTTGTACTACCATGCTTATAATTCAAGATATATGGTGAAGCATGATATAAAAACAAACAGACAGGTTTTGAGGAAGGAGCTTCCAGATGCTGCTATTGGTAACCGTTTCTCTTATGCAGGTGTATCATGGCAAGACATAGATTTTGCCGTGGATGAAAGTGGGTTATGGGTAATATATTCAACAGAAAATAATGTAGGCAACATTGTGATTAGCAAACTCAATGAGACCACACTTGATGTGCTAAATACTTGGCAGACAAGACAGTACAAGCCATCTGTTTCCAATGCTTTCATGTTATGTGGTGTTCTTTATGCCACAAGGCCATTGAACACTAAGAAAGAGGAGATCTTCTACATGTACAACACGAGTACTGGCCAAGAGGATAGAATTAGTGTCATTATGGATAAAAAGTTAGATACAATCCAGAGTATCAATTATAACCCCACAGATCAGAGACTGCATATTTACGGTAATGGTTACCTTGTAAGCTATGATGTGACCTTTCAGCCTTAGTACCCTAGTGACATATGCATGTGATAAAACTAGCAGCAGCTAAAATGAGAGATCCATTATGCCTTTAGACAATGCTATTGCCAGTTTAATGTTCATCTGGTCTGATGTACTGTGTCTTTGGGGGTCATATAGTTACTTATACTCTTTAAAGGGATTGCCTGCTCTATTTTTCACTGGTGTTGCTGGCACCAGTGTTCGGCACTACTGGGTTCTTTAGGTTTTGATTGGTGTTTATTGATGTTCAGTGCTTTAAAATTGTCCTGCCTCTGAGGGTAGATTTTGTGCATGGATTTAGTGCATTTTTTTTGCAGAAATAGCTGGGCACAGCCTATCTAGTACCCACTGATAAGAGGTCTTGTGGAAAACAGGAGTCTGGTCAAACTAGTTTAATATTATGATGTGTTTTTTGTTTTGGTTAGGTTTTTTTTTTAAGGGGTATTGTGTGATAGTTTCTGAGTATGTGCATTGTAACAATGTCTTATTTTCATCATTTCAGAAATTCAGAGCTCTGACTAAAAAAGCAGTTCATGTGGTTCACTTTGTACTGTTACATATACAAGCATGTCTGTGTCCTCTGATAATCAAAATCAACACATATGCAACTGATTGCTTTTGTTTTAATAAAAAAAAATATTTCAAAGAATCTCAGCTGTTCTACAGAGGCATTTAAAGCTGCTTGTGACAAACAGGTAACTTCTGTGATGCAACAGTAAGCCAGGGCACCAAATGTTTGAAATGGAATCACTGTACTCAACTTGGACTCAACCTTGGAAAGGTGTGAATCTGTATGTCAACAAGTACATAAGGGGGGCTTTATTTTCCTGCACAGAAATATGGTGGTTAGGGTAACACTTCTCTGCCAAGCTGAGATGTTACTCAAGATATTGAAGATATCAGATGAACTGATGAAATTTTTTGAACTCAGGTGCTGCCACTGATCAGGTATCAGCATCTGTTTCTTGTAAACCTGTGAAATGAATTTGAAAGCCATGGAGGTGTTGGTGCACTAATCAGATCAGGCAGTATTGGCAGGGCTGCTGTGTGAATAATCTGTAAGAGCCCAAATAAGGATTTGGCTCAGAAAAGAAGAAGAAAATACTGCAAAAAATATTTTTTCCCTCTTTATCTGTGTGTGTCATGCAAGGTGAGCAGCTCTCCACTTATTACCAAGAAATGCCATCAGCATGGGCCTTGAGGCTCCTCAGCTCACCACTGCTTAGGGAGGGAGTTGATATTAGCATGTAAGTGACGTATTCTAGTGAATTGACAGTGGTACTCGAGACCTTCCTTCAATGTCTTTAATGTTTCAATGCTTTTAAGCTGAAGAAAGGTAGATTTAGATTAGATATTAGGAAGAAATTCTTCATTGTGAGGGTAGAGAGACACTGGAACAGGTTGCCCAGGTAAGCTGTAGATGCCCTATCCGTGGAAGTGTTCAGGGCCAGATTGGATGGGGCTCTAAGCAAACCTGGTCTAGTGGAAGGGGTTGGAACTAGAAGATCTTTCAGGTCTCTTCCAGCACAAACCATTCTGTGATTCTATGATTCTGTGATGCTTGGGAACAGTTTTCTCCCCTTTGGAAACCTCAGTTAGCCTGGAATGGAGACTTCCACTTGAGGTGGGGATTCTGTGGCTGCCCACCATGTTCATTTACAGCGTGGTCCAGACATTGTATGATTTGGCACCAAGTTCCAGATGGATGTCACTGAGATGGGAAGATTGTGACAGTTGCTATCTCTTTCTGCTTTACCAGAATGAAAGCAGAAACATCCCTGCACTTTCAAAAGCTTAAAATATATTTTGTAGAGGGACTGGGTCAGGACGTTTTGGTGCTGACAAGGCCGAGCTTGTCCTTTGAATTTCGTCCTGTGCTAATATTTCTCAGGAAGCAGGTGCTAGGGTGCAGCTAGGACTCCCAACAGATCTGTTAGGGCAGGCCTGGCAGCCAGGGCCCATCCCACTGCACTGGCCAGGATCAGGGCAGCCCTGGAGCACCAGGGTGGCTTCAGCTCCAGGCATCGGGCATCTCCGTGGGCAACAGGCTGAGGCTGGGCTGTGACACTGGGCCCATGGGTGGGCCAGGTTCCATGGGGTCCATGGCTGGGCTGGGCAGGGCTGCGGGGAGCTGAAGACTGGCCCTGCTGTGGCATCACTGGTAAGGGGCTGATGGTCCTGAGGGCTGACGTGGGGTCCAGGGCAGGGTAGGGGGAGCCCCAGTGGGTGGGCACCTTGGGCAGTGAGGCACATGAGTGCCCCTGGGGCACTGGCAGCTGGCACTACTTATGTTAATGTTATAAGAGGTTTTGCAGAGTTGTAGAAAGACCATTGTCCTTTTAAAAACAGAAAAGAAAAGGCAAAAAATGAATTTATTTCAGCTCTTGGACTATTGATTTGGCATCCCCCCATGGACGTTTTGTGGTCTATAAACAGTATTGAACATAAATAGTGCCTGCCACAGAGCCTGGAGGAGAGGGCATCTGTCTGCATGGTGACACAGGGAACTGCAGTACAGGGACTTAGATGCAATTTCGCTGACGAGTGGTTTTCACACTACCTAACTCAGGTCACCTAAGGTGGGAAACTCGGCTCTGATCCATGCAATGATGGCGTGTGGGGAGAGAGGGATCTTCTGCAAAGGAGCACTTCAAAAAGAGGGAGTAATACATATTTTCACTTCTTCCCTTAGACCTGTCCTTTCAGGCCTTGGCTGAAGGTGGTTCAGTGAAGCTGGCTGTTAAAACTAAAGCTTGCTCTTGAGCTGGCCATGACACACAACCTTGGGCAGACTTCACTAGATATCCCTGTTGCATTCTCTCCTGTCCTGGTGCTACCTCTACTTTATTTGGGGGTGTTTCCTCTTCTCCTTCCTCCTTGGATGTGGAGAAGATCTCATCCCCATGCTTCCCAGCAAGGACTCTTACTGGTTTGGTAGCTCTACACCATTTCTTGAGAAGGTTTTTGCCTGCAGTGACATAAGTTTCACTCTGATCCTTTTCACCCAGACTTTCCTGACACCTGCTGACCTTGTTCTTCCCAGTCTATTCAATGTGCAGTGACATATTCATCCCCTTTTCCATTTTGCAGTCCTCCTTGGTCCCACTATTTTTTTAACAAGTTACATACAAGCTCTCAATTCTTTGATCCACGACTTTCACATCCTTCCCTTTCAGCAACCTAAATCTCCTTGCTTTGCTGCCTAGACAATGCCAACCTCCTTTATCCTTCTGTTCCCTTGTTGCATGCTCTTCTATTTATTCCACTTTTCTCTGGGATGCCCTTCCCTGGAATCCTCCAAATTTCTCACTAATTTCTCTGTGAATATCCTGATAAGTTGCTAACTGGATACAGTTAACTTGTTGCCTATTTATATGCATCAAGTATTCAATTAGCTGGCACATGAGTGCATAAAGCTGGCACATGTAAACTCTCTTATTATTCATTCCCGTATGTTACTCCCTCACTCTCTGTTACAATCACTTGTTATATCTTGTATGTTCCTCAAGCAAAATACCAGTCTTTAAGTTTGGGGTAGTACAGCACCTAGCCTAATGGATTGATACCTTCTTCCTCTTTCCCAGGTACTGCTGAGCAACAAACAATAAGGAGCAACAAGAGCTGGCTAGGGATTGTTGCATGCATCTGTGTTTTTGTCTGAATTTTCGTGCATGCTGCGATGTGTGCTGCATATAAATTGGCTTTGAGAAGTAGGCAAACAATATGCTTCCAGACAACAGTGTAAACATTCTGTTGGAAACTGTTTCAGTAGCTATACCCACATAATGTAGCTACAATGCATCCCTAAATTTGTACCATGTGGGGTAGGATCACTTTTTCTCCTGTAAATATTTGATTTCTTTCCTTTCTTTCTTTGCGTTTTTGTGACTGCACAACAGTTGCTCCCTGAAAGCCACAGACCAATGGCACAAGTGTCTGCCATGTGCAGAGTCTGCATCCACAACCTGTTTCATACTGCCAAAAAACTTGTCATTTAGCAGAAATTGGGGTTCTCATAATAGGACAAAATAATAGGACAATAGCTTTGTTGGTGAGATGGGTTTAGAGAGATGAGAATTAAGGAATGGCAGCATTATGGTTTGCAAAAATATGTGTGAGGGTGAATATGTGTGTCTTCCCCTCTGCTTTCTGGGTTGCTGCCAGTTTGCAAGCTGTTAGCTATGTATGGGGAACCAAATAAAATGAGGGAAGATGCATGGGCAACTGTTCTTTCAGGTCCTCAGGGAATGGCTCCTGCCACTGGCTTACATTCTTCAGGCCAGTTTGTCGGTACTTGGCTGTGGGCCACTTGTGAAGGCAAATCTAGCTTTAAACCATTGCCCTTCATCAGCAATGAGGTTGGAAAATTGTGGTTCCCAACTCAGCAGCTCCCAAACTTCTTTATCTTCTGCCTGCTTTGTGTGATTCCTATGGAGTAAATGGACACAGCCACATCTCACATACATCTTTCTGCCTTTGGTACATGAATCATGCTGGAGAGAGAAGGTGGACAATACTGCTATACAGCTGGTGGATCCGCCAATGGCAGGAAGTGTCGCTGAAAGTAGACGTGTGAGAGCACTGCTTTTGGCCACAGCTCTGCAGAAGAGGGGCAGAATCCTAGACACAGGTCCCAGGAGGTGTCTTTGTCCACCCCTCTGCTTGAAGGCAGGAGCACGTATTTCTAAGCTGCCTCTGACAGCTGTTTGTGTAATCTGTTCTTTAAAATTTCTAATAATGGAGATTTCACAGTCTCCCTAGTCACCTCTTTTGGCACTTAACTACCCTCACAACTAGGAAATTTTTCATAAATCTTCTTTGCTGAAAATTTAGTGGATTTGAGAAGATAAGCATTACTATGTTGCTGAGATCAAAGGCTCAGCTGACCCTGCATCCTCTACATAGCAGTGGCCAACAGCAGAGGCTTCATAGAAATGCATAGGAGCAGGACAAGGGTGCAGTGACAATCCTGCCACTGGTCTTCTGTGGCCTGATTTTTGGGCGTGTTTTATTGGTCTGTCTACAACAGGTTCAAAGTACAGTTAACTCTCATCTATCTAAGAACCATTTATGTAGTGGAAAATGCTTTTCATGTAGCAACAATAGCTCTTTTCTAGATAAAGAAAGCCTTGATTCCCACCCCTTCCTTCTAGGTCAAGTTTTATAAACCTTATAAAATTTGTGTTGATCTCTCAGTTGACCTACAACTCTCTCCCTCATCATTGAGGAGGATGGACTGGTTACCTGTAAATCTCATGTGTAACACTTTGAACTGGCACCACCTTTTCTATTGCTGATGAATTTAGACCCCATCTGGTTTGAAAGGAAGCATTAAGGAGCCATAAAGAGAAGAAACAAGAAGAGGGCTAATACCTTAGCCCAAGCAACCTCCCTGAACATGGAGAGTCCCACAGCCTGCCTCCTGCATCTAATGTTCATGAATGGTGTGCATGAGATACACAGAAGCTGCCTAACGTATAAGAACCAGCCTTAGGACTTCTTCCTCAGAGAAGCACAGAAGAACTGGGCAGTTGTTATCCCTTAGGATCCAGGGATATTGCATTCCTTCCTGCATGGTAATACAGTTTTCAGAGGAGGAATGGAGAATTTGCACCCAAACCCCAGCCCCTGTGTTATTCCTGCTAGTGCTGTAAATGAGAGTTGAGGGATATATGGATTTGTATGGGGTTTGGCTCTGAATCCCAGTGTTGCAGTGCCAACTTGCTGGGAGATTTCAGTCTTTGGCATTTTCTTCTGGCTGCCTCAGTGTGTTGGTTGTTCTGCATCCTCTTAGAAGATCAGGTCTCTCATAGTATTGCATGGGGAACTGAGTTGCAGTGCAACTCCTTACAGTGACACTTAAGTCGCTAAGCTGCGATGACGTAAAGTTGCCAGTGTCTCTTGGACCAAGGGCAGAATTCTCTTTACTGTCTTTCATTTGGCAGTATAGACAGCTTCGTGAAGCTGAAAACCAGGATAGCTGTTTTAGCAGATGCTAACATGAACACTTGGCTAGCAGGCTATGCTAATGTGGCTAACTGGCTTGCAGGGTGCGAGCACTCTGACACAGAAATAACCCAGCTTGTTTAGAGATACCTGATGAGCCCATCAGTGCAGTGTGGTGTGGGTAGATTGACAGGCAATTTCCTCAGTGCCAGATACTCTGCAACTGGGCATGGGAATGCCTTTTGTGCCTTTACCTAGTGAGCCATAGCTTTGTTAACCTACTGGGTTATTGGCTAATTTTACATGCATCTGTGTGACTCAATTAATTAGCTCCTGATCCGTGATCAGGGTGGGCCAAAGAATACTCTGGAAAGACTGAGTGGACAGAGTGGACTTGATGGTCTCAGAGGTCTTTTCCAACCCGTCTGATTCTATGATTCTATGAATCTGTGATTGTATGATTGAGGTGATGGAAGATTGCTGCCATTGCCTGTGTGATGGAAAATCATTGTTAGAAAGATTGACAAAAAGACCTCAGGTTCTTGATGTTTATGTGGGAAGCACATGCACAAGCTGCTTAAATCATTACCATCTGCATTATGAACAGACTCCAGAGCATTAACCTTTTCAATTACTTACCTATGCTGGAAATACTGTTTATACTGGCAAAGCTGAGGTACAAATCCTTCTTCTGCATAATGCAGGACATTGAATACATTTGACAGGAATGCAATTTGAAACATTTTGAATAGAAACAATCTCTGCTAAATTGTTTTATTGTGATGAAAAATACCCCTAAGTAACAGTGACGTTAAAGATGCTGGGTGTTTAGAACTGTGGAAGTTTGGGAAATGCACCTTTATTTAACATTTGCTGTATCTCCATTTTGGTGTGTTTTAAAGCAGGAAGAGATTAGTTTGGCATTTTTAATGGGAATAATAATAGTTAGCTCTTCGTAGAATGGCTTTTATCTGTGGGCCACAGTCTTTCACTAACAGTAATTTAACATGGAATTTAACATGGAAAACCCAATGCGAATAAGGAGAAGATATAATAATACTCATATTAATGCAAAATTCCATGACTTTATAAATGGGAAGAAGAAAAATTCAGCTGGAAGTTGTGAAAGATCTTTTTATCTGCAAAGCATTCCTTTTATAGCTTCTTTCCCCTCGAGAAATCTGCAGCTTTGCAGAAGGGGAAGTAGTCGTGATTCTGTAGGTCGAATGAAGAGTGTGCACCTGGGCTTTTGTCTGCTGATTAGCGAGGTCTTTTCCTTTCGACCAATCTGACTCCCTACAAAACTTTGGAATGCAAACTGTGCAGCTTCTCATTATGCCCTGCCACACAGTACAGGAACCAGGATGGGGAATGGTACTGTTTCTGGCATCACCAGCTCCTGCAGGGATTTCTTAGTGCAAATCTTTGGGAACTGGATTATGTTTTGGAAGCAATTCTTTGATGTCTTCTTACTGAGGGCCTGGGGGCTTTAACTGTGTGTCTGTTCTCTGCTGGAAACGGGAGTATTTTCTCTTTTCCCTAGCTCAGAATAATTCCTACTTTTCCCTTTGTATTGGCCCAGAGAGATTCAGATGTGCATCTGCAGGCAAAGAATCAGGCTCAAGAAGGATGGCAATTGTTTTTCTTATTCTGAGCTTCTGGAGTGATGTCCAGAATCTTGGATGATGAGCATTTCATAAGAGCCTCAAGACGAATGAGCCTCAAAGAATAATCTGTTGATTTTTAGTTTTATCCAATGTTGACTCTTCATGTTTCCATATGGAGAAATATGAGCCAGTAACTTCTTTCTGTTGCAAAGCAACCTTCCCAAAAGCATTTTAATATAGTGAGATTCATAAATAAATGGCTTTTAAAGTGCACTTATCCATCTCCTGGGAATGTAGGTGGATTCATACCAGGTCACAGAAATTCAATTTTGCAACCCTCTGAAAGATAAATGTCACTATTGCAAGGAAAACAGGGCCAAGTTCAAGTGACACAGACTGACATACTGATGAGAAATCCCAATTCTTTCACAGCTAATTCTTGAAGAAATCTAGTTGGAGAGCAGAGACAGGGAGTCAGGAAACACCACGTGGAGGATCAGCAGTCCAGCACGGTTCCTCACCCTAGGTTATTTGAGTTTAGATCTTAGTGCACAGCTTCAGCTTACAGCATCGGGATTTCTATGACTCACAGGCAGATCATGGATATACTTTTTTTGCAGCTTGGGAAACAGAGTTCCATATGAAATGTACCTGTAACACATGAGCACGAAGTTTTTCCACAGCCAACCTATGGAGGAGTTTTGGACAGAGTGTTCTAAGCGGTGTGTCCAAGATAGTTTGAAGATGACACTAACAGGATAAAAGTGAAAGCTGTAGATAGAGGTTTGTTACTGAAACAAAAAGGGATTTGAGTGGTATGGCATTGAAAGGATTTGAGGGTGAACAAAGAACGAGGACAGACCACAGAGTTCCTGGACTTACAGTTTTCAAGAGAAATAAATCTCAACCAAACTTTTTTGGCAGTTAAGTACTTTATTAAGTAAGCTTTTACATATTTTTCCTTTAAATAAACAGGGTGTGTTTACAGCTTGTTCACAACATTCACAATGTACTTTTGGCCAAGAATTATTTTGTACCCACAAAACAAGTTTGCTTCATACAGTGAAAAATGCTGTTTGTTAAATGAACAATGCACTAAACAGGATTTAGCAGTAGTACCTGTGGAGCATTCCCAGGAGTTAATTCTTGATGTATCTAGGTAAGGAAGCATTAGTAGACTGCAACAGGGTGAAAAGCATCTACGTTAGTCCACATTGTAAAAATCCTTCTACTTTGGGGAACAAAATACAAGATAGATGTTACCATAGGTACTAGTTGCTATATTGATAGGGCCTCAGTTTTACTGCTGAAATAGGGCACTCTAAAGAGCACCGTTTAGTTTTAGACATTTCAGACATGATCAGCAGAAAAGTGGTTAATGTGCTGAGAGCTGGAAAAGAGATTATGGTTAAATGGAGCAAAAATTGCCATTTTGTACCTGACTCTTCACAATCCTGCCTTCGTTTGCAGCTGTATTGTGTCATCAAACCATGAGCAATCCGTGGGGTTTCAGCTGCATGACTCCCATTAATTTTAATCAGAGTCAGGAGAATAAACTGCTGAGCAGAGCACTCCGAAAATGTACCCCTCCATTCTTAACAATTATATTACTCTGCTTTGTGTGGTGGGGAATCTTTAGGAGGGAGAGCTGAATGCTCCATCACTTCAATACCTGTTCTTTGTGCATAACAAAATCAGCACCATTTGCAGCCTGCTCCCTACTATAGTTGACAACTGATTTCACTACAGAAATGACCAAATGATTGACTTCAGCATTTCTCTACATGAAACAGATACAAATCTTCCAGGGAAATGTCAGCTGTGTCCTGTGCATGTGTGGGAGGTTTTACAGAATGGAAAGGCTGTTTGGGAATATTCAGTGATGCCGTCCTTTAATTAAAATTGTTGCCAGGATACTGTCAAGTTATACAGGATAACTGCAGCTATGGCTGTTCTAGTGTTAAAGAGATGACCAAATACCAGCAGTCAGAACCAGTGCTGTGTGTTTAAGGCTAGAGCAGAGGTCCAGGTGCAAACTGATACATCCCCACTGCCATATTTCCATGAACAATAGCAGGCATGCAAACCCTAGAATGGTCCATGAAAACAGCCTTGTGGCGGTCAGAGCCAGTGAGATGCTGTAAATCCTCATCCCTCATTAGTGTCACTGACTGAGAGATACGGCTGCTCAGAACCACAGATAGGCAGTGAGCACGTAGAGCTGGCATCCAGCCCTCTCACTGTATATGTGCTTCCTGGCTTTTATGCCCAGGCTCAATTGTTCTGAGTAAATAACTGCCCTCATTTACAAATCTGCATTCTGAATAATTTCTTCAGCATTCAAACACGCCCCAACCTTTTACATGACCCTCAAAGTGCTGATAAAACCGCAGAGATTTCCTGTGGGAACTTTAAAAAAACAATAACCACAAACTCCTCTGAAGGACAGATAAAAATGTGGTGAAAGTTTCATTAGCAACAAACTCTAGCCCTTTTAGTTGCACTAGCAGCCATATTTTTTGTTCAGTGGGACAGTCTTTGCACAGATGTCAAGTTTTGCTACTTGAGGAATGTGAAAATGAGAACAGAGTTTTCAATGCATTTGGATCAGTAGGCATAATCAGGTCTTACGACTACCCTTCCTTATCCAGATAAACAGAAATTCTTTACAATGATTTCTGAAGTGTACCATGTTCCCATTTATTCAGACATGCAGTGCTTGTAGTGGGAACTATTGAAAAGCGTTGTCCTGCATTATCTGAGGGATTTTGAAGGAAATGAAGCAAATCTGCTTTACAATACATTGTTCCTGCAAGGAAGGATCTCACAGAATTTAATCTTTTTTCATTCATTTTTTAGTGTAGCCTGCACAACAGAGGCAGCTCTTCAGCATCATTTGTATGATAATAGCATTGTTTTGTCCCAAATATGGTGCACATCTCAAGGACCTCCATAGTCACATCAGGAGGATTGTTCAGTCCAGACAAGGGGGAGGCAATTGTAGAGGGAACATGTCCAAACACAGTGAAGCGAATTTCAAATATTACCATTAAATCATTACATTACCTTTTTCATCTGCCACCAAAGAGCCTTTTGAGCAAGAGTGATGTTTGGCTTCCCATAGAATATCTGCCAGAGCAGAATACACTGAGCTTTTCCAAGAGACTTAGTTTCCTGAACGTCACCTGTCTGCCTAATCCAGGACTGTAATAGAGCCTTTAGGCAGTCAATAAATACTTAGCCTCAAAACAGAGGTCCTTTTCAGTGTGCATGGGTAATTAAAGATAAACTTCTGGGAATTTTGAGGTGAAGTAGAAAGTCACTTAGACCTTAACGTAGTTTAGATCTAGAATTGTCTGAGGTGCCACGCCTGGGTCCCACAACCATTCCATAGGGATCTGTGCTTCCTCTCTGATAGCCATGATACCCTGGGTGTCTTGCATGATCCTAAATACCCATGTGAGAGCCATCACAAGCTAATTCATTAATGATTTTGAGCATCTATAGGGCTAGGAGGGCTCAAAAGTCTGCAGAATGGATTGGTGTTTGAGATGTAGGTGTCATGTAGGGAGATTGGTTCCTTTTGTTCTTTCTCTATGGATTATGCAGGGAAACCAGGGAAACTGGCCTCCTAATTTAGGCACCTCATTGGGATTCCTAAAGCTGGCAACATGAATCCCCCAAGTGCCAGTCAGAACAGTGCCTGGGCTTCCACAAGTGAAACTAAGCGCTGTCTATGACTCTATAATGAGTACTTTTATTTTAACAGAGCAAATTATTTGGATGTATGCTTTAATTATAAAACTGAACCCACTTTTCCTTTTTGCAAAATGTTAGTGAAGAGCTCATGAAGTGCTTACTGTGACTGATTGTGTAACATTCGTGGTCCTCTCAGTGTGATGAGTTTGCTGTGAATATTTGAAGTTCACATTTGTTATTATATTGCAAAGCCACATGAATCAGATGGAAAGAAATTTATTTTATGCATCTTTATCAATCTAAAACATGTATTGCTGGCAGCTAGTTGAATAGGCACTATCCAAAGAAAGAGTTAGACACTGCCCAACTATGATTCACCTTCTCCTTAAGGAAAAATATGAAATAATCGAAATAGGTAGGCCAGATAACACTCTGGAGTGTTGTTGCATGATAAGTGGATTAGATTAAACAGATGTGATTTAATTCTGTGGCCCACTCTGACATTTTTAGGGCCACTTGGCATGCTTTAGGGTATACTGCCTTGCCTGTATCTGATCTAGTGAGATGCATTTCCCATAGCCCCTTTGTTATAAGTACCTCTTCTAGGGCATCTCAAACAGCCCTGGGTGCTTCCTGTGTGTTGCACTGAATCCCTGAACAAGTGTCCCTCAGTTGCCTTGGTCAATGAAATTAGAGATTTCCTTACTGATCAGATGTATATGTTTACTCTAGGTTGTGTTCAGTATCTTTCTAGTTTCTGTTGGTTCTATTCCCTTTACCTCTTGGATGACACCCACCTCACATGCAGAGATCTGCATCCTGGACATCTACATGTAAGTATCTGGGGGAAATTAAGTTGAATGAGATGAATGTGACCCAAAGGTTTTATTCTCATGACAGTAAAAACAAGAAATAGAGTTTACACTTTGAAGGTTGAGACAAAAAACTGCGAGAAGAAACATCTAGCTCAACTCACATCAAACTGCAGCATGTTTCCTTTTTGGGGGTGAGATGCAGGACCCCAAAATAATCTGATTTGCTTCATACTGGCATAACTAAAATGTGTAGTTAACTAAACCACTCATTCCCTATGCAGTTGAATCCTCTTATTTTTAAATGAGGTCAATTTTGATATGAAAAAGCCATTTTGAAATAAAAAATGCAAAAGATTCCTTTTGAAAATGTTGAAATGAAATGTGCCATTTTGGAAGTTTCATTCCTGTTTTTTCAAATGAAATGTCAAATAAATGCAAATCAAATTTACACAGTTTCTATCATGTGAAAACAACATAGCTTATCAAATCTATTATTCACCTATATTTTCAGGATAGCTCCATGTTTGATGTGTGAGCAGGCAACTTATAAAACTAGCACAGTGTGAATTCAGTTTTAAGAAGATGACAACTCATTCTCTGTGACTCTGTGTTGTAAAAGAATGACTGAAAATTCAGCTCCCATGCTATTTGTGTTAAAAAGGTTGGCTATATAATGATTTTTACTGAATAGACTATTAATGGAAAAAAACTTTAACTTCTAAAGAAATAATTCTGGACTGTGTTTTTGCTTGAATTGAAAATCAAAAGAAACTGAACTTGGCATATAAGATGAAGATAAGGTCTAGTTATCCTACTTTGTGTATTTAATTTTAGTTTACATTTTAAGCTGCTGTTTAAATGATCCTGCTGTCGTAATTACCTAAGTATTTATATGGCTGTCCTCTGTGTAGGTATTTGGGAATGGTAATTGTTTTTGAAAAAAAACTCTAAAAGTTATGTAGTCCATCTATATTTGGTCACTTGAGTTGGATACATAAGGGGCCTACTGAAGTCTTCACTTTTCCATATTTGCTGTTTAGGGACCAAAACACTTTATTTAGGAGGGCTGCCTCATCATAAGCCTAGTATTTAAAGCTTAACATAGAGGGCCAAGATCATCGAGCTGGATCGTGTTTGAATTGTCCAACGATGATGTTCCCAGACCACTGCTGAGAATTAGGGGTAGAAGGTCTATAGACGCCTACAGGAGGAAAAGAAACTGGAATGAAATGTTTTTGCTGATGTGTGCACCACTTTTTAAGTGTGGCCTAAAACTTCAGGAATTAGGTTTTTATTTTTGGCAGTGATTTCCCAAATTATGACACCAGAAGGCTCAGGTTTTGTGTCTTTCCTTTGAAAGCAGCCCAGCAGCCAAATAGGTCAGACTTTCTGGGCAGTGGCTCTGCAAATCTGGAGACTCAGATGGAGTGAATCCACACCTCCTGCTCAGGGAGCTGGTCTCACTTCATGTACAGATGCACATGCTCACATTACCCATTGCCTCCAGCATCCTTAAGACAACACTGATTTCTGGAGTGAGTTTCCTATATGACTTTGGACAAGTCACGCTTTAGTTTCCTCATCTGTAGTCTGGGGATTATATTGCTGGAATAAATGGAGGCTAAAATCACTGATGTTTGTAATTTGTGTTGATATTCTCTGAGGGGAGGCAGGCACAATAGAAGTGAAAATAAATTGTTGTGACTGTTTAGTATTTCAGTAAATGGAATAACTCTTCAAAACAGAGTTTAGAGCAAGTACAATACAGTGGAAAATTACATTTGCAGAGGTAAGAAAGACAACTGAAAGATGTGAGGAAGCAATTTCATTTCAGTCATTCTAGTAATCAATGAGATGCGTGCATTTATTTGCCAGTGTATATTATAATATTAGCAATGAGTCTCTCAAGAAGATCAGTATTGGATTTGGGCAGGTAAGACAAATCTGAAACAGGTATGAATTTGGTCACAGAAGTCCAAGTTGGTTTCCACTTCTGTTTTCATGCCTGTTGTTTATAGTTAGGAAGTAGAGCTACATATTTCTCTGGGAAGGGACAGCTGAGCAGGCTCCTGACTTTAAGACAGACCCATACTTTCCTCATGAGTCTGACTACAGTGGGACCAGGCATTTGACAGCTTGGGGCAATAGGAGATGGTTGGAGTTTGGTGCTGGCTAAGCACAGTGTGGACATGATCAGCTGGGACCGCCTATACACGTGTGGGTGAAGGGCACATGGATCATGGAGCTTGCCACAATTGTCTCAGGTCCACCCACTTTGAGGGGATAAACTTGGGCTTTGTAGACACTGGAGGGGTGAGCATAGCTCTGCTAGTGGGAACGGGGAGGCAGCTCTTGCTCGGGCCCTGTCACTGGATGTCATTGCCATTTGGTGAGGAGGGACTGGCCTGGTGACAATGCAGGAGGCAGGTTCTGAGAGTGAATTATGAGAACCAATTCCTTTTGGGCAGGTTACTCACATTTGTTGTAATCATCATTATTCATCTCCCTAAAAGAATATATATTCTTAACAGGGATGAGTGGGGAGTCTGTAAGTGTAGTTTGAATCCGAAACCCTCCATGTACATGTCATAGACTGTGACTGTGGAAATGGCCATTTGGCAGCTTATGGGAAATGAACTATTTTTCAGCCTGACTCATAGAAGAGTGGTTATCCCCAAGTCAATGTTGTCACCGTAATGCTTTGCACTGGTGGTCACATCAGCAAACACATCAGGGCAGAATCAATGTGTACTACTCCCATGGGTATGTTTCCTTAAATTCTGCATTGACACATACTTGTCATGCTCCTACTTATGCTACGTCATTTCTGTCCCTGAGCAAGTCTCCTAAATTCCCAGACTGTCATTCTCACACTTCTAATGAGCAGTTAATTCTGTTATAGAGAGAGATTGCACTAAACCAGACCCCAGATGCAGACTGTCCTCCATTCTGGGAGGTTGACAGAGTGTAAGTGAACATGAACTTAGAGCTTGCAACTGGGTCTATATATCTAGCAAAATCCTCTTCCTTGGTTCAAATGCTCCTGATCTTTGATCTGCTAGGAGTATTGGTTAGAAGTAATAACTGAAAACTGAAGTCTCTCCTATATAAAAGACACCTTATAAGACAGTATTCTGATGTGGGGTAGGTTATACCAGCTCTAGGGCAGTACACAGCAGGCTGTGATATGCACTAATTTTTAATACCTACGTATCTCACAAATGGCAGGAGAGAGAGAAACCCTGGGTGAAGAAAAGATGTGAAAAGGTAAAGAATGAAAAGAATGAAGTGAATACTAAAACCCTTAAAAGCTCATACCTGAAAGCAATATGAAATGGTAAAGGATGTTAGCTATGCTGAAGAATGAGGACAGAAGTAATCTAAGCTATGATAATACAATATTACTCTATTTAAATAATCTCTTTAATTCTTTTTAATTTGTGGGATCTATTTCTTGGAAACTGGGTTCCTTTTGACACTAAAGGAGTGTTAGCCTTCCTTAAAAAGCTGACCCTGCCACAAAAGGGACTGTTAAGAAAAATTGAAAACAGCCTCTTAACAATGGATGCTTCAGTTATAGTGTGCAAGTGTTGGAAAAGCATGTCTCAGGACTTCCAGAGAGCTGCTGCATAGAGCTGAAAAGCGATTAAGGCTGGCAAATCACTGTATAGTTTTGCACTGCCAGTCTTGAGACTGCCTCAGTAATGGTGTGACTTACTCAATTCAATATAGCCTTGAAAAGGGACCTCTTGAGCTCAGAAATGCTGTTGTGTAGACCACTCATTTGCCTTGAGGGGATTGTCACAACATTTCCATGGCAATTGCTCTTGTAAGCTGAGAAACGTTCAGGAGGCTGCCGTAATATAGATGCTGGATAGTATGTACTGACTTGTGTGTTTATATGTGTGTGAGAGAGAATGACTGTCTAATGGAAGAACTATCTATCTGACCTATCAATGTAGCTGCACTGGCTGAGGTGTTTCAGTGCTGTAAAGATCTGGTTTTAGACCAATGTCTAAGCTTCAAGTGAATACATTTACAGAAACCAGAATTGCTTTGTGAATTATTTGTCAGCAGAAAAAGCGATCTAAATACATGAGATAATGTATTCATAATGTGTAATTTGACTATTTTAGAAGAAATTATGCTTCTGAAACCATCCGTGTAAGCTTAATGCAGGCAAAATAGAGCTCTTGGTACCACCCCTAAAGTCCTTCGTCTTCCTTTTCTCTGCCATTGGACATTGGATAACCTTGTTGGATCACCGAGATCCTTTCTCTAAATCCTAATATACAGGTCACATTAAAATCTTTCTGTTTCTTCCTATACAATAATAGTGGTCCTTTCTCCCCATCCTTGACACTAATTATTTCCCATCTGGGCCCTCATCACCTCTCATTTCACAAGCCATCATTGTGTATAGCCACCTTAGAAGATTTCTGAAAACTTAGGGTAAAATAGGTGCTGGATTGGAATTTTGGGCCAAATTTTCAGCAGAACCTTAGCCATGGTTTCAGTCCACAGCTGTGCATATCAAATATCATCATTTCTGGAATGTTGTAGGATTTGGCTTCTGCACATCAGCTGACCTTAACTGGAATCACCAACAGCTTGTGGCTGCAGAGAGGTGAGACAACATAGACATTGCTACATCCTGCGAACCAGGTCCTTGGAGCAGGCTCTTGCAGCACTGCAAAAGGAATCTGGTCTAGTTTGTGGCTGCAGCTTAGCTAAAAAGGCAGGGAAAAGAATGAAGTCTTACCTGGTGGTGCTATTTCCATGGTGCTTTTTATTGTGCATGCAATATACCTTTTGCTGCTATTGCCATGTGCAAAGGCTATTGTCACCTGGCTGTGGTTTGTGGCATGTTAAATGCCTTTTCTTTTGTTCTGATGACTTGCTGTATGCTTGGCAAGATAAAAATAGCTGGGGTGTCTGGCTGTCTTTGAGAAACCGCTTTGCTATTATTTCCTTAGCTCTGCCCTTGGTGCTCCTTTCCACTTCACCATGCACAAGTGTTACTTACCATGGTCCATCTGGCCAACTTCAGAATGTCTTAACTGTGAAAGTGTGTGAAAACCCCTGAATTCTATCAGTATTTTCCTTTCTGGTGAGAGTGCTGAGAAGCGAAATAAATAGGCAAAGAGCTGTGCCAGCTGGGAAAGGAACAAGTTGTTTTACATGTCAGCAGGACGTAGGACAAGGAGCCATAGGCTTCAAATACAGCAAGAGAGCAGTATGATCAAAAATTAGAAAGATTTTCTAATGGGAAGGACAGTCAAACATCTAAGAGACTGACTAGGGATGTTAAGGCTGGACAAATACATGTGAAAAATAACACAACCTTGGTTGTTCATGCAGTGGTGCTGGGTCTAATCTGAACTGCCTCCTGTCATGCCAGAGGTCCTGTTCTGGTCCTGTTTGTGAGTCCATCTCCTGTCTGGTAGCTCAGCCATAAGTTTTTCCTTTTTCTGACTTACATCAATGACTCTAAATTCTGGAGTTAGACTTGATGCTGATCTCCAGCTTAATTCCTGAGTTTTGCTACTTGCCACTTACTGTCTTGTTATATATGTTCACGGGACATCTTGCTTTGCTTTTTTTCATCAGTTTATACCTCTCAAGGATCTAAACAGTAGCAGCCTGACTAGTTAGGATGCTTTTTACAGTGACCTACCTTGATGTTCTGTATTTCCAACCTTGAATCTGTCCCATCTGGCTTTACAAATAGTTTCCCAAGGCTTTGTAGGCTATTTCAAAATTGACCTAAGCAATCAGATGTGTCATGTAGAGCTCAAATTGTTAACAGCACATTGGCAGTTGAAAGGTATTTCATCTCTCCTTGATGACTGCAAAGAAAATTCTTCAGGAGTCCTGAAGCATTTGTAAAACTCTTTCGGAAAGCAATGTGTTCTTATTATTTAACCAGTCACTGTCAGATGACCTGTTATCCCATATCAGGGAGGAGAATAGAATTTCTGTTTTCTCTGTTGACATTTGCAGAAGTTCATCGAAGGCAGTTCATTTTTGCATGTTTTCTCTGCTGTGATCAGAAGAAAACCTCATATTGAATATCACAGTCTGGATTTACAATGTGTTTCAGGGTTTATTGACTTTTCACTGTGACTTCCAAACCACCTTCTGAGTCGACATCTGATTTCTTTTCTGTTTGTGGAGCAGACACAGTCCTCTTGGTTGAACCCTGAACCTCACTGTAACATACAAAGTATATTAATTTAAAATGTCTTTTATCTTTCTGATTGAAACATGTAGTCCAACAATTCTGTTTCTCAACAGTTTTCCTGAGATTTGTTTTTATCTTTTTGTTTTTATAGTCTTTGTGGGATCCTCAGTCATGGTGACCACTGAAAGAACAATTTCATATGCTTCTTATATTCCTCTACATCTTTGAGAAGCATGCCCATCTTTTGCATATGTGTGTGTCTGTGTATGAATGCATATGTATAATTACTTCCTTCTGGAAAAAAGACAGTATAAGGAACAAAAATCTTACATGACAAGCTCTCAATTGTCAGTAATGAACACAGAATACCAAATCAAATTAAAACCTCATATGTTAGAAGATGGCATTAGGAACAATTTGACACTTATTGAACAACAGATGGTGATTAAAAGCATAAAACCTTGATTGTCTTGCTAAAAGCCAAACCTCATAGTTCTTTCCAAGGAATGTCTAACATTTCAAATAAAGCACTCAAGGCATCACAGAAATCATAGGAAGATCAATTTAAAAGGGTGTTTTATATATGTTCTTATCAGAAGTGCGGTTAAAATTTCCCCTTTAAAAGTATCACATTTTTACCTTGATAGTTTTATGGAAATAAATCTTCTCCTCCAGGAGAAGATCCAGATAGTAAACACTTGAGAGAGAAAGCATTTGTGTTAAACTGTATTAAATGAGGGGGGAAGTGAATGCTTTCTTTCCTTTCTACCCTGTTCTTTCAATGCAGTCCAGCTTTCCTTATAAAAGGATGCAGTGTACAGTCCTGTCCTTCAGAGTAAGAACCCCATGGCAGTGGGGAGGTGCCTTTGTCAATCACACTGGAGTGAAATGTGGGGGCAAAGAGAAACTCAAAAATTATTTGGTAGTCTGTTCTGTCCTCTTGCACCATGCAATTAAGAGCTGCTCTCCATGGGGTGCCTGTGAGACACCTAATAAAGGTGTTTAATCAGTAGCTTTGTGTCACAGATCCCAGAGGTCTGTGTCCTGCTTGTGAATGGAATACATGAAAGATAAGAAGCAGTCTATTGTCAGCAGATTTATATTCACTTTCTTGTGGAAAAAGGGTGGATGCACATTGTACCAGGCAGTGATCTGGGGCAAGTGGTCCCATTTTACCTCCAACCAGTGCATCTTGCCTGTCTAATGGCACCCAAAGATTGTGTGCTCTGAATGCATCATCTGGCAGAGTCTGTTGGAGGACACAGACTGAGATATGCTGAATTTATATTTGTAGGATGAGTTATGAATAGTTTCGCCTCAACTCTTTTCCCTTGTGCTAAACAATTTATCACATCTTTTTGTGCAATCACTGCTGTGTCCTTAGGAGTGATATACAGATAATTAGCAATAATTGATAGACACATTCAACTTAATTGTTTCATTGTTCTGATGGTGCGTCCCTCTCTCCATGTGTAGTTGTCATGTCATCGGTTGATGGATGAGTTTTGTTTTATTCTTTGTATCTAAAGCCACTCTGCACACTTCAGACTGGTTTGCTGTCATACCCTTCTTTGCTCAGACCATGCTGCTTCTCTGTGTCAACCATACCCTTTTCTCCTTCAGCACTTTCACCTTTACTTTCTCTCCTGTCTTGGCCTTTCTTCTGCCTTCTCTATGTTTCACTGACTGCGCATAATGAATTTTCAGTCGTCATTCACACGTATTTGCTCTGCCAAGCCTGTTTCACAGATTGCATTTGCTGTGTCTAGAACAATAGCCAACAGCATGGTCCTGCAGACTTGATGATACAAGATATTTCCTGGTAGAAATATCCTCTAAAGGTCTTTGGAAGTCAATGACTATAAAACTCAAAGTACAGAGACAGACTGTAGGGTCTTGAAAAAGGACAGAGATTCATGTGTTGAGACAAGGAGACAAAAGCATTACAGTAAGTACTTCATCCTACCTTGGGACAGGCATCATGGTAAGATGGCTGAATCTCTCTTTGAAGCAATTATAGCTTTCCACTAACTATCAAGGTTGACTAAATGACTGTCTCAAAGTACATATTTAGCTAATGGGAAGTAGAGTATGGCCATGGACTGGAGCACGAGGCATTGGATTTTTCAAGTCCATGTGACAGCACCACCGTGTTTCATCAAAATATTTCCTTTCTTGGTTAACAGTATTCAGAGTTTGATTTTTTGGCCAGAAGTTTGGGGGTTCTTTCCATAACATTGTAGGCATTTTAAGTCAAGATCTAATTCCAAATTCCAATGTAACTTTGAGAATAAGAAAGGTCAGTACAAATATGTGGTACTTTAACACCAGAAGAGGATGCCATTGAAAAATCTGAATAAGTCATTAGAAGTACCCTGGCCTTGATCTCAAGGGTGTGAAAGATGTCAGAAACCCATTACTTTTAGTTAGGGAAATTGCAACCTATACCTGCTCATTAGTGATACAGAAAGCAAGAAACAAACAGTGAAATTTGGAGGGGTAATACTGAGGACTATGAGGAGAGAAAGGTGAGCTGGAAATATTGGTGAATATATCATCTGAAGAATCTGGACACTTAATGCTAGAGCTGTGGGTCTGCTTCACATGGTGCCAGATGGCTAGTGAAAACCATCAAAGGAAGACAGAGAGATTACATGGAGAAAGACAGAGAAGATGAAGTTCTTGCAATGCTCCATGGGAACTTGAGGACTGTTTTAGGAGCTGTTCAAATCTCAGGCCCTGAGAAATCTGAGCTAGGTCAGCCCTGGTTTTAGCAGAGTGTCAGATGAGATAATTTCAGAGGTGCCTTCCAACCTCAGCTGCTCTATTATTTTATGCCTTTTTTCCCAACTTCAATCATAGAAACATGGTATTATTTTCTTTAATTTGTCCATCAGTAAGTGGCATAAATTGTCTTCATTGCTACTGAGTGAACAAAGGCCTCCTGCTATCATCCTTCAAAATATCATACTGAAGACATGGACTGAGGAAATCCTCTTCTTTACTGTAGGGTTAACATTGTTTCATCAGTAGAAAATAGTAAAAGAGGACAGTGAAAAAAAGGAAAACATTTTATGTTGCTGATGATAGCATTAGGTAATGACAATATCAGTATTAAGGACCTATTAAGCTACTTCAAATTAGTATCTGATCTGCTTTAAAAACATACTCATTATCAGTTAATTCATTAAGGGTATTTGTTGAGGTTTAAAAAATATGAAACAAAAATATCTCATTTGCAAGTAATTAATACAGAATTACTTAAGCAATACAGTTCCACAAATGGAATACTTATATTTGAATTTCTTTTAATCCACTTGAAAGAGATACTTAGAGCTTTAATCATCAGCTAAATTAGATATGTTTTGTTAATTACCTATCAATCAATATTCCAGTTCAGCATCTACATTGTTCAAGAGAAGGGCACATAGTTGAGATAGGAGGGTTTTTTTTCATTAAACATTCTTCTTTATTTATTTTCTTTGTGCAGCTGGCATTGAGGGTATTTGCCAATTCAATTGTTCAATAATTCAAGGGAGAATTACCGTATTTATTTATTTATTTCTTGCTGGGTTATAAGTAAACTCCCAGGAGATTTGGTCATGTATTCCTATGCAGTGAAAACTTCATGAGGAATGTAGTTCTATTTAAAAATATTATCACAAAGACAACATTGCATTTAATTTTTTATTTTAATCCTGAATTGACTGGATTTTGTTGGCAATTGTGCAGATCTACTGATTTTGAAGAGACAGCTCCCTGTCCTGGGAAACCACTTTCTTGTGTTAGAGTGGACCACTATGTCCTCAGTTTGTATAAGGTGCAGGCAGCACCTGCAAAGGTCAGACTTTATCATTCACTAGTCTTTTGGCATATTATGGAGGAGAACTGGGAAGAAGACATTCTGCAAGCAGGTGAAACCACCAGGAGAAATTGCTTGGTATGTGGTTTAAGCTCCAGCACTCGGTAGAAATTCTGCTATGTTTCCCTATTTAGAAGCAAAAATGGATCTTCAGATAAAAAGTGGGCCAGAATGTTTCTTTAAAAATTATTTCAAATGATTCTCACCTAAGCTTAAAATATTTTCCAGTCTAAAGCCAGGGATGAGAATTATGTTAATGTCTGACTTGAAAAACACTGAAAAGCCAGTGTTAATAATGAAATGCTGACACAACTTTATCTATAGCCCTTCCAGCCGAGCAGTTATAATATGAAAAAGTAAGGTTCAATAAGATGCAAAGCAGAAATAGCAAATTATATTAGATGTGACATATTAGCCATAAGGCCTTTTCTAAACTACACTGAAAAAATTAGGACAAGGGTATGGTAGTATACTTCTCCCCAAAGCATGAGAAAGGCCTAACCCCCAGAGCATTCCCTCTGAACTTGCATTCTATTTCTAGCATGTGTTTTATTAACTTTTATTTTTGTTTTGCAGGCTAGACACACAGTACCAACCTTAATGTCAAATTAGATAATGAAAAGCAATAGTCATCTTAACAAAAATCATTCAAATAACTGTCATGTTGCATTATAGTTTTTGCTGCTAGCAAAAGCCTTAATTAACTCTATGGAATGGTTTCTTTTCTCATCTTCTGATTTCAGATGCTCTGAACTTCCTAGGCAATTTTTCTGTTAGAGCTGCAACTCTGTGTTCTTATAGAAATCATCCTATGCACAGAATAGAGCAGCATCTAAAAAAAAAAAAAATAAATGTAGGAGGGGAGAATTTCACACAGAGTTGTGCTATTTTTCAAGTTGCATGAAAAAAGTGAAAACTGGAACTTAGAGTGTTGCCAGATTTCATCTGGGATGATGATGAATGCAAGCCTAATGACTGCTGCTGATATACAGTGATTATCAAATCAGAACAACAGCAAATGAGACATTAGTATGATAATCTGGAAATATGCTATCAGACTGATCCTGTCCTACTCATGTTGCAGTGAGGTTACCCAAGCTAGGAGTAATCTCTGGCTGGTGCAGAACCAAGCTTATCCCAAGATAAATTTTCCTAAAGGAAAGAGCACTGGTGGATCGTTGCTGCTTTGAGCAATCTCTGACTGAATCAGTAATTCCCAACAGGGAATCTAATTATGCCACGGGCTGAAATGATGAGTAAAGGCACCGGAAAGTGCAAGGAAAATTATGCCTCACCCGGGTGCTGAATCAAGCAGAGCACAGCCAGATCTGGAGGAATGGGCCTAATGAATGCATGCATAACAAATTGCAATTAATACCACCGAAGGAATCACTGGTGTGATAGGCACTACCTACTGTAAAGGCATTAGTACACATTGGAATTAGTAAGTTGAATGTGGTTCTACTGCTTTTGAACTTTCAACAATTCTCCTTAGCCTTAAGAGCAAACTCTGCCTCACAGGCTGTGCTTTGCTTTCTATCATGAAGTGAATCTGAGCAATCATGATCAATTCATAATTCTTTTAGGTTGAAACTAAACTTGAAGCAGTGACTGAGGAGATCACGTACAGCACACAAGCTGCAGACAGGTCCTTAGTCCATAGAATCAGATTAGAACTATTTCTAAGTGAAATACTCAGAAATATGCTTATTGGGATGCCAGAACCTCTGTACCAATCTCTGAGGTCTGTAGATCTACTTTTAGAGGTCTAAACAGCTTGTTAAAGCCTTTGGAGAGACCCTCAGGCCCTGAACACAAACTCTGGGAAGTTTCCCCCAGGAGGGAAACATGGCCTCTTCTGTCTGGCGTTTACACAATATGGGTAGAAAATGTTTCTGGATCAGAATATTCCATTGTCACATGTTCCTATTTACACAATGTCCTGTTGAAATGACAACGATTACATGAGGTAACAAGTCGTAGTGAGCCAGGCTCCCTTTTTTTTCCACTCAATCTCCAGATTGAGTTTTCCTGGACTTTGTTAATGCCTGAATTGAGCTGGATCTATTGCTTGTTGCACTAGTGAAACCATCAGAAGTAATGCTGTCTTAAGGCTTGACTGCAAAGCCAAGTATTGCACATTTCTTCAGGCTATTATGAGAGTATGATATTCTAAGATGATTTTAATATTGGCCTAAATCCCCCTTCTGCAAAACTGAAGCAGTAAAACTACATTTGCCCTGTACTTTGCCCCTCTATCTCAGCGGTAAGAGCTCTGTAACATAAAAACATAAAATTATCAGGCCAGTCTATCCTTTTAGGATCATGTGCATGAGTGGAAATACTGTCTTCCTGGGAATTCATTCAGAGTTTGACAGGATGCCTGCCTATCTTAGACCACCAAGAGGAAAACCAACTTGAAATGCAGAATCTTTCCATGGAAAATGAAAATGTGGTCAAATGGAGAAGGAAAGAAGAAAAGTAAACCAAGCAAACAAAATGTTTTTAAGAAATTTTCATGATGTCTTCTGAAGTTGGGTGTTATAAAAATTTGTTTGTTTTGACCAGCTCTACAAAGTCACAGCAGAGCTGGCAAGAGGAAGAGAAGGTCAGGACATGCCAAGCTGAAATAGGAGTCTATATCCCCTAAATGTACTCATGCTTGGTACAACCCATAAATGGTTTGTTCATAAAGACCTGAAACTAATGCAGTCATATTTTCGAATTCCTTCCTTCCTTCCTTCCTTTTCCTCCTAGATCAAACCCAAAATGATTCCTTTTACATGAATATGTTACAGCTTTCTCTACCAACCTCTGAAATTAAAAACTCAGTCACTTACCACTATGTAAGTGTAACAAGTGCCTTGGCCATCTCCATATTTTACAGTGCTGTTTTAAACCTTTTGTTTCTGGAATGCAGGCACTGATTTCTAACCTGGAAATGAGAAAGTAGTGGAAAGTGTATGAGAAAGATTTATATAGAGAATGGAAGGAAAAACTTTGTTAAGCAGGGTTTTGATGTTTTTTTGTTTTGTTTTTGGTTTTGGTTTTTTTTCTGTTTTGATTTTCAATGTAGTTTTTTATAGGTCCTGGAAAATCCATCAGATTAAAATACATCAGCAAATCCCTAGGAACAGGCTGAAAGTGAACAAGAATTTAATCTTTCTTCATCACTGTCAACTGCAATTCTTTCCCCCTGATAAATATAAGTAGATGCTGTTTCTGCTTCTTTATTGATGTTGGTGATCTCAATCCAATAGTGCAGAAGAAAGTGGAAGATTAAGATGGATTGTAAAGCAGGATTGAAGATTATTGCAATAAAATGGAAAAAACTGTCAGTCACATATTGCCTTAAGATGGAATTTTACAACGCTTTTTTGGTTAAGAAAGGTTAAAACTCTTCCAAGAATATCTTTCTTACTGATAGACTTTCCCTGGAGAAGACCTGGTAGTCGTTTTAGTCCTTAGTGACCTAACTAGAAATCTGATATCAAAAGCGCAAAAATAAACTGACTTGCTTAAGGAAATTCAGCTGTTGAATTTATAATTGCTGTGAGTTCCATAAAAGAGGAAACTAGAGTCTACGTAAAAATCAGAGTCCATCATGTTTTCTGGGCAAAAACCAGCATTTCAGTAATATTGAATTAACTAAATGGTGAGAGCTATTGAATATAATGAGTTCCATGTGTTAACCAATGAAATCAGCTGGGATGAGATGAATGGTAACTTAAGCCAGTATCCCAAAGAGAGGACTAAGGTTATTTGGACGAATCATAATAGGTCCTAAGGTTTTAGCAAGGCCCAAAAAGTGTCTGGAACCTGCTCCTCAAAAATTTCAGTTTTAAAATGGTAAAAGTGAAAGCAGCATACAAAGAGCCTGGGGTCATGCTAGCACTCAGATTGTCACCTGAGGAGAGAGCACTGCAGCAGAGGATTTTGTGCAGGCAAAACCCGTGTTATTCGGCGAAGGCATGAAGTTGCCTTTACAGGGGCACAGGGTCTGGAGATCTGCCGTGTGCACAGGCAAATCTCATCACCATAGGAGAACTTGAGCAGAGCCATTTCCCATCACAAGGATGCTAACACCGAAGCCTTACAATAACATCAGACTAGTCCTTGTTTTTTCACACACCCTCTGCTTGGATGATTTGTATTGTGAAAAGGACTGGGCAGAGTATCACTCCCACTCCAGTACTCTTTGACACTGAGCCGAAAATATTTAAGCCTGCAGGGAGATTGCTGAATAACCCTTTTGAATATGTTTCCATCTAAATCATTAGGCACATGGGTAGTGAGAGGAAGAAGCCCTGACAACATTGGATAGTGTATGTCTTAACATTTCTAACTACAGAGAAAAAAGTGACCACAGAAAAAGTCGTGCAAGGGCCCAGTATGTCAAAGCATTTCCAGAATCCTTGCACTCCCTATTTACATCCGTCTATTTGCATGTGAAAGGCCTATATTTGCAGATGTCAAGATTTCACCAAGGGTCAGACTGAGCCGAAACCTTGAGATTCAGATATTTCAGAAGGCTTGTGAAGGCTTGTTTTCATGGCTCTGGTTTGTGTCATTGCTGGAGATAAGAAAGTGAGATGATTCAGTGCAGAAATAAATTCCTCCAGGACTGGTGTGTGCTTTGGTTTTGGTCACTTCTTTCAGATGGCATTGTCTGATTTTCTTACTTGGCAGTGAAAGCTTCATACTTACACATTTTGCTCTCCTTTGAAGTGGAGCTTATTGTAGTCTTGATCAAGATACTTCAGTTTGCCAGAGAGCTGTTCTACAAACTGCTCTGGGGCACTTTTCAGCATGATCAAACATGTCCAGGACTGGCATAGCAGCTGAAAAATCATGCCGGGAAAGCAAGGGAAAGAATGAGGAGGATGTTCTTGGTGTCATGGTGGCTACTGCACTGCAGAACTCAGCTTACGCTGGCTCACCTGGGGCAGGGCAAATATCTCTGTTGGTAAAGTCCTTCGTGAGCAACTGGGAATTTCATGATTTGTGGACCCCCATCAGTGGGTAGCCGTGATCCCACTGCCTGTGCGGCCATCCCTACTATCAACCCTCCACTGTGCTAGCTCCTTTGCAAACTCAGCAACTGGCTGTGGCACGGTGGAGTGTCAGAGCTACCGTAACACTGCATTTCCTTATCCAGTACTGAGACTGCAAGAATTAGTCCTCATTCCTGTGACAGTAAAATTTGATTTTGTCTACACTGCTGTGAATCCTTGATCTTCCCCTGAGGACTGTTCTTCCAGATCTCAGAATGAGACTATTATTACATTACCATTCAGAGCTGGCTTGCCAACATAACTATTCCTATTAGAAGTGCCTGCATCGTTGCAGTTTCAGAGTATTGAATTTGCATTACACAAAACTATTGGTCAAGATCTTAGCTGATGTAACCCTCCTAATTTTGTTGAAAGCATTTCTAATAGGTATGGATCTGGCTATATGCATGTACATGTCTGTATATGTAGATCCAACAGAGAAATGTTATGGGATGCATGACACTGGTAGGAAAAACTCTGCTTTATATTCAGTTTGATGCTTCTATAATAGAGACCACACTGGAGAACAAGTTTGATTTTTCAGATGAACAATGTAAATTGGTCAGTTTTGCCTTTCAGTAGAATTAAACTTTGAATTATGTACTGTAAGTCTTCAAACAAAACACTGTAATTACCTTTACATTCACTTTTCTGTTGAGAGACTTTGTGTCAGAGAATATGTAGGCAGAATGGGAAGGAAAATAATGATCATATTTAAATAAAACTAAATGACAATTTCTCAGCTGGAGGTTAGGAAAAAGTGATTCCATATACGCAGAATTTTGTGAGAAGTCCTTCATGATGTCTGGATAAACACTACATGCAGCATAACATAATAATGACAAGAGAAAACAAAAAAAACCCCAACCCCTGCTTTAAACTTAGTTCATTCAACGCATGTACATTTTTCATTTTGGTATTGTTTTTCTTCTACAAAAAGTGTATTTTAAAGAGGACTTAGATGTTTAACTGCATTGATGTCGTGCATTATACTCTTTGTCCTCTGCAAAAGTTAGCATACCTGCCAGAAGCACATAATTTAATAAAGAAAATATCATTATAACTAGATTTTAGTGACAGCATAATCAGGAAACACAGGCAAGGGGTCAGCCAACCAAACTGGTTTTACCAGGTATTTGAGAACTGTGGGCTGCTGTTATTTTCAGCTACACCATAATTTTATTTTATTGTGGGGAATAAATCAAAGTTTTAAAAGGAAGCTTATTTTTTTTTAATATCTAAAAGCTACAGACGTTGGCATGAGAATTGCTTGTTGTTGAAACTAGCTTGTAAGCATATTTAGCCCTAGAGAAAATGATAAGGTTGATAGCTCAGAGGTCAAAAAAACACCTTTATGACAATTACGCTCCATTTGGCATCAGCGCAGCTTCTTCTATGCAATCCTGTCGTTGCTCCTTCATTCTCCTTTATATTATTTTCTTGTTATTGTGTCCTTTAGGGTACAGGCTTTACAGGCTGTTCAGTCTGTGAATAGGTTTAGTCCTTTGCTTCCGCGGAGACTGCTGAGAAGGGTGTCACTTGTGAAGGCAGTTTTGTGAAGAGGCAACTCACTAATAAGACCCGTACTCAGACAGCCAGGCTGTTCCATGCAGGCCTCTGAGAAGCTATCAGAAGCTAATTGTAATGCTTATTAAAGACAGCTTAGCAGGGATGTGAAAATGGCAGGCAGAGCTTTGCTATTATCTACACCAGCTCACAGCCCTCTTACTCGGCAGCTCTGCTCTCTGGGTCTATTCAGGAATAGAGATGCTGCTTTTCTAAAAGGAGGGGGAAAAGAAAAAAAGATTCCAAACTAGTATAACTTGGCAGTTCTGAAAAGCTAGGGAGGCTGATGGAGGATCTTTAGGTTGCATTTGCATCATGTGCCCTGTTTTTGATAGAAAGCTGTTTGCAGGACCAGTAAGCACATTGTACTTTCTTCACAGGCAGCAGGTGAACATGACATAGGTGTTTCTGAGGAAAATTGAGATGTACAGATGTGTCTAAGATCCTTTATTAGTGGTGATAATAAAGAAAATGGAGAGCCAGAAAACTACAGTTTGACTTAAGTATCTCACTTTAAGCTTTTGAGTGTCATCTTTTATCATTTGCAACATCTCCTTCCCACTTCCTCCCACCTCTTTCAGTTTTTCCTGTGAAAACTAAGCAAGTATGGTATGGAAATCAGGGACACAACGCGTGTTAAACTCAACATGCCATATCCTTAAACTCCCTGTCAGAGTAAAAATACAGTTTGAGGCTTTGCATCCTGTTTTTCCTCATGCAAACTGCTACTGCAGACAAGCACTTTGCCTGTGGTAAATGCTCTTGTTCAGAGCAGATGTTTCCCTCAATTAGCATTTATTCAACTATTTAGCAAGTACATTCTATTAAAATATTTTAATTTATGCAGAAATTATGTTATTAAATTTACAAATTCTTTTTATAAGACACATCCTGTAGTTTCAAGCTAATAATTTTTGATCAGTAACAGTTACTATGGACCAGAGAGTATTCCTCTAAAAGAAATTTTTTTCAACAGTGAGCTATTTGCTCCTTTCATGTATTCCTCATAGCATGATGATTACATTTTTTATATTTTCCCCATAAAGATACTTAATGTTTAAGACACTTGACAGGTTTTTGGAAACATGGGGCTACAGATTTTTGAAAGTTCTGCACATATGTAATAACCCTTTTGTTCTTATTCTATTAACTTCCCTTCTTTCAAAGCCACGGACAGACAAGACAGTCTTTTTCTCCCTGTCTTTCCATCTGTTCAGAACATTTTCACACACTCTGACAATGGCATTCTGCCCCAGAGTTCCTTTTCCCCTGAATATGGACTTAAATGAACAGTGTAGCTTAAGAAGTCCACATATAGGCCAGCATTATTTCCGAAAACATTTTCACCTATCAATTAAAATCAGCTATAGCAAAGGCTAACCCAGTTTTTTGCTGTTGATAGTGAAATGCCGAGTTTTTTCGCATCTCGGTTGTGTCAGGAAACCAGCTCAGGTTAGTAGTGACCGACAGTTGCTACCATCTACTGGCTGCTTGCGGTCCTCTGCGAAACAGCGGGGCACCTCGGTGCCTTCCTGCCGCGGAGGGTGCCTCCAGCCTCGCTGGCAATCTGACCGAGAGCCTGTTGAGGTTGGCAGCTGGCCGGAGGGATAGCACCTTCCCAAGTCCTCTTAGCAGGTCTTTTATTCCAGTATAATTTAATTTTTTAGTAGTCTCTTGCTATTTAACGTAATGCTCATTGTTTACTTGAGGTGTCTGTGTTAAGGCGTGTGCCAGCTAATGCTGCTGAACCGCGATTTGATGCGAAGCAGTCCTTACCTACCTTGGATATCAACATTCAGTGCCCCATCAGTTAACCTGTGTTTATCTGTACATTTGTAAAGGCCTTTCTCAGTGCTGGCAAACCCTCAGAGTTGTGAGGCTAAAAAAAATAGTATCTTGTATTAAGGTTAGTCCTGAAACACAGTAAGTTAACTCTGAAGATCCTAAAGGGCTGAGGCAGTAAGGCAGATAATGTCTTTTTGTAAATAATAGATATAATCACTTAATAACGAACAAAGAGTAAAAAGGTTTGCTGCCACAACACTGTCTCTTTCAGGTTTTTTAGAAGACTCAGTGCAATTTAATTTTATTTTTTTTTTTTTTTTAGTTCCTTTGTAGTAATATGCACAGCTTATCTACTTTAAAAAAAAAAGATCTAGTCTGGATAGATACATATTGATTCTTCATGCTTATGATTTTGGGAATAAACATGGTAATTAATAATAATAACACAAATGAATTACTACGCTAATTCAAACTCATTTTTCTTTTTTGCTTTCCTTGGTCTCCTGGCTCTCTTAACACCAGAGTTTAACACAGTTTGGCTTTTCCTTTCACATCTCCTAGGCATAGCCTTCCTGTTCCCCAAAGGGGAATGGCTTTGACTAGTTGCCAAGTCCTTGTCAGCTACTGTTGAAAGAAAGGTTTTTAAAGTAGACTAGCAAGTGCCAGTATACTGGAATTTTATTTGCAGAACATAATAGATTATAGATCTAACATCACCTAAAGGGAACGCACAGAGGCAACAGTGACAGAATGACAGTAGAGTTTGCGGAAGCCAGAATTCCACATAGCAATGAAACATTTAATGTTCCTGAAAGCAGTGAACTCTGGCAAGATGAAAATTAACCTCAGACTTCTTGTAAATTTAGGTCACAAGCAAGAACAACAAGAAACTTATAAATAACTGGAGTGTTACTGTTGGTTTGATGTTATGAATGACGTTGCCCTATCTATACCTGGCTGTGGGCAGTTTGTAAATAATACAAGAATTCTAGTGCAGGTCTCCTATACCTACTGATAATATTCACCACCATAATGGAAGAATTTATGTCTTCTTGACAAAAGAGTATTAGGTGGAATTCTCTTGCTTCTCCTCTGGTAGAGGTCAACCAAAATATTCAACATATTTTTATTTGACCTGAATCTCAATGGAATCTATGAAAAGTAAGGAGACCTAATATCTTCCCTGATTAGTCTGTTCCATCTCTCCAAGATTAAATGCACACATGCAGGTCATGCTCGGAACTGTTATAGAGTTCAGGTATTCATTACCCATGAAGTGACTTCCAATTTATGCAGTGTGATAGTAAAATAAGAAGAGGAAGGGAAACAATGTTCCCCTGATAGTTTGGCCATAAACTGAATCTTTTGTTTAAAACAGTAAAGGTGGAGAACTATAATGAACCAGGTGTTTTCACCTTCAGCGACTATGGGATGTTTTGCTTTCTTAATTACTGTCAACTGTGTGGTCAGCACTGTGCAATTGCTAGAATCATCTTAATTATTAGTTCTGTATAGAGTATTTAAGTAACTGGGACTTCAGTGTCTGTATCCATACCACTCTGACAGAGCTGGCCATTATCATCCTATTTACCCCTTTACAGGGACTCTACAGTCTATCTGCCCAAGTGTGCTGAGTGGTGTAGCAATCCAGAATTTCTCTTGCCATTCTGAACTAAGGCTTGCAGACTTACTGTCAAATGGTGGACAATTTTGATCCTGCAACCACACTGATTCCATCCGTCTGATCAGTAAGATGGGATTTGGCTCCAGGTAGAGATGCTTAAATGTAGGTGTCTAAATGAAGGTATTTAGTTGGAAGGGACCAAAGCCCTATTGCGGGTTTTCGGCATTGTCTGAGTCACTTTCTAGGCACTGCTCAATGTACTGACTGGCAATGGAATTCAGCTGCCCACACATGGACTGAGTGATGTTTTAGATTCCCTGAGATACCCTCCCTGGTTTTCACTTGCCTCTATGGGAAGTTATTTCTTGTTGTACTTCCTCTGTCATATCCAACATCTTCACAGGAGTGTTTTCCATATTATAGGACATCTTAAACGTAACTCCAAGTGTGTGCAACTCTTAAGATCTTCTCTGATTATACTGGGAATTATACAGGCCATAGGTAAACATCTGAGCTACCTAAACATTAGTCTCCTACCATTAGAGATGCCTTAGGGTGCTCCATCTGAATGTCCTAAATACTGTAGGCTGCCTGAAATGGCACTGCGTGGTTTTGTTTAGTCAGCTGAATCCCGTTCCTGAATTTAGATGTGACAGATGTGTCTCAGATTGAATGTTATCTCAAGGGAGTGATACAGGCATCTGAAACACCGTTTTTTTTTCTATATTAGGTTCATGAATGTACCCCTGACATATGCAGATGTATAACAGATATGCCATAGTATTTGTAGACCTGAGTGGTGTTGGAGTGGCAGCTGGAGAGTTACCCTCAATGTCTTATGGAGAGTAAGGACAGTGCTGCGCTGTTGAGTACAGCCACGGCAGCTTCCAAGCAGGTTGGAAAAGATGTGCATCCTGCCCATGGTGCCAGCAGAGCCAGGGTGGCTGGAGCCTCATGAAACTCTGCCAATGCAGACTATGTAGGTCCGCACCTGTGTGTGTACAGGTGTTTTACCTGGGTCACCTGCTTCTCTTCAAAGGGAATATTCTGCTGCTTAGACTCTGGGAGGTCAGACATGTTTCATTTCCTTCAGATATTAAGCTGGCCCACCAGGTTAGGCTGTGAGCCATCAAGGACGTCAGCACTGCTAATGGAACTGTTGCTTTGTTTTTTTATTGCTTTGAAGAATTTCATTTTTCCTGATCCTAGCTGACTAGGTTGAACAAATTAGGCAAGATAGAAATGGTTACGGAAGTATCGGGAGAGCTAGATAATGTTGGTGCCTAAATTGTCTGTTGGAGTAATTTTCTTCCTATTTACTATGTGGTCATCAGTTAAAAGCCATACTTGATCTGTTACTCTGTGTCCACTTCCAAATAACTCTGGTAGCTCATCGTGTCTTTTGAAATCTATTTGGACAGAGGACCAAAACATTTTTTTTCTTTGACAAGGAGCTTGTCACACTTACTCATGTCTTTGTCGTTCCAAGCAAGATTTCTGCAGCATGTTCTGCTTTAAAGGGATTGCTAGAAATAGAAGTGAGGTGTGCTAGAAGTGAGGTGGTCACTAAATAGCATTGCAGTATTGCTCTCTCTGCACTTTACTATCTCTTCCAGTTTGCTGGTGAAACTCAGAGAGTTATGACGTTGCAAGCCCCATGGATACAACAGCTTGAGAAAAAGTATTTTTCTTGTGAAAAATCCTGATGGAACAGAAAGTTGTAGCTAAGAATATATTTACTTGTGAGGAGGAAAATTAAAGTTTTTGGTTCTGTTTTCCTGACAGAAACTGTGGGTTTGGTTATGTGTCTGAGTGTGTGTGCGTAAGACAGAGATATTTTCCCATAGAAACAGCTTTTGTCCAATGGAGACATCGTGCCTGTGTACAAATGCTGCATCAGCTTGATAACAGGAATTTGCTGTGCATACAAGTGTTCAGCTAAAAAATACATTTTGGGGATGTAGTTTTGTCCTCTAATATGCTTTGCTTCAACTATTAGAATTAAATCCATACTCGGTAATAGGAAAAATTCTTGCACCTGGTGTATGAATGACAACAAAATGGTATCAAACTTGAATGACTACCCATAAAGGCAGAGTGTCACTGGGCAAAGCAATTTTTCAATTCTGCACTTCAAAAAGAGGTAACTAAGTGATGGATTATTCAGTAGGAAGTAGTTTTAATCTGGTGAAATTTAGGGGCCAATTTTCCAACAAAGTTGAAGTCAGAAGGACTGACAGACACAAAAAAAAAAAGGTTTGAAGGGATAGAGAAAGTGGGGAGAAATACTTCATAGTGAAGGTGCCAAAGAAGAAATTGTTTGGCTGTGGGAGTGGAGGTGTGATTCTGAGAAACTCTGAGAGAGAAAAGCAATTCTGAGCAGATATAAAGGTGAACAGTCAAAGATTAGGACTTTTTGGGAAGAAAAATACATAGAGAGAGATAAGTTTTCTTTTGCCTGTAACTGACACACCCTTTTCCTTCAGAAAATCCTGTTGATGAGAAATTTTCAACTAGCTCTGCCTGCTTAAGACAAAGGAACATTGGCACCTTCTGTGCCTGTTATTATGCCTAGTCTTCTACCACTTTAGGCAGTGATTCCAGAGATGTCTGCTCAGAAATACGTGAACTGTTTTCCACCATATATCTGCATCTGGAATGATTTTTACTTGGACATCTCTGGCAGAAATTACACTCCCTATGACACACATATTATCTTCCCAGTCCAGAGTACTATGCAAAAGATGCCTGTATATAGTATTCATTCTTTAAAGTACTGCTCTGAAAGTTGTCACTCTCCATAAACTATTTTGTATGCTCCTCCACTGCAGCAATATTACATTCAGATAGCATGGTGCTGAGTGTCAAATTAAAACATACAAATAAGCAAAATAATTATCCTTGGTTATTATAAAATTCTGCCTTTAGTTCTCCACCAGGGGAAAAAAAAAAGATTCACAGAGTTCTTTACAGAGTAAAAAAATGTCCATATATTTTATTAGAAAACATTTTCCACTTTCAAAACATTAAAAAAATAAACACCTGCATTAAACCGACTTAAAGTTTATAGCAAATGACAGTCCTTAAAAGAAGAATATATCTGGAGGTTTTCATGACTTCATAAAACTACCTAAGTTACACATGCTGAAAGTGCTGCACATTAGATACTCTTGTCTTGGAATGTAATTGCCTTAAAGGTATAAAGGAGGCTGAGGCTAATAATTCCCCCAGCGTGACTATTCTCCATTTCTGTTCCACAGAGGAAGATAGAAGGATGTGGTATCATCAAAGAAGCATGTGTTCAGAGAAGGAAGAGCTAATCCTTATAATAGTTGTGCTCTGCATCTCAACTAAGGAATGAAAACCTTGCAAAAGGATTTCCTGAAATCCTACATACACTATATCCCTTAACCTATTAAATACTATAATTGTTGCACTAAGATAAAAGATGCTTCTAAAGTAGTCCATGCTGGGTGGCCCTAGGTAACAAACTATTTATTAATATCCCAGAGTTGTGCCATGGAGTGATAGTGATGGAAATTTGGCAAACCAACTTTACTTCTGTCAGATGAGTAAAAGAGCCACTTCACTCAAGGCTGGATGACAGACAGATGTAGAGATCATAGTACAAGGGAAATCTGAAGAGATGGCTCATGATTAGGATGGGAACTGAGAGAGATGACAAGAAAGAGAGAAGAGGGTAGTGAGCACTTTCGCATGCAGACAGTTTTACAGACATAAATAAGTCTGAACCCTTTCTATCTTACAATCCATATTGCCAATATAGATTGGCTGCAAAATTCTGTTAATTTAGATTATTAACATTTGGCACTGGGTTTGATCTTGTGCAAATGATTTTTGGCAGTGGACTGGTTTCAAAGAATCTCTGCAGTCTGTTTTACATGGACTGGTATGATTTTCCATACATAAATAGGGAAAGTGTGAGATAGAACAGAAATAACTTGCTTAAACAGAATGATTAGAAAATCTAGGTGATAACTAGTATTTATTTTTGTGACTAGTTAAAATCTTTGGAAAATATGATCTTAGTTATCCTAAAACTAGTCATAAATTTGGGTCAACAGTGTAAATCTGGCATAATAATGTGGGAGGTTTAATTCAGGAAACAACTTTTACTCAGCAGTATAGGGGGTGCAGCATTTGCTCGGGTTCTGGGTGATTTGAGATTGACTATTTCAGCTGTACTGAAGCAATTTTCATTTTTCCTGCTGTACCCAGGGAAGGCCCCTCCTGTTAAGCTACCCAGGTGTAGGTAGTTCTTATCTGCTGTGGATAATGTCTCGTTTTTATATCATCATCTGAGCATTCAAGTGCTGCAACTGTTAGGACACAGGATGATTCCTCTTGCAGCTTATATATATATATAAGAATTCCAATTTTTTAATGAATGCTTCTGTGGGTGTTCCCCTCCTTCCTCTAAGATTAGGACGTTCTGCCAGATAGAAAGAGAAGGCATCAGTATATTTTTTAGATATTATCAAAATGAATGAAAAATAGAGAAATTCATAGACACACATAAATTAGCAAAGGAAACAATCAGGTAAATGACAAACTAAGTTAAGGATGTTTGTGAAAGATCTAGATGTACAGCAGCAAATAAACAAAAATAGTAACTACTAATCATGATACAGAAATGATATTAGTATTGGAGAGTGAAAGACTATGGCTTAAACAGGAGAAGCCAATGTTATTAGAAATGAAGTGTTTGGTTCTCATTTTGTACTCCACAATCCCCAGGTGGACACACATTCTCCCTTCTTTGTGTGTGAGGGAGGCAAAATGCCTTGGGCTGGAATTCAAACCCACCCATGAACTGACTGAGTGGTTGAACACTGAGCAAAGAGAGATGAATGAACCGCTGCCCTTCCCCATGCTCCCCAGCAGAGCCACAAATTTCAGGAGATTACCCTGTGCTCACTTTGCAGTGCACTGAGCTGGAATCCCTGCAGCCTTAAAAATCTTATTCTTATGTAGGGAGAAAAATACCTCAAACCCACAGTCAAAAGATGTAATATGTCTGCCAGCTTTCTACATAATGATATAGTAGTTAGAGCTCTCACTTGGGAGAAAGGGATTTTTTTCAGAGCTTTCCGTAGCATGACAGAATCCTAGTCACATCTTCCATCATTCTGGAGGGTGTAACCTGAGCTGCTGATTATGATGAATTGCCTCCAGTAATGTTTGTGAATTCACAGTCAGTGAATAAACACCGTTTAAACACACCCTGCGTGAAAATGAAGGATGTAGTCCTGAGAGCAGTCCTGAAAGCAGAGACCTCAGTCTGAACACAGGTGAACTACCTACCAGCTGGCTTACCAGCTTCATATCTCATTTTCTTCCTTCTTCCTCTCTTCAACCTCCCATAAAGGTTTCACAGAATCACAGAATATGCTGAGTTGGAAGGGACCCACAAGGATTATAACCCACTCTTAACCCTGCACAGGACCATCCCTGAGAATCACATCATGTGCCTGAGAGTATTGTCCAAACACTTCTGGAACTCTGTCAGGCTTGGTGCTGTGACCACTTCCCTGGAGAGCCTGTTCCAGCACCAACCACCCTCTGGGTGAGGAACCTTTTTCTAATATCCAGCCAAAACCTCCTCTGACAACAACTTCAGGCCATTCCCTGAGGTCTGTCATTGGTCACCAGAGAGAACAGATCAGTGCCTGCCCCTCCACTTCTCCTCATGAGGAAGTTGTAGACTGCAATGAGGTTTCCCCTCAGTTTCCTCTTCTTGAGGCTTCCCCTCAAGACCCTTCACCATTTTTGTTGTTCTCCTTTGGACATTCTCTAATAGCTTAATATCTTTCTTATAATCCAGTGACCAAAACTGCACACAATATTCAAGGTGAGGCTGCCCCAGTGCAGAGCAGAGTGGGACAATCCCATCCCTCAATCAGCTGGTGATGCTTTGCCTGATGTCCCCCAGGACAGGGTTGGCCCTCCTGGCTGCCAGGGCACTGCTGACTCAGATTCAACTTGCCATTGACCAGGACCCCCAGATCCCTTTCTGTGGCACTGCTTTCCAGCATCTCATTCCCCAGTTAGTCTGTACATACGGAGTTGCCCTATCCCAGATGCAGAATTCAGTACTTACCCTTGTTGAACTTCATATGGTTGGTGATTGCCCATTCTTCTAATTTGTCAAGGTCTCTCTGCAGGGCCTCCCTGCCTTCAAGGGAGTCAACAGCTCCTCCCAGTTTTGTATCATGTGCAAACTTGGTTAGTATCCCTTCCAGTCCTGTGTCCAAGTTGTTTACAAAGATGTTGAAGAGCACAGGGCCCAAGATGGAGCCCTGTGGAACCCCACCAATGACAGGTCACCAATTTGATGTTACCCCATTCACTATTACCCTCTGTGCTTGACCCATGAGCCAATTGCTTACCCACCACATGATGCATTCATCCAGCTGTGTGCTGGACATTTTGTTCAGCAGGATCCCGTGAGAGACAGCATTGAAAGCTTTAATGAAATCCAGAAAGCTTACATCAACTGGCTTCCATCGATCAAGTAGGCGGGTTGCCTTGTCATAGAAGGAAACCAGGTTTGATAAGCAGGACTTTCCTTTCCTGAAGCTGTGCTGGCTGTGACTGATGACTGTGCTGTCTTTTAGGTGTTTTTCAATACCTCACAGAATAATCTTCTCCATAACTTTACCAGGCACTCAAGTGAGACTAACAAGCCTGCAGTTTCCAAGGTTTTCCGTCTTGCCCTTCTTGAAAATTGGGACAATGTTCAATAACTTCCAGTCACCTGAGACTTCTCTGGATTCCTAAGACTACCCAAAAACAATCGAGAGAGGTTTTGCACTGACATCAGCCAGCTCTTTGAGGATTCTGGGATGAATCCCATAAGGCCCCATAGACTTGTAGGGATCCAGCTGGAGCAGCAGATCTTGGACAATTTCAGGGTCGACTGGAAGTTGATCTTTCTCGCAGTCATGGTCCTCCAGCTCAGGGCACTGAGACCCCCTTGACCCATCATCAATGTTGAAGACAGAGGCAAAGAAAGCATTAAACACCTCTGCCTTGTCTCTCTCCCAGTTTGTGACGTGACCATCCTCATCCTGTAACGGACCAATAATATTTCTATACCGCCTGTTGCCATTAATATATTTGAAAACACTCTTTTTATTGTTGCCCACATTTCTGGCATTTTCAACTCCAGCTGAGCTTTGGCCGCATTTTCTGCTTACAGTGGCAGGCAGCATCTCTGAATTCTTCCCATGTCACTTGACCTTGCTTCCACTGGGCATACACATTCCTGTTTTGCCTTATCTCCAAGAGAAAATCCCCGCTCAGACAAGTCAGCCTTCTGCCTCACCTGCTTGACCTCCAACATTTAGGAATTGCCTGCACCTGTGCCCTTAGGAAGTGATGTTTGAAAAGTGACCAGCACCTGCAAAGACATTTTTCCAGGGGACCTTACTACTAATTTCCTGAACAGCCCAAAGTCTGCTCTCCTCATATCCAGAGTTGAGGTTTTGCTGCCACTTTTCCTCATGTCAACAGAGATTTTAAACTCGATCCCTTCATGGTCACTGTGGCCAAGATGGCCCCCAATCTCCACTTCGCTCATGAGACCCACTCTGTTGACAAGCAGCAGATCAAGGAGGGCATCTTTCTGAGGCAGCTCCCTTAGGACCTGTTACATAAAGTTGTCATCCAGGTTTTTTAGGAATCTAGGAAACTTCTGGCCTGGGTTGTACCAGCTGTGGGATGCTCCCAGTTAATTTCTGGCAAGTTGAAGTCCCCCATAAGGACAAGGGCAATTTACTTGGAACTGTCTCTTAGTTCCTCAAAGAATAATTTGTTGGCAACATCATCCTGTGTGGGAGGTCTATAGGATTCCCACGATGACATCCACATTATTTGTTTGCCCCTTGAGTCTCACTCAGATGCTCTCAACTGTACCAGCTGTGAGCTCCATACATTCTAACCCATCTATTACACACAGTGCCATCCCTTTGCCTCTTCTGCCCTGCCTGTCCCTCCTGAAGAGCCTGTAACTGTCCACCAGGATTCACTTATGCCAATGACGTCAAATCTCTGGGACTGGGCTCCTCTTGGAGCTCTTCTTTTTTGTTCCTCATGCTGGGCGCACTGATGTAGAAACATTTCAGGTGTGGTACATTGTAGCTGACACACCCTGAGGCAGATTGAGGCATCCCATTAGTGCTGGTTTCCTCAAGTTTTGGCACACCATCCCATCGCTCATCACTGGCAAACCTGGTTTTATCCCTTTTCCCTTCCAAGGTAGTTTAAAGCTCTATCAAGGAGCCCAAATAGCTCCTGTGCTAGAACTCTTTTACCCCTCTGAGGCAGGTGCATCCCATCACGTGCTCCAGGAATCAACCCTTTCCTTGCTCTCCACCCCCGTAACAATGTAGGTCCTACTAGAGCTATGAGGGTGGTGTGAACAGGTTACCAGCCTCAGAGAAGAAGGGGAACAAATCTTCACTCACAGTTGCTTTTGTTGTGGCTGCCCATGTAGCAAGTGAAGGTCTTTGTCTTTCCCTCTCTGCCCACAGACTCGCCTCCTACTCAGTGCTGGTGAGTGAAGACCCAGCTGCCTTATGGTGATGGTAGCAGGGCTGCAGGAAGTGGTGAGGACCTCTGCAGCTGGGCAGGGAACTGCTGTGGCTGCTAGTGATAAAAGGAGGCCATGGAAAGAGTGATGGTCCCCAGGAGCTGGATGCAGTTGTTATCTAACTCCAGGCACTTGGTACATGTAAATGGCCAATGGCCAATTTTGGTTATTATTCTGATTACAGTTTTCATGTAGATAATCTGTATGTGCTTAAGGCATTATTTATACTGAGCCTGTAATGAAATACTTCCTGGTTTTCCTGTAACTAGGAATGGGGTGGTGGGGGGGATTAGTGTGAGTGATTTAGAACAACCTCAAGATTTTTGGTATGGCCACAGATGGGGAGAAAGAAAGATAAATTAGAGCTACTATATGCTGCGTTGCTTCTCCTGTCATCTGTTTTTTTTGGTTTGTTTGTTTGTTTTTGTTTTGTTTTGTTTTTGTGCTGGCTCCAGCTGGCTCTCTTGTGCTTCAGACATTCAGGGACCTCATGACAACTGAGGCTTTTTTAGAGAAAAACCTGCTCCAAGCTCCATTTTCCTGCAGACGCTGTGAAGACTGGCACAGCTTGGCTTAGTGTTAGAAGGGTAGGGCAGGTTCCTTTTTTAGGCCATATAGCACCTGAGAACCATAGCCTGTCTGCTCTTAGTGAAGCAGCACACAGCAGATCCCACAGCACACATCCAAAGAGTCAGGCATGACTCACCTTCCCATACAGATAATTTATACATTATACATTGTGTCATGTGTTCTAATGATCCTCTTTCGTGCCTCTAGTGTGTAATCTGTTCGTTCCTTTAACGCTGTGCTCAGCATGCACTTGAATGCCAACTGTTACCAGCACCATGTGTTTAGTTCAAAGCATATGTCCTTGAGCTCTCTATTTGGTTGTTTTCTGGTCCCTCTGCACTATTTGTACAGTACCATGTATGTTTTGTGGAACCCTCTGATGAAACTCAGACATGCTGCCTGTTAGGCTATTGTGGAGCTGCTAAACAGTACCAATTATCAGGTGTCCTTTGGTGAAAGAGTTACAATTATTGGACTTCCAGGTCTGTATAAATGAAGACTTTACCCTTCAATGACGCTGGCCCATGGCCTGCTAAGGGAATCTGGGCCCGTGAATGAAAAATAGGGCAAGGTGGCAATAGGTTGTTTAATGACTGTAATCTTCAATGAAGGTTTTATAAATTGACTAGTGCTTCCTGAGCACACAGTGTTATAATGAATATAACTGAATATTTATGGGAGACAACTAATTAGATATGAGTGAATAAAAGACCCTATTAAACCATCTGAACAGTTCAAAGAATTGGTAATTTTCAGATAAAACATTGAAAGGTTAAGGACAGCAGTTAAAATCTGACCCTTGTTAATAGTGATTAGACATTACTGTCACTTGATTGCTAAGTGAGAGACCTAGGTGAAATGACTCAGGGACTGCTTTTGTGTTTATGGCTAATTTTGGAGAAGAGATTTGCAGATTCTTGTAATCCTTCCAATAGAACCCCAGCAGGAAGATGAAATTTTAGGTTTGTCTCCATTGGTGTTCACTTAAATTTAAATTGGGATGTGTTAGATGTGGGAAAGCTTGTGTTTCTATGCCAAATTATATGTGTATTCTTTTGATTAAAAAAGAAGCTGAGATTCCAAAATGAATGATTTCAAGGGAAAGGTTGAAAATCCCATGGGAAAAAAGTCTGAAATCTACAAAAATGTTTTATATGGAACATAGGCAGTCATGGAAGGTTGAAAAAAGAACAGAGCACTACTGAAACCTGCTTATAAGAAATCTTTGTCAGCAAAAGAAAATCACTTGAAATATTTCAACCCTCAGCAATTAAGAAACCAAGCTCTCAGAAAAGTAAGAAACTGTGAAGGAGGCATTACACAAATAAGTTTTATCTGAATTAGAAAGAAGTTACATTAAAGTGGGTGGAGATTGACTCTCACTTTGCAAAAACTGGTGTTTACCACTGTCATAGCTGAGAACAAATTTCAAAGGCAAAGACAGCTGCATTCAGCTACATCCAGTCTAACAAGCTGCTAATATATCTCCCAGCTAAAAAGCTGCTTACGTGACCCAATACTATGCTTAGCAGGAAGTTACCTTAGTCAAGAGACTCTAAATGTTATTTTCTCCTCCTTTTCAAACTGCTACTGATTCAGCAAGGTTGTGGTAAGGCATAAGAGGAAATAAGCAGTGAGATACTGGAGCCTACTTTGGTTCCTTGCTTAATGAAAAGAGTTGTGGATTTCAACCTCAAGCTTCTGTCCACACTTTGAGGTTATTTAACACATCAAGTGCTTGCTTGTTAAATAAGTCATGGAGAAAGAGATGAGTCAAGACATGTTTGGGCAATACTCTCAGGCGCTCTTGGGAATGGTTCTGTGCAGAGCCAGGAGTTGGACTTGATGATCCTTGTGGGTCCCTTCCAACATGGCATATTCTGTGATTGTGTGAGTGCTGAGTTGCTTGGAGCAGACTGCCTTTGCACCATGTGCAGCTGTGTAACACCATGCACACCAAATGCTAGGAAATGTGGGGCTAAAGAAGGATTGCCCTATTTTAGGTTCCTTATGGACTAGGTTAGGCTTAGATCCTTCATTGGTACTTACTTTAGACTTATCTTACTATATAAGGCTTATATGCTGGACACTGGTAGGTATCATGGAGCGAACTGGATACTCAAGAAGAGTCTGAAGAACCCAGAAGGTTTGTGGAGGAAGTTCCTGAGCAAGCCATGGAGCACTGCCTGCAGTTAGAAGAAAGCCAGCTTTTCACTCCTTCACATAAGAGTAAGGCACCTCCTGTAGTGTAGTAAAGTCTTTTGTTGGAAAGGCAAGCAGCAGTCTGATATGTACACTTAACCCTCTGAAGGCCTAAGGACAGTTTCTGCCTGATTGGGAAGGTCTTCAACCGAAGTTTCCTACCCCTCTGATGAAGGCTGTAACCAGGAGTCTGCAGGTACCAGCAGGTTAGTGTCTCCTTTTGAAGCTATTCTGTGTGATACAGGCTATTTAAGTATTCATTGGAGCAGACTGTGTTGGAGCAGGTCTCCCAGGTGAGTCTTCCAACCACCAAACTACAGCATTTCTCTCCCTCTCTCTCTGGCCTAATGAATATTTATGATATGATAGTGATGACAGCCATAGAGAAGCCCATGAGAAAATTAATTCCGTCTTCATAGCAGGGTTTGAATAGTGTGCCGTAAATAAAGCATTGGGGCCACACTGAATGCGGAGGATAAAAGAAAACGTTGAATAGCTTACTCATTAAGCGAGCACCATCAAGCACGAGTACTGGACTGTGTGGAAAAAATAGTATGTCATCAAGTAATTAAAGAGTGTGGCACAATGCATATGCATAAGAGAATGAATTAATGTTTTCAGGAAATCTTAATTTTGGCATTTACTAGCACTGGAGTGCTTGACTTTGCAATCTGAGCAATATTCATTTAGTATATCTTTTTGTGTAGATAAGCTTGACATAAAAAGGAAGTGAGAGAGCCTCACAAAGCCTTAAAAAATATACTTCTTTTTCCTTCACCCCAATCACCTCTGAATGAGAAATTATAGTATCTGGCTGAGAATCATAATCAAACAGTGGAAGCTTAGTGTACTTGATAATTATTACCACTGCATTTCCTCTGTAGGAATAATTTCCCTCATTTTCATTCCAAGCATTCTCTACCTCATCACTTTGCAGACTAACATGTAATAAATGCTACCAAAAGGAGGTTTTTACAAAAACCTCTACTGTTACAGTTGAAGATAAAGAGGGTGGCAGCAGAGGCATTATAAAGGGTAAGATTTTGAAGAGACAACAAGAATAGATGGCTAAATAATAAAAAGTAATGAAGGTAAAATATTTTGCCTGCTGTTTTGCCGATGAATTTACCCATGAGAAGATAAGAATATTTTAAATACATATTTGTTATTCAAAATCATTTGTCAAGGGTCAAATTCTTTCCTGGTTACTCATATTGAAGCAAGAAAAACCTGCCTGTGGAACAAGCTGCTTCTGTGTGTGAATAGATGTGAGGAAATCTGTTCCCAATTAATTTATGGAAATAATCCTCCATTTCATAAGCGACTCTCTGTGTGTGTTTGTTATTCAGAATGTGAATGATTTTGACTGATCTTATAAGTATTGTGGCATGTTACAATGTGTCACAACACATTGAACTGGGTTCCTAGTAAAAATATTTGGCTATCTTCTGTTTTAAGTTCTGTGATTGTTTTCTGATGTTCATAGATAGTTGCCCTTCTGAACAGTTCTCCCCCTTCCCCGGAAACATTTTCCTTAAAGCAACAGGAGAAAGTAAATACAATAGGGACTGAACTGAATTCATTTTGCCATCTACAAGAACGTGTGTGATTTTTATTTGGGAAGGGGGCAGTATTTGCCTAGTACTAAAGATAAATGACTGATGAAAGGATTATTTTTAGTAAAACACATGAGAATAGTCAGACAAGAAAACACACACATGATATTTCTAAACTCTTGAACGGTTTTATAGTGAAAAGATAATGGACATATAAAAATTGTGTCTTGTAGATAGATAAAGAAAACATTATGTTTTATAAAACACTTCTTATATTGATTTGTTAGAAGCGTTTTATATTTTGGTAGCTTGCCAAAGAGTCGTTGCGGCACAATATCTCTCTTAGTCTGTAATACACTTCTGTTTCTGCTTTAGCAAAAGTAGTTTTAAATGTGACATTTGGGTGAATTGAGATGCACAACCAAATATCATTAAGAATTTTGCAGTCCTGCCTGAGTTCTGAGAGTCTTCAGAGCCTTTTTGAAGTGCAAAAACAATAGAGGTTAAAACTGAGTACTTTTTTCCTCTCACTCACACTGCAATGACTAACTCTGGAAGAGCAGAGATGTGCTCACAGCCTGCCCGAAGCATCAAGCCTACAAAGAACCCACAGAAGTATTTTGTTTACTAGCTGAGTTGAGTGCTAAGTTTCTCCTTATTTCTTCCTCAACTGACTTTATAATGGAGGTTTCCACTCAGTCACAACTAGAAGGGAGTTGTTGAAACCCTGCTTGTACAGTTACAGATGAATTTGGGTTTAGCAGTTATGCTGGCTAAATGAGGACCTTTTCCTCATAGTCCTGGTTACAGGGGCTGGGACCAGTTTATGTGGATATGACCAAAACTGTATATTCTACACCCTCTGCGTCATTTCTGATGGATTGTTAATAAACGGACTGTTTGCAGCAGCTGCCCAGGGCACACTGACACCTCAGGCTACAAGCTGGGTTTTAAAGAACTTTGTGAGGCAGGGGAGTGTTTCTTTGTCTTCACACCAGTGACTCAGCGGTGATAACTCCCCTCCTGAGAGGCACTGCACCTTCACACCCAGCCTGAGGGGTCATCTCTGTTAATGGGCCATGTTGGACTGGCATTATAGGCAGCTGCAACGACCTAGACCATCAAAGATTCCAAAAATATCCCATGACTCACAGAGTTAAATCACCCATAGTGAAACTCCTTGCCCTAGGGGAGGTACTGGGCATTCCCACCTGAACCTGAGCATATATAATCTTGGGGTTTTGGGACTTCTGGTACCACTCGTCGGATTGAGAGGAGGACCAGAACTCCAACAGGACTGTGACTACCACTCGACAAGACTGCGATTGTTACTTCAACAGAACTGCGACCATTTTCCTTTCCTTTTACTTTGCACCCAGGGGAGCCACGTGGTGCTCAGCACAGGGGCTAACAAACACTGTTCTGTTCTTGTCCTAGGGTGCTGTATTATCCATCTGTCTTTAGGGGTTAAAACCAGTTTTCTCTGTATCATTGTATTTATTGTAATCTTTTTAGTAAATTGTAACTCTGACTTGTAATCTCTCGAGTTGCGTTCATTTCTCCTGTCAGTTTTAAGCCAGCACGCTCATTGAAGAGTAGAATGAGTTTTTAATAATTTTGGAGTTTCAAGTCAAATTATGCTACATGCTTGGGTTTACTACTAGCAGGGTAAAAGGCAGACCGTTAATACTAGACTATCAGAGCAGACTCAGAGGTGTGGACTTCGGATGCTTTCAACCTGTGTATCAGGATAGCAACAGTGGCAATCCTGTTAACTGCATCTGCAGGAGGCTATTGAAGGTTCTTCAGGCTAGTGTGCACTGACTATACTTAGGAACCAATACGTATTATTAAAACACAGTGTGGTCACATTTAGCCTCTAAAGTGTCATATCCAAAGCATCTTTCAGGGATTTATTTGCCCTAATTGCATCTTTTCAATGGAAAGTTATTTCTATATATGTAATAGCTGACATGTTAAGCTTGTCATGGCTGAAGTGGAAGACTGGTCATCTGAAAGTGGTCTTTTCTTCAGTTTTGGATCCAGCTGGTTTAATCTAGAATATTCTCTGAGTCAAGTTGGTGGCTGCGGTGTTTTAACTGGGAATACAGATGTAGTTTTTTCACCCAAGGGGTCATTTATGACTGTGACCACCTTGCCACCTTGCTGTATAAAGACAGCCAGAGATCAATCCACGGTCCAAGATTTATGTGAACATAAAATGCCTTGTGTTCACATGAGGTGAGGGTTAGCCCCTTTCTATGAGATTTGGTTTTGAAACAGCCCAGATTGAGCCAGGCTCTCTTGAAAAGCTGGGGTCCTCCACTCATTCTCGCTTCCTGATCCTCTAGTGCCAGTGGTATGGATGTGCCTGTTTTAGGAGCTAAAAGATAAAACACAGTGTACACTGTATATTAACTCCTATGGATTCTGCTCGCTGAGTCAGGCAGGAAGTTTGGAGTGTTTTCTCATCTCCTTTGCAACCCTGCCTTAAATAACAAGGGTTCAAGAAATGGGCCTGTTGTTTTGTTGTCCATGAGGAGTATAGATTGGCACTTGAGTATTGAGTCATGAATATGCTGGATAAATTAATGAACTGAAGTGTGAAATGAAGAATATTGATTATTGTAAAGACTGGCTTCAGCAGACACTGAAACTTATCTTTATGCAGAGAGTAGGTGGTATAAAAGCCAAGGAAATTCAATTTTCTCCTACAATAATGGCAGCCCTAACAGAGGGATAATACCTTTGATGTAAGAAAATATTGCAGAACCATGTAGTGGCTGAGGCTGGAAAGGACCTCTAGAGGTTATTGGGTCCAACCTGCTGCTCAAGCAGGAATCTCCCAGAGTCGGTTGCCCAGGACAATGTCCAGACAGCTTTGAATACCACCATGGAGGGGGACTCCACAACCTGCCTGAGCAACCTGTGCCAGTACTCAGGCACAATCACAGTGAAAAACTGTTTCCTGATGTTTGGGAGGACCCTCCTATATTTCAGTTTGTGCACATTGCCTCTTGTTCTGTCACTGGGCATCACTGAGAAGAACCTGGCTCCAGCCTTTTTTCACCCTCCCTTTAGGTATTCATATTCCTTTATAAGATACTCCTGTGCCTACTCTTCTCCAGGCTGAACAGTCCCAACTCTCTCACCCTCTCCTTGTATGTGAGGTGCTCCAGATCCTTAATGACCTCTGTGGCTCATTGTTAGACTCTCCTCACCAGTATGTCCACATCTCTCTTGTACTGGAGACCGCAGAGCTGGACACAGTACTCCAGGTGTGGACTCACCAGGGCTGGATAGAGAACAAGGACCAGTTCCCTCCACCAGGTGAAAATATTTTATGCAATGCAACACAGAATACCATCGACCTTCTGTGCAACCAGGGAACATTACTGGCTGATTTTTTTTTGCCTTTTATGCAAATCTGCTTTCTAGCTAAGTGGCCCCCAGGACATATTCATGCCTGGGATTGTTCCCCCCCAGATGAAATATTCTGCACTTCTTTTTGAACTTCATGAGGTTCCTGTCAACCCATTTCTCCAGCTAATTGAAATTCCTCTGTATGGCAGCACAACCCTCTGGCGTATCAGCCACTCCTCCTGGTTTTGTGTTGTCAGGAAACTTGCTGAGAGCACACCCTGCCCCATCATCCTGATCACACATGAAGATGTTGAACTGGATCAGAGCCACCACTGACACCTGTGGTACACCATTAATTAATACCTGGACTGGCTAGACTTTGTGTCACTGGTCACCACCCTCTGAGTCCAACCATTCAACCAGTTTTCAACTCACCTCTGCTCATCCAGCCTATAGTTAGTCAGCTTCTCTATGAGGATCTTATGGGAAACACTGTTAAAAGTCTGATGGAAGTCAGGTAGACAATATCCACTGCTCTTCCTTCCTCTACCAGGCCAGGTATTTCATCATAGAAGCCTATCAGGTTGGTCAAGCATGACTTCCTTTTGGTGGATCCATGCTGACTACTCCTGATGGTTTTCTTGTCCTTACTGTGCCTGGATGTGGCTTTCAGGATTATTGGCTCCATCAGCTTTCCAGGGATCAAGGTGACTGGCCTGTAGTTCCCTGAATCCTTCCTCTCACTCTTCCTGAAGATAGGAATGATGTTTACTTTTCTTCCCTCCTCAGGTACATCTACTCATTGCCATGATCATTCAAAGGTAATTGAGAGTAACGACATCGGGCAGATCCTTCAACACTTGTAGGCACATCCCATCAGGGCCCATGTACTTATGTTTGCCCAATTTGTTCAGGTATTTTCTAACCTGATACTCTTGCACTAAGGGTATGTTTTTCTTGTTCCAATCCTTCTCTTGGTATCTGGGATTCCTGTCAGCTAGTCTGACTAGTAAAGACTGGAGCAAAGAAGGCTTTCACTACTTCAGCTTTTTCCATGTCCTGTGTCACTACGGTCCCTTCCCCATTCATCAGTGAGCCCACATTTTCCCTGGTATTTTTCCTATTTAATGTACTTATATAAGTCCTTCTTGCTGCCTTTGACATCTCTGGCCAGATTCAAATACACTTGGTCTTTGGCTTTCGTAACTACATCTCTGCATGCTCAGATAGTGTCATGTATTCCTTGCGGGTTACTTGTCTGTGGTTCTACCCTGTATATACTTGATTTTTGCCAGGCATTCCCTGGTCATCCATGCAGGACTTGTTGGGAATGGACTGCTCTTGGTATTGGAGGAGGTAATCCTTGACTATCAATCATCTTTCTTTTCCCTTCAGGGCCTTATCCCATGGGTTTCTTTTAAGCAGATCGCTGAATATTCTTTGCTACTAACCATGCTGGAATTAATGTTCTTCTGAATCATGTCAATTATACCAAATGTGAAGATTTTCAAACATGCAAACCTGACTCTGGTAGGACAAAAGTGGACTGTTTTGTGCTGGTTGCTGAACAGCCCTTCACCACTGTGATTTCCAGCTTCCCTTATGCTAAAAACTGATGTCCTAGAAGTAAATATTTCTCTAACACAGACTGATTTGCTGCATCTGCACCTATAAGTGGGACAGGGAGGTGATCATCCTTTGGCCCTGCAAACAGAACTGTTCCCATCCATGCAGCTAAAATTATCACCAAATTCAGGCTGTCTGTGCCCAGGTATCTGTTGTGAATGGCCTCAGAGTGGTGCTAATTTCATAACAGTGCTGTGAAAAGAAAGCTGCTCTGAGCCAAAAGTGTGCCAGAGAAACCGCTTGCAAATTAATATGCTTGGGCCCATGCCTTGCTCCTCTTTCTTTTACTGATATTGATGTATCCATGTAGTTGGAGCAGTTTCTTTCCCCAGGGAAGAGTTTCACATGATTTTCTGCTACATGAATTTGTCTTTTTTTGCTTCTGGCTTTCTAAAAGTACCTAGAACTTACAGCATGGCATAACAGTTTGCCAGCCGACAGCCATCATTTGATACCTTGGTGTTCCACTGCCCCCAAGTCTGTAAAAGCTGGAAGCTGGTCTGGGAATGGAGATTGATGATATTTTTCAATTGAACAAGAACAACTGTACTTAATTTTTAATTTATAAAAGAATTTACTGTTTGCTCAGGAAAGGATTTGAAGCCTTTTGTGTGCTATTTTTAAAAAAATTATTTTATTTTATATAAAGGCAAGCCAAGCTGTTGTTCTTAAGCATAGTAGTTTTACAAGCAAGCTCTCATAGGAATGAAGAGTTACTCCCCAATGTTTAAGCATTATTCTGTATAATTATGAATATTTTCTTCCTTCCAAAAATATTTTTTTTTGAGAAGCTGACATTTCAAAGGCTTTCAATTCTGTGTGTCACTATCAAATAATCTTTTTTGTACTTGGCTGTTTATTATTGGATTGCAACAACGATAAAGCTCTAGGGGTTTTGTCTCCTTTGGTATGTTAATTATCTATTTTCCCTTTGATCTTATTCTTACTGAAAAGAGTGAAAAGCTATCTCGGTAGGGAATCTTACTGATGTACATTCATCCCCTCATCTCCATAATCTGAGGATCAGAGGGAGACAACAAATTTCACCGCTGAGTGAGGTTGCTATAGGCCTTAGTTATAATGTACTCAGTTTCTCAATAATCCCACCACCGTTTATATTTGGAATATTGAAGAGGAACCTCTGAGAAAAAGAAATCCAAAAATAATTAATTTTAAACTGTGAACTACCTTCATTAATTTAACTTTTTCTTGAAGTTTTAAGCTCATGCATATGCCACAAGCTTGCTCTTTCTTGCATGCCTCTACACATTTTTTTTCCTTTTTTTTCTCCTTCTTTTTTACTGTTGGCTTTTGATACATTTTCAGTTCTCACAGAAATAAAATATAGGCTAGGCACAGAGTAACTATTGAGTGAACTTTTAAAGTATTAAATGTTAGAATAGCTTTCCTATAAAAATGATGAAAGTCCTGTAACTTTGGACCATTGAAAAGGATTGGGCAGAATTGTGGAGTGGTGGGGGAAAACTTTACAAATATACATAAACACACTCTACGTATTTCTGTCTCTCAGTCCTTCCTCAAATCTGACATCCTCATACAGCATTTCTTGAAAAACCTGTAGGAAAAGCCCTTCAGCAAGAGGCAAAGGCAGACAGATCTGCTTCATGGGGCAGTTCAGCAGTGGCAGAAGTGTAGGCAAGATTATGTACCGGAGACTTTCCAAACAGTTTCTCTGAGGCAATTTTTGCATTTCCACAGGAGATGGACAACATACTAGGCAACCTTGCTGTTGAGATTCTTGTGTTGTGCAGTGTGGGTTATGATCAGATCTTGATTTTCACAGTAAAGATATCTACATTTGAACTGGTCATGTAGTCTGCCTTGGCAGTCAGGGAAGGGAATCTGGCACTTACAGAGCAAGAATGATGCTATTTCAAAGAAAATGTTTAATACAGTTCAGGTGAACTGTGCCCTAATAGTATACATTTCTCTCCAGTGCTCAGTTCATATCTGTATCAAATTGATACTGGTGTTTTCTGAAATGAGATGGGACAAATCCTGTCTCTTCCATATTACCTTGCATGTGGAAGGGTGAAGAGGACCTAGTGCAGTGTACCTAAGATGCTCTTGCCAGTGTACAACTATTGCTGCTGTTGCAGCTCACCATAGCAATGTCTCAGCTGTGTGCATGCATGGGAGGAGGTGCCAGGCTGTTCACGTAATACAGGTGTATCATCTACTGAGGGATGTATTGGTATTCTCCTGTTATGAACCCTGGGGTTAGAAATCATCCCATTAACTTGCAGCAAGTTCAATTTGGTCATTAAAATAGCAGTGGCTAATTCAGTCTGAGGTGCCTGAAGAAATCTCAAAGAGCCATATGAGGCTCTTATGAAAGACACATTGCTAATGAGAGGCACAAATTCTTCTGGAGCAGTTGGCATCTTTTGTGGTGTTTAGACAGCTCAGTGTAACTCTGAGAGTGGTATTAAATGCCACATTAAGACACTGAAATTTATGTGTTCACATGAAAATGAGGTGTCTAGCGGATGAAGATCTAGTCAACGCAGTAGAGTCTAGAGAGCTAATAGTCTCAGTTTAAAAGAAACACCACGTGATAAGCTGATTACAGATGTCTAATATGCTTCTACATTCTGGACCTGAATTCCTTTGCTGCTACATAAAAGTCCAATTCAATGGGCCTACATTATTGTGGCACCTACTGTGATTTGAGATACTCCCATTTGGCTACTATCTCCTATTCCAGGAGAACATAGGTCCTTTGTCATATCTGTCAACCCCATGTAGATACTACAGTCCATCTAAGACACCTGAAATGGCACTAGATGCCTGTATATGTGCAATTGATTTGAGCATTAGATGTCTGCTTTTTTGTGGGCTCAGAAGTTCCCCTGAAAATACTCTTTCTCTCCACTAATTACAAAAGAAGCCTAGTTCAGATGTCGAGACATCTTGGTAGCTCCCTAGATGTGGTCAAGGGAAATCTATATCTGGTTTTCTGGGCACATGCATCTCAAAGACACCTGGGATTCCTACTTTTCCCAAGGTGGCAGTATGTTGTTTGTTTCTCTAAAGCACCTGCATGATATAGTCTCTGCACAGCTGTTTCTGACACAGAATCAAAAATGAATGAAAATCATGCTGAAGTGGTTCTGGAGTGATTTCCTAGAATCATAGAATCATATGGGTTGGAAGGGACCTCTGAGATCATCAAGTCCAACCCTTGATCCACTACTACCAGTTACTAGACTATGGCAGTAAGTGCCACATCCAGTCTCTTCTTAAATACCTCCAGGGACGGAGAATCCACCACTTCCCTGGGCAGCCCATTCCAATGCCTGATTACCCTCTCTGTAAAGAATTTCTTCCTAACATCCAATCTAAACCTCCCCTGGCAGAGCTTAAGACCATGCCCTCTTGTCCTACTGCTGGTTGCCTGGGAGAAGACAGCAACCCCCACCTGGCTACAACCTCCTTTCAGGCAGTTGCAGAGAGCGATGAGGCCTCCCCTGAGCCTTCTCTTCTCAAGGCTAAACAACCCCAGCCCCTCAGCCTCTCCTCATAGGACTTGTGTTCAGGTTCCTTCACCAGCCTTGTTGCTCTTCTCTGGACCCGCTCCAGCACCTCGATATCCTTCCTGAACTGAGGGGCCCAGAACTGGACACAGTACTCCAGGTTATGGCTTCCTACACACTCTAAAACCACAGGATACAGCTTGTGACCAATGCAAGTTGGTGCTATGATACAAAGAGTCAAGGATATAATTTTTTTGTCAATAGTGAGATCTGTGGTGTTAATTTTCTAAATGTGCTGCTTGCACAACAACATTTCTCCTCAAGCTTTCCCCCACTATCTCTAAGACTTAATATTTTAAAACAGTGTCGGTCAACCAAAGCTAATGAAAAAAAGCAGACAGGAGGATTTAGATCCTACTATAGTCTTATGCAATAAAAAGCTTGTTCCCAAAGGGATCATCTGTTCTGAGTAAGGCTCAGGTGGGATCCCCAGTGGTCTGTGTAATTACAGAGGGAAGGATTCTTGCTTTCTGCTCTGAGTTAGGCAACCAAGTCTGAGCTAGCCATATGACCTTCCCTTCACTGAAATTGAAGAGAGAAATTGAAGTCTCCAGAGGAGATTTGCATTTAAGACTGCTCTAATAAATCACTCTCTGGATATGTTCATTTCGGTCTAATGCCTATAAAAGACATTTATAAAGTCAATGAAATAAAAACGGCCTATATGGATCTGAGATCAGTGGAGGATTCGCTCTTGGTCTTCAAGCTGAAATCTTCTGTCAGCCTTTATGTGAATACATTAAGTTGTATATATAAACCCACTATTTTTATGTTTATAAGCCTTTTACAGTTATGCTACTTTTGAAATATTCAAACAGTGACCTTCACATAAAAGTCGTCAAAGTTTTAAAGAAAATGTGATAAACTCTGCTTGGCAATCACATCTATACTTAAGCCATGTTGACTGTCAAATATGCACTGAGTTAATGCTAACTGAATCAGGTATGGTACAAACACCCTTGGGCACGGTGGGTGGGTTTCTATTTGTTCTGGCTGACTATCTCTTCAAATACACATTCTCCTTCTTTATTTCTGACTTCTTAGCTCAAAGGTTTGGCTGTTGTTTCCTCTCTGCTTTTTCCTTTTCCTGTCTTGCTTTTTCCCTGTTTTTCTTCTTTGCTTGTCATTTGGTTTTCAGTCAGTTTCTCGATTCTGCAAGTTGTGGATCATCTACAGGAGATGCTCAGTGTTACTTGACCTATGTGGCTTTTCTTTTTATCACCATATTTGCAGTGAAGTTTATCAGTGCTCTGTCCTGAGACCTGACCCGTGTAACATGTTTATCAGTGATGTAGAGGAGGTGAGGAACTCTTCAATCCTGCAGATGACACCAGACTGGGAGGCACCTGTCAATATACTCAAGGGCAGAACTGCCAGACAGAGAGACCAGGACAGGATAAAGGAATGGGCAGACAGGAACCTTATATAGGGACTCACCTTGAATATTGTGTGCAGTTTTGGACATTGCAGTACAGAAAAGACATTAAGCTATCAGAGAGTGTCCAAAGGAGGGCAACGGAGATGGTGAAGGACCTTGAGGGGAAGCTGTGTGAGGAGCTTCTGAAGTCACTTGGTCTGTTCAGCCTGGAGAAGAGGAGACTGAGGGGAGACCTCATTGCAGTCTACAACTTCCTTATGAGGGGAAGTGGAGGGGCAGGTGCTGATCTTTTCTCTCTGGTGACCAGTGATAGGACCCAAGGGTATGGCCTGAAGTTGTGTTAGGAAAGGTTTAGGCTGGATATTAGAAAAACGTTCTTCACCCAGAGGGAGGTTGGGCACTTGAACAGGCTCCCCAGGGAAGTGGTCACAGCACCAAGCCTGACAGAGTACAAGAAGTATTTAGATGATGCTCTCGGGCACATGGTGTGACTCTGGTCCTGTGTAGGGCCAGGAGTTGGACTTGATGATCCTTGTGGGTCCCTTCCAACTCAGCATATTCTGTGATCTATGATTATGAAACGAGGACTTGAGAGACAGCAGGCTGCACACAAGCCTTGCAGCACACAAGGGCAAAAGCCTCCTCAACTGTATGAACAGGAGTGCAGCCAGTAAGTAAACTGAGGGAAGTCATCATCTCCCCTTACTCAGCATTCACTAGACCACGTCTAGATACAGCAATCTTCTGTATTTTCAGATTTCATACCTACATTTCACAACTTCTCCTTGCTCTTTCATGTCCCTGGGAATAACATCTAAATCAGCCTGTCATCACAGCAGGCTGAAGCACAGGCAAGAGGCAGTGGCATAATAGTTGCAGTAGAAGCATGTATTTTTATTATCGGCGTCCTGGAAACCATTAAGAAATTGCAGCATTACTTCTGAGTATAGTAAAGTCATCATTATATCTTTATCTGCTTTGAGGAAAAATAATTTGTTCACCTGGGGGCACTGTTGAAGAAATATGGGGAAAGAGATATTCCTGAGGAATCACATGGTGGGAGGAGAGAGTAGAGAGTAAGAAGATAGAGGGCATATAGGATTTGCAAGAAAGGTGTAGTTATAAGTGGTAAGATAGTTGAGGGGAAGTAGTCTGGCCTTTACATAAGGAAGGGGAAAAGATCTGGTTTATTTACTCCTGTGGTTTATATAAACAAAGATGTACAGCTATTAAATTTTAATCCACTGTATACCTTGAAGATGAGTTGCAGGATTATCCAGATTCTCATGTTACTGCTAGAGACAGGAGGCATACAGTCTCAGTGTTCTTCTCACCTTTGCCAGCAAGTATCTGTCCATGTAAATACTAAAATATGAATTTTTTTATGCAGTTCAAGGTCAGCATCCTAGCAAGAATGCTCATCCTTGAGTATGTTGTGCCAAACAAGACCAAGCATATCCACAGTTGATTGTAGTTGCTTTTACATCCCTCTAGAATCAGGAGTTGCAAGTTATGGGTGGTCGTGGAAAGAAATTTATGAGGGAGACGGAGGCTTTTTATGTGACAAAATATTTTGGTATGGCTGTGCTGGACTTGCTTCATGTGGTATTTGGGATGCTGCTGCAAAATTATCTGGTGAAAGTTAACAGTGGATTTTGTAATCAGAAAAAACTGTCCCAAACTCTCATGCATGCAATGCTCAGTGCTTAACTGACAAGCTGCAACTAGTCTTCTGATTAACACTCTGTTCTCAGAGCATCATGGAGAATCTGTCCCTGTATGTTGTTCTTCAAGTTCTTGACAGCACAGACTTCTCACAAATTGCACTGCTGAAAGCTTATCTTGATCCTTACTTTCTACCTTCTACTGTCTACTTATCCTTGTTAAACAGACATATCCATCCCACTTCACTGCAGAGTCATGGCCTTTCAGTTTTATGTGGGCTTGGAAGGAAAATGGGCTAGTGTTGTTTCTGAGATCCCCCAGGATTTGGAGACATTAATTAGGAATTTCTCCTCCTCACTTTGACGTTGCGTAGGAGATAGATGCATTATTTTAGTGATGACTTTGAATTGGGTGGCATTCTGTTTTCAAGTGTATTGTGGAACAAAGGGTGGGTGGTGTCACAGCTGAAACTTTCTGCTAAATTCATCAGGATCAGCTAAACAGACAAAGCTCACAGATGGAAAGATGATAAAATGATAGAATGTTTGACTGCAAGGGTCCTCAAAAGATTGCTTATTGCTTGCCACTGGGCAGGGTCAGGTATACCTAAACCTTTGGTGACAGAGCATTGTCTACTCAACTGTTACAAAACCTCCATGGCTCAGCCATTATATATCCTAGATTTCACAACTGCCCCTTGCAGCAAACTTCAATGTGCAACTACTCTCTCATTTGCAATACTTTCTTAAATGCGAAATTAAATAGTATTTGCCACAAATAAAAAGTCTTTATTTTTATGGTGAACAAGGAGAACAGTTAATCACTATAATGGGCAGTAGAAAGATTGGACCACTGGAACAGGACAGTCTGCCTCCAGAGGTTTTGATTATATAGGGCTTGCTGGCACCTTTCTCACTTCCCTTGCTTGAAAGACAACACTGTGCAAATCACAGACCTCTGCTGCCTATCTACATGGCCGACAAAAAGCATCGACGAAGGGGAGAGAGTTTTCCCAGGATTAAAGTGAGCCCAAACCAATCTTTTTTTTTAGAGTCAGAAATGGCAACATTGTAAAATCAAATGTCTGGCATTGCAGACAGTGTCCAGAGCATAGTCATGTGGGACACTGGATACTGGAGCTGTTTACAGCTGTGATATTCACAGAGATGCCCTGTATCTGGTCCAGTGTCATCATGTAAACTGAGTTGGTGGGGTTGAGAAAGATGTCTTTGAACCTTTGTATGAAGGTGGTGATACAAACACCTCTCCCAGCTGCTCCCTGTCTGCTCCACTCACACCAAATGCCCTTCCATTTGCTCTGAGTTAAACAGGCAGGAGGAAGCCAAATGCTGCATAAGCTTCATGAGGTTGCTAATTATGATGGCTGCCTGGAGTTGATGTGGTAAATAGAAATACCACAGCAGAGTCCAAATGGACATGCTGGTGTTTGTTTTTACCTTGAAGAGGCAAACTGAACACAAGAGTTTGATAACATCAGATCCCAGCCCTCAGAGCATAGCTGGCATATGGTACTCTGTGTGGTGAGGGACATGTCAGATGGACCATTTGGACAAAGAAAGTCACCCAAACTCTCCCACAGACCACACTTAGGAGGCTTGGGATCCATACATAAATAAATAACACAGCTGAACAGCTGTGTATCACATAGCTGCCAGTAACCTTGTATTCCCAGTCTGTCCCAAAAGATTGTACATTTGTGTAAATACAGATAATAATCCTGTTTGCATTTTACACACACATTTAATGAGCAATAACAATTGTAAGGTCGGTATTTAGGAATAAATAGAGTTATTATTAAACTTATTCATGTAATATCAGTTCTGACCCTTTGCATACATCTGATATTAACAGCTGTGTTTACTCCGAGTTACAGTCATTATTGACATCTGAGAAAAATCTAGCATTTTCTGTTGCAGTGGAAGACTGCATCCTTAAAGTGCTAGAAGGTCACAGGAGGAATTTTAGAGCTGGCATTTTCTAAATTTACACAGTCATTTCTTCTTATATAGGCTTATTTTCTACTCATTTATTTGTGTGTGTCTGTGAGATACATATGCACTTTATTCTGTATATATTCATGTCCACATCCACTATTTTTTATTTCCTTCCATTATAAAAAACCCCACATATTAAGACTATAATTCATTTTTTGTATATCTGTGGTACAGTGCAGGAAAATCAATTAGCTTTAGCTATCTCAGTTTCTTTTCTGTAAAACTGGGATTCTTTGCAGTCCTCCCATGGAGAAGGCATGTTGACCAGCACCTGGATGTTGTTATTATTGCTATGTCCTCCCCGTTGTCTGTTGAAGGGGTTAATAATTTTTTTTGCCTATACGTTTTGGAGCTGGGACCATGGAAGCCAGCTTAGGTACGGAAGTTTATTGCCTCATGTATGGTACTGTGTATGTATGACTATGGTAAATGAAGGCCCCATGTGGCCTCCAGTATTTGACCTCCACTGGTAAGTTTCCACGGAAAACAGAATCGGAAAACAGAATCATAAAACAGAGACAGAGTAGGGTACTAGCATCTGATATGTCACATGGCACTACAAGGCACAGCACCATCCCTGGGATGGTAGTTAGCTGAAGTGGGGACTTTGGGCACAAGCACAGAGCTGTAGCCCCTCTCATGGTGCTGCAGTACTCAGCTGACATTGCCTGGGGGTGTCTGTACTGTGGCAGATGTATATTGCTGTTCTAAAATGGCAAACAGCAAAGCTGTAGCATGCATTCTGCACTGCTTTGGTAATGAAATGGAGCTGTCTGCATGCTGTGCTCTGTCATTGCAGCCTACTTGTTCTGTGGTCAGTGCACAGAAACCATTTAATGTAGGTCACAATATGCTAAATGCAAATAAAGCAAAATCTGGAGTGACTGCACTCTAACATGTGCATTCTTACACGCTGTCTTAAGTTATGGCTCAGAGACTGTTTATTTGCAAAAATAATTTCCTCTCTAAGCATCTGTAAGGAAAACGGCTTCTGTGCTAGTTCAGTGCTGTAGGACACATTAAAATGACAACCTGTCTTCCCTTTTGGGTTTTGCAAACTCCAGTTTTTTTAGACCCCCACTGTAAAGTATATCCTCCTTTTTTTTTTTTTAATTACCCCCTTCAGCATCCCCTCTCTGACCATCAAACCCCCCCCCC
>VZRE01014650.1:212215-226152 GCA_013396775.1 Cephalopterus ornatus
CTATTTTTTGTGTGCCCAACGATGAGCATTTTGAAAAGAAACATGGAATCTGAATGCACGAGCAAAGCTCTTTGGGCACTTACTTCTTGAAAGAGAGCAAGACAGAGAAGTGGATAAATAGCAGAGGCACTGCTGGAAACAGCTCTTTTCACATCAACCTGATCTAGGCTGAGTCTTGAAGTCCAGGTAGAGCAAATATAATTCCTAACTCTACTGCTGTCTTGGTATTCAGTTCTAGCTCTGCACTGCCATTGTGTCCTTAAATAAGGAATGATATTACCTATTTCCCTTTGCAATATATTTAGATTTCTATGACAAATAGCCATAACTAAAATCAAAGTGCTATTATAAAATCCTAGCAATCATAATAAATAAAAGTACTGCAAACAGCTGAAAGAGAATTTAAAAAGTGCTGCAATTATCTTATTTGTAAATTGAGCAGGACACTGCCAGTAGCAAATTTTATGTACAGTGTTGTGTAGGGTTTTTAAATGACCTTAAGTGGTCAGGGCATTTGCTCTGAGTGTGTTGTGCAAGTTGGAATAAATGGCGGAATGATTTGGGCTTTTAAAACTAGGCTGAATAAAATGCTACAAGATATCCTGCATGGGTGGGCTCTCTCTGACAGGCAGATGCATTCAGGAACATAACGTGTCTTGTATGGCTCTGATTTATATGACTCTGTGAAGGTGCCTAAGGGCTGGTTTGCACACAAGCTCACACTGTTTTAATTAAACCTGTTTTTAGTCTAGGATTTCAGTTCAGAATGAAAGTTACTGTCATCAAGACAGCTAAAAAATGTCAAGCTCTGCTTTATGCATCCCACTGTCTAAGGTGTCTAAGTGAAGTAGCACAGCTCTGCAGGTACTGTACATGTGGAAAATAGGTAGGCACTTCCAGAGTCAATGTCCTGAATTCCTTCAGGAAAGGGTTTAATTCTTTCCACTGACTCCAGGGCGTGAAGAGATGAAATCTTAGAAAACAGAATGAGAGATCCAGAAAAGATGATATAATATCTCCTCTCATTTGTGCAATTGTTTTTCCCCGTCTCTGATAGTTTTTCCAGCATTTATTCCCAAATTGCCATTGCTGGGTGCAAATCAGAAACTACAAATGCAAATATTCTGGAAAAGATATGAAGAATAGCCTGGATAAAAAATGAGGTCTAATAATAACTCACTAAAATATTTGTACAAAAATTCAAGAAAAAGCGAGGAAAAGAAATAAAAGAAAAATGAAAAGGTACAGAGGAAGACATCAGGAATATGTGCCTGGAGGTTCTTTTAATGGAATACAGAGGGTTTTATGACCATATTTGTTGTCTGAGCCTTGAGTTTTAAGAGAAGTCAAAAGGAGTAAGACAGGCAACTTAATGGGGTTTTGGAACCAGTTTTCTTTCAGAAAATCTTGCCTTAGATACCCAAGTGATAAAGTCTATTCTATTCATGTACATATATATTAATGTATATATGCACATAAACCACGTATGTATGTGCATACACATATATACTTATATATATCACATGCATACAAATATAAAATGTATATTTAATAGGTTTATGTGCACAGTAATTGGGTACACATATGCAGACATACCTCCCTCCCTTTTATATAAGTACAATCCTAAATCAATGACAGTTTTTAAAAAAAAAGAATTAAATAGTAGTTAGACACCACTTGCAACTTGAACTTCAAGCACTGAGCTCTTAATAGAGGGATTCAACGGTCCCTCAGTCAGACCCTCAGACTCTGGGAAGTCTGACCCCCTGCCCATTCAAACCCCTCTGAGTTTGTTTAGCTCTCTCAGAAGCTGCAGGCTCCCGTTTTCCTCAGTGGTTTAAATTCTGCTTGCGCAGATGCCCAAAGGCTCTGGATCTCAGTCTATCTAGGATTTGGAAGTGAAGTTGCATCCTTGTGTCAGGTCTGGTAGACATGATCTGAGCCACCTAGCTAGCAGGATGGTCTTTGCACAAAATACAGAGAGGTAGAAATAACCTTGAGACTGGAGCACTAACCTCAGAATCACTGGACTTGGATCCAATCTTCTGTTTCAGAGACTCACATCTAGGTTGCCTCAATAGAAAAAAAAGCAGTAGCAAATACTCCTGGAGGGCTTTTTCTGCTCCTGAACTGAGACCACAGCAGCATCCACATACACAAGTTCTTGTGGTCAAAGCCAAAGTCCATGTGCTGCACTTGTATTGTTCAGTGCTAAGCCCCTCTGTGCTGGCCTTCAGGCTCTTCTGGACTCATTGTAGCCTAGTATTATAAGTATCTAAAACAAAGAAGCATTTCAAGTATCTAAAACAGCAGTGGAGAACTGAACTTCATGCAGTTTCACCTGTGTCACTGCCGAGGTCTTAACCAGGAGAGCTAAGAGTAGGAAGAAACAAATTTAGCAGCAAACAGGAGAATCCCAAGCTACACTTTAAGTAAACAGACAGGGCATTGGAGAGAAACAAAGACATAAATCTGTTGGCATTTATATAATGAAGAACTAAATCTGTTAGCACGCCTAATAGCATTTGTGTCTAAGAGCTACAGGACTAGGAAAAGAACAGAGTGTCTAAGTTTTCAGCCAAATGGGTAGGTCTCTCGATTGTGAAGATTCAGTTACAGATCATTTACAGTTCTTCTTCCTCATAAATAATGTTCATCATCACCCCTGGACAAAAAAAAAAAAAAGAGGTAGAAAATAGTTACAGGAGCGATCAGTGGTAGTCAAAAGTCTGGCCCAACTATATTGTAGAAGGAAATACTGCAATCTGGGGAGGAACTGACTTGAAAATAGGGCATAGAAAAAAGTGAATTCCGTGGAAAAATAATTATACTATAATGATTTAGTGTAACATCCAATGAAGTTGCCTGGGAAACTTATAACAAACAAATTCAGTATTTTCACACCATTAAATTATGGAATTGTCCATAACCGATATCTCTTTGATACTGGGAGAGCCCAGAGTTAAACACTAATGGGCAGGGAGCAGATTTGTAGGGGAAATCTTTCTTGCAACCTGCTCAAGCTGTAATAGAATGTCTATTAAACATAAGGATCTGATATAACCTGTGGCTGAGGAAAACCCAAAGCTGCTGACAGAGGGAAACAGAGAAGGTTTGTTATTGATGTGCTTTTTCTTTCTTTCCTAACATCTTTCTCGATGCCTCTGCTATTGGTTTCTGTCAGAAACAAGAACTAGGTTAAACATGCCTTTGGTCTAACTCAGTGATGCTCTTCTTATGTTCTTGTAAAAGAAATCACAGATAATCCTGTCCACTGTTACTTTTAAAGCTGGAAAGGGAATATTTCACATATTTTTCCTGTTGCTTCGATAGCTCAGCATACTGCCGCCATGCATGAAGTGTGCCAATAATCCCATTTAACTCTGCTTATTCCACTGAGGATTCAAATTCAAGATAACAGCTCCAGGCATTTAAAATATCATATAGGAAGGCCAAATAAAGGACAGTGATCACAGAAAACCCCTTCTAAGCCTCTTGGGCTTGATTGAAAAGTTCCTGCTTATGTCTCAGAATGTCACTGGTATTTTAGAGCAAACTCCCTTGGTGCCTACCTCTTATGATAGAGGTCCAACAGTTATAATTGCTGGTTTACATTAAATGATGGGACACAGGCAGTTTAAGTTGAGTGCCACAGGAGGAAGTCTGTTCCTATTTCTTCCCCCTCCTATCATGGGCACATGGACACATGACTTCCCTGTGCAAGCACAGGCACTTCTGTTGGCTACACATTCAGCTCCATCAACAAGATGATAACCATATGGCTACCTGCATACTAATGAGCAGAAATGTGGGGCACAGGCTGAAATCAGTATTTTGAGAGCAATGAGACTTTATATTGGTTTAGACCATTTGTGGAAGCATGTATATCCTCTCTGATAAGATCTAATAACTAAGTTTGCTTGGTCCAAGATGAAGTTGTTTGGATAACACTGACCTCAGTTAAGAACTTGTGAAATTTATTGTATAAATGATCATTACCTCCACCAAATGTGGAGCATTTGGTCAGGAAGTAGAAGACCAAGGATTTAAATTAATGTTCACATTGTTCAGATTAAAACAGGGGATTGTACTGCTGAGAAGGATATCCTTGCTATAATTCAGACATACTCTTAAGAAGATCTCCTACATCCTTCCTCTTTAAAGGAGGAGTGAAAAACTTACAGGGTCAGAAGAGGTGGGACAGAGTATATCTGCACTTTAGACCTTAGATGCCTCATCAGGGGAAGGAAAAGCCTCTTTCTTTTTCTTGGATGACTTTTTCCCTTCAGTGCTGATGTAGGATAGGATGTATACACAGCATCCTGTAACTGCATCCAGACACACAGTTGTCCTTACTCCCAGGTACAGAATTAGGCTCTTCTGCTGTTCTTCCAATAAGGGCCATAAATTCTGCATGCCTGGCTGTACAAAAACTCAGCTTGAACAGCTGTGGAGGCATCTTTCCACCCAGGTGAGCCTAGAGATGGCCATTCATGCACCCTCCAGTACTTCTGGGAGTTATAAATTCAAAACCTGTTAGTCTAAGGAAGACACTGAATTCAGGTTTATCATTTCCTGAATAAGACGTTATGCAGAAGAGAGCTGTTGCAGAGGCCTACTCCTCAAGGGAAATCCAAAAGCTTAAGCTACTATCAGGTTTCTGTCTCTGAATTGCACGTTGACTGCTGGGTCTGCTATAAGTGCTCTAGCCTTAGCAAGGGACACTGTTTCAGATGCACCCTCCCCTTTGTTTTTGCTGTGGCAGGCTGTGGTGTAGGAACCAAATCACCTAGTTTTACTGAAAGGGAACCTCAGCATCTGACGCGTTTGAGTGGAGCAAGGCACCCTGGTGAGTGCCGCGGCCAAGCCTCGCACTGCAAAACTGCCTGAGCCGAATGTGCACAGAGGCTGTCTGCCAACACCAGCTGGATGCTCACACAGGGGGAGGGGAAAACTTTTAATTAACCAGATTCCAGTTACTGTAACACAAATCCGGATTGTACCTGGGGCTTCAGTGTGTCCCCTTGAGTGCTGAAGGCAACAGCCTGCTTAGGAAAGCCCCGTGATGGTCATTCACATAGAGAGAAGACATTGGCTGTATTACTAGAATGGGGCAAGCCTTCCCATTAATTGAATGGGCCTGTGATTAAGCTTCCAAAGAAATTTATTTGCATGTAAGGCTACCCATTTGCCCAGAAATAGGCATTATGGCAAAGAAGCTTGAAAAGAGTACTGTATTTTTACATTAGGAATAAAGCCAAGTTCAGTAGTGTAGTGATGATATTCCTGTAACTCACTTAGAAGAATAATAAAAAAAAAAGTCTATTTTGTGAATATTTATATATTTTTTAAAAATAATGATAATTAAAATAGCAAGAAAAGAGGTGGTGGGAGGACATCATATTCCTCCTCCTATTCCTTGGATGAAATTCACAAGCTTCAAACACTATCATTAAAGATAAAAGGCTTGTTGTTTTGGCAACTTTACAGTTGCTTTTCAAGCCTGTCAGTCAGGCTATGGCATCAGCCATTGTTCTTCTGGAGGCCTCCTTCTTCTCTGACTTGGTGGGAAAAAAATCTGTCATCTTTTAAATTATATTCCCTTCCCAGAATTAAAAGGAGGGCAAGAATTGGCAGATCCTTCTTTAGGCAAGAGAAGCCATCTATTATTTACATACCTCTTTTAACCCTGCTGCTGTTAAATCTGATTGCAGAAAAACCAAAGCTGCCATTCACTATAAAAAAAATAAGTAACATTGAAATCTTTGTTTTGTATTGAATTAAAATATTGGAAATGCAAAGCTCTACCTTGATGTTGGGATCAAGGGAGATGCATTTGTGTTGTTGCGGCAGTCATAAGACAGAACCCATTCTTTTCAAAGTAATTGGCTGCCTGCTGTCAGAAGTCCTAAGGAAAGTTTGGCATGTTTGTTCAGAGCTGCATTGTCTTGCTGTATTTATTTAGAATAGGATGCTGCCTATAGATGGACCTGTTCAGTCAGCAGTGACCATCTATCTACAATCCAGCTGCTGAGTTCTTAGCATGTTCATGTGCACTTGCTTGTACTGTGCAATGTATTTTTTTGGTTTTGCTTGCTCCTTTAAACTGCTTTGATTGGAAAAACTCCTCTGCAAACGTGGAGCAAACTGAATTAGAAAAGATTTCCACTTCAATCTTTACAAGAGAGACTTCTGAAATCCTTGTTTAGAAGTCTTTTGGGGAAAAGATGTGGCCTCAAAGCAGCTCAAATGCTTCAGCCCAGTCTAGAAGCTCAGAAATAATTCTCACACACCATCTGGCAGGGAAAAGTATCAGACTCAGACTGTGGAGAGAAAACGAGACATTGACCAAATGTTTCCCACTTAAGTATCACTCAATGGATATTTGCCCCATTCTCATCTTGAGAGCTCAGATTACCCATTGAACCGCTTTGCCCCAGTATGAAATGTGCATCTATCCAAGATGTAACTTTCAAGAACAGCTACTGATAGCTGAACAAAACCCACCAAAAACCACAGCAAGCCAGTTGGATAGCTCCAGTAAAGCTTCATATGATGAACCATACAGACTAAAGCTGAAGTTTTTCGTGAAATCACAAAGCAATTATAATCAAAAGGAGCTTGAAGAGATATGATATGAAATTCTGGCATTCCCCCGGGATAAAATAGTCCTGCAGGGCCCTTCCTGTCTCATGAGTCTGTACTGAATTGAAGGAGGAAAATAGAACATATCAGCTGATAAAACAGATAAAGAAATTATAAATTCTTAGTATTATGGACCAACCTGCCTCCTGGTGTAAATGTGTTTCTCATATTGAAGGGGGTTATTCTGCCCTCATCTCCATCTGGAATCACTGTGGATTTTTGAAATTTAGCCTGAAAGTAAAATGAAAATCAAAGGCTATGTCTGAAATTATTAGCATCCTACTAGTATTCAGTATTTCACGGTGAGACAAGGAAAATATCAGCATTACTATTTTTTTATACATATACAATTAACTTTTTTTTTCTTTCATATTATGAAAAGAGTTTCTGAATTTTTAGTTCTAGAAATTTAGAAAAATATATTTATCTAACTTCTGCATATGACAAAGTTTCTTTCATCAACTGGCTACTCTATACCTTTTTCTAATTTCAGGTATCCAATAATAAAAAGTGTAACTCTGGGCTCGTTATCTAGATACTTCCTCTGTTTAATGGAGACAAGTAGATGTCTCCAAAATACGACACATTTCAGACTATGCTAACTAACACGGCTGGGTGAGTCATTCCCTGTCATGCCCATTCCAGTACAGTTACTTTCTAGGAACCACTAGGCACTGAAGGCTGCCCAGCAGACATAATAATTTTGGTTCCAAATTCACGTCACCACTACAAACCTGGTCTCAATCCAATTAGTGACCTGCTATAGAGGTGAAAGCCTGAATAGCCCATTGGTAATTCCCTGAATTATTTGGTCTCCCAAAGCAATTTTGTTTAGCTTGAAGCCTGTTCTTCCAAACTACTGATTTATATTTTAGCTCAGTAGAAACAGGATTTTGATCATTAAATGTAATAACAGAATTTGTTCTTATAGGGTAAAATCAGCTCAATCCATATCCAGTAAAGTAGCCTGAGTAATTGAAATAGAAACACACTACTCCATCCCTTCAGGCATGTACCAATAATAGCTAATAGTAAAAGATGATGTATCTCATACCTTAGAGACACTGGAGTAATTTGTAGGCCAACAAAAAGATCTTCTGTAGCAGCTATTCAAAGAGGGCTAGATGTTTTCTTTCTATTTGTATCTCTTGATTTATGCTTTGGATAGTATCACTAATCTCTGTGCTGGGGGGTAGCTTTGAACAGGATATCTGTACCTAGAAAAATTACACACACATGCTCACAGGTTCTCACTTGTGCCCATACTCACTCACATACTTTTCTTCTCTATTTTTGTGATAATAATTTGAACTCATAGCACAGAACATGCCAGAGCAAGGAATGTTTTTTGAATGCTGAATGTCAAGGTATCACATCACTTTTTCACTTTTGCCATAGTAAATGTATCAAAGCAAATGTTCTTGTGCTCAAAAATTAAAAAAAAAATCACGAGCCTGGTAACTGCTGATGCCAGAATCTAACTGCTGCTTCCATGGTGAAAATAATGGAACCAATGTGTTAAGAGAAATTAATCACTAGCTATCTAGATGGTAATAGCCTCCTCTATATAAGAATAAGCTTTGTTGGACACATCTGAAAGGTGGGACACAGCACTGATTGACATGGATTCTTTGGATGATTATTCCATTTGTCCTTCAGTATGTTTCCAAAGAGTACTGTGTACTCGCAGGGCAGAGGTAGATGACCCTGAAGGTTTCAGGGGCAGAACAATTCTAGCAAACCAAGTTGTCTGCTCCTGGGAAAGCAGTTTTCTTCCTCAAGAAGTCTTAACTGGCATCTATGTCTCTGCAGAGAATATAGAAGCCTCCTATAGAAAAATTGGTTCACCTGGAAAATTAAATGTAGGTACAAGCGAGGCATCCAAGTCAGCTGGATTAGATCACTCTCTTTTTTAAAATCAAAACACTAGATGAGTTCTTGACTTGCTCTAGACTCTTGACTATTCTATGGATTCATACAAGCAAAAGAATTTCCTTTTGCCCCATGAGATTGTGGAAGCTTTTGGGAGGATCCTGTTCTAATTCAGAGATGTGCACCATCTATCACTTGGTTCATCATAACCCATGCTCTTATCTAATAGCTCAATTAAATTTCTAGGAGACTACATAGACAGCTTGTTTCCACATTAGTTTGTTATGCCAGGATGGGAAGGGAAGTATGCTATGGCTGCACGTGAATAGAGGAATAAAAATGATTCTGAGAGTGCAGGTGTATAGTCAAGAAAAAGATAAAATGGAATAAAGAGTGATTCATTTGAGGAAAAATAAAAAAACCCCACATGCAGTCAATGACTCCAGATGTCTAACTTAGGTGTGAATGAATGCAAAAATTTGGATAATTTTGAAAATGCTTGAAAATACAGAGATGGATTTTTTTTTTTTTAGGTGGCATATGAAAATACAGGACTATGACATGGAGGTGGCAGTCCCTCTGAGTGAGTTTCATGTCACCTAATTCTAGCAGCTGGGTACTGCTCCAGATAAAGCCACTTAAAATTAGGTTTGTAAGTATGCCTTCCACAAGCAGATGAAGTTGCCTGAGATTCATTACAGGCAATGAAGATTTCTTCTTCTAATCAACTGCCCCCATGCAGGTGTCTCCTACCACTTGAGAAGCCTAAGTTATTGTTCTTGGTCTCCATCTCCTCTCCAACAGGCAGTGGATTCTCCACTGTCTCATTTGCCATCCCCATTTGAGAATCTCAGATATCTTAGAGCATCTCAAACAGCCACAGATGATGGACTAGTAGAGATAACTGCATCCTACTCAAAGAGTATTTAATACTGGTGGAACCAAGTGTACTGAAGCAATTGGCAGGACAGTTTGCATGAAGGAGTCCATCTACCACTCTATGATTACAAGAGAAAGATGAAGTGGTAAAAGGATCAATGAAATAATTAAGAAAGAAAAAATTTTGACAAAACTTTCTGAAGAGAGAATGCTATTAGGATTATGAAACAGTCTTGCTAGAGAAATTACATCAGCACCTGGCACTTTAAAAATTTGATAGCATAAGGCAATAACAAAAGTGATTTTCAACTCATTTGCATTGTAGATACTCACTTTCCATAAAGGCCTTCTGCTCCCCCACTGTGATAACTGTATTTGTCCAAATTATTTATTGCAAATGAAATACGAGATGAATTCAACTATTTTCCCCTGTTTATAAATCATTCTCAAGCTTATCTTAATTTGTACGGAAGTATTCATTGCACATAAGTATTTGCCAACTAGTTTATGAGGACAAATTACAGATGACAACTTGTTCATGAACACTTACTTCAACTCTTTATTACTCCTTGAGTTGTGATTAGTCATCCATATCACATGGTATTGAACGGACTGTTACTTTTTAATCAAGAAAACAATGATTAATGATGGCAATTAACTGATAATGAGAAACAAGAATAATGTGAAGATCAGGACTCACAAACATTTTTAAGTAAACCAACAAGCATTCGAAGACACACAGGCAACCAACACCAGTTTCCTATGAGTATGAACATGACTAACTGAATAAGTTCATTGATGAAGCATGCATCTCCTCCAGGTTTTATTCCTAAAAATTCATGCTGCCATTGATACGCGCAAAAGTAATTTTGGGATGGTACTGAAATAGTTGTTGATCCAAGTTGTATTTGCTTACTTTCCAGGTGAAGGACATTATTAACATTGTATTTTCTCCTGTGGTCTGCAGTACTCTTAGATGTAGTCTTTTGAGGACATCCTGGTAAGTCTGGTCCTGCACAATATGTGGCAGTCCCCAGGTTTGATCCCGGCTGGAGCTATACCAAAAAAAAAAAAAAAAACACTCCAACAAAAAAGACAAGAAGCAGCTGTGTGGGTTGCAGAAAAATACTTGTTATTTTGAATTTACTTGGTTTAACTATCTACAGGGAACCCTGGAAGAATCTTGTTCTGGGCTATAAGAAGCAGAAGGTGTCACTGCTGAAAGATTGAGTGATGCTTCATGGCTGTGACAGAAGCAGCTCTAAGCACTGTTATTTGAGTACCACTGCACTAGCAAATATGTGGTAGAAATAAACTTGCCTTGGCAGCAAAAAGGATGACAGTACTTAGAGTATCTTTTAACATCTCTTCTTCTTCTGTTTTCAGAAAGAAACAACACATAAAACACTTAAATCTGTGATATTTCTGTAAATGATGCCTCTTTTGAGGAAGGACAGCTTTTACCTTTTCTCAAATTAGCTAAGGGAAAAGTGAAGCAGAATATCCATTTACAATCTTTACAATCTCCTTGTAAACACATAATCTCCTGTGATTAACCAAGCTATGAAAAAAATCCAACTCTTGGTAGACAGCAAAAATCCAGAAGAATATGGAGCCACCAGAAAAGCAGTGGAGCAACTGGTACTGCAGCCTTTCCCCTGCTTTCAAGCTGTCCTTCAAGTCTCTATCTATTGCTTTGGGACTTCTTGACTTTCAGATGTAGTTGTAACTGGTGAATGTATTTGGAAGGGACTGGGAAGGGGCAAAAGAGCACCATTGTGTACCCTCTCACTAAAAAAAAAAAAAGAGTAGTATAGACAAAACGAATGTAGAAAGACTAAAATCATTATCAATTTACATGCATTTTAATATGCAGACAGTATTGTAGGATCATAATTATAAAAAGAATTGGTTTAATTAGGTAAACATACACTTTATATAGATATATCGACGTTTCAGTTTGGCTGTGCAATTGTCATCACCTCAGGCAGACAAAACAGCCTTAAACACAAAAGAAAAAAAAAAACAATGCCCACCCCCTAGTAGTTAGAATAAATGAAATACTCCAAACACAGAAAATGAAGCCTAATTGTAGAGCAGGTATTTCTGAAGCATCTCTCTTTAAGGCTATGAAGGAGTTGAGTACAATGGATCATGAGCAGTGAGTCAGGTGAAGAGACGTTTGTAGCCACTCCTGAGCTGCGTGAAGGGCACACACGTGGCAGTTCTGAGACTCAGCTCTGCCCACCTGACCAAACCAGTGCAACAGTGTGCTTGTGAGAGTGGCTGATGGCAGGAGCCTAGGGAAGTTTATAAGATTCGGATAAGTGTGCAACTGATATTCCCAAATGAATTCACTTAGGCTCCAACAGGCCCAAGTGCCAGGACTTTCTCCACTGAAAACGGGAGTGCCGGATTTAACAGCTCTTGGTAGATTTTTTTCCCAGGATTTTGCCTGTCAGTTTTTTTTAAGCTTGCTAAGCTTTCACCATCTGTATTATCAAGTGACAGGGAGCTCTTCAGTTTACCTACGTATGGTGCAAAGGAATATATGTCCGTGCATCCGTACTTCTTCACTGGCCCTGGCTTTCTGCCCTGAATTCCCTCAGACCTGCTTCATTGCTGCAAACCTGTCTGGTAGTTGCTGGGCTCTCAGATGACTCTTGCTTCCCCAGACCTGCTGTGCTTGCGTACCAATGGACTGTGTCCCTGCCAGTGAGGACACTGTGCCTCTGCCTGCCTTGCTGCCACCCTCCACTTCCAGCTCCCCTCCTGCTGTGGAGCAGTCCTGGTTGTGCCCTGGCAGTGTCCCACTCACCAAGGTGCAGCTCCCACTCCCATGTTGGACCTCTTGTATGCCAGTTCCCCTGGATGCTCTTGAGTCTTGGTAAGCAGAGTAATCAATTAATTTCCCTTCATCTTCCAAGGATTTTACAGAATTCATTTTTCTTTGTACCTTACTTTCTCCATATAATAATTAGTAATAGAGTCCTTGCTTTCCTCTGTGAAATCACTTATGATCTAAAGATGAAAAGGGTTATGTAGGAGCTGCCTAGGCCTAGACCTTGAAGTATGTCCCACTGAAACCAGTAGGAGCAGACACCTCTGTACCTGTGTGGAACTCCTACTATAGCTAAGTTAGGGTAGTTAATTTTCCCTATCTTCAGTAATCTAAATAATAGGCATTTAATTAAAATTAGTCAACTGAGATCCACGAATAGTTTCAGACCACTTTAAAATCCCTGTGGTGTCCACAAAGAGAACCTAAATTAATTGCTTAGATGGCCAGACCTAACTGGTTGTTTTATGCTAGGTGTCAGAAAGTTAATGGCTAATTTACTTGCGTCTGGACTGATGGATCCAGTATTAGCCTTTGCTAATAAGTAAAGTATTTGCTTATAAATCATTAGAATAGCAATGTTGTCCTGCTGCAGCCTTATAACGCTGCCAGTTTAGAATGTGCCTGAAAGGGCCCTTTGGGTAAAAAAGGCTTAAAAGATTAGAGATAAGATGAAGGTGATGTAATTCAAGAAATCTTCTTCTGCGTCTAGACCAGCTAACAATTAATACTGATTCTTCCTTAATTTACACCAAGTTAAATAAAAGATGGCTTTGAATTGATAAAGATGATTTGCTCCTACTCTGCTGCACTTTAGTAATCTCAATTGTATTTCAACCTGCCATGATGGTACTGGATATAAGGCATATTTAGCTCTGCGTGAACCTGAGTTATCTTCTTGGAATATACTTTATTAAAAGAGACGAGTATTTTTACTGATATCTTTCTTTTTAGCAGACTGAACCTTCTGGTCCCAGTAACAAAAGAATGCAATATTAAAGATTCTAATACAGATGAGATAATATGACATCGAGATGTCCCTCATTTGTCTGCTTTTGGTTTAGATTATTAACCCTGGTTCTGTTTCAAGGAATGATCACAAAATTAAAACAAAAGCCCACAAACTCTATCCTTCAGATTTATTTCTCAGACATATTAGTTTCTTCTTATGGTTTCCATTCCTGGTGTTTAAATCTTGAAGCTATTGCACATGATAACATGCTGCCATAAAATCTACAAAATGTGCAGACAGGTGAGCAATGCAGACTGGATTCAGGTTTTACAAGAATCTGTACCAGGGATAAAATCAGACAGAAATTGTTTATCTCATAGGGAAAACAAAGGAGAAAAAGAGCAGAAGTTTCCAAGGTATTGCAGAAGTTTATGCTTCCATTAAGACCAGCCATCTCACTGCTCTCTGTGTTACATTCAGGCAGCTTGAAGCAGCCTCCCCGTGGCTTCATTTGTTCGCAAAACATGCTAATGACAGTTTCATGATTAGAGCCAGCGAATATGAAATGTGCAGAATGAGACTGGGAGTAGACTCGAGAGGGCAACTAAATCTGCGGTGTGTAACCCTGCATACTCACAGCTCTCTCCTCCCCGTGGCAGGGTCTGTCTGGGGAAGCTGTCCTATTATTTTTTCACAGGGAGGAGGGAAAAGCATCCTCGGTTAGCACCTGGGCAGCGGTTTTACCCGCTG
>VZRE01014650.1:226162-244589 GCA_013396775.1 Cephalopterus ornatus
GGGGGCGGGCGCCGAGCCCCCGCCGAGCCCGGGCGTCCGGGCTCTCCAAAATAGAGCCCCGGGCTCCCTCTGTAGTTCAAGCAGGGAATTCTATATACCTCCAGGAGCTGGGTCGTCCTGAAAAAAAAATAAGAGGGCGAGTTGTTTGTACGTGCGTGCATGCGGCAAACGGGACGACGGGCAGGGGGGCTTGGGGGCTTCTCCGCGCCACCCTAGAGGGGAGGCATCAGGTCTGTCTTCTCCAGGGCTCTGATTGGGAGATCGACCGCAGGCACTAAAGTATGCCTGCTAAGTCCTCAGCACAGGAAAGACATGGACCTGTTGGGGCAAATCCAGAGGAGGGCCACGAAGAAAATCAGAGGGCTGGAACACCTCTCCTATGAAGACAGGCTGAGAGAGCTGGGGTTGTTCAGCCTGGAGAGGCTCTGGGGAGACCTTATAGCAGACTTCTAGTACCTAAAGGGGGCTTATAAGAAAAATGGAGAAGACTTTTTACCAGGACATGTACTGATAGGACAAGGGGGTAATAGTTTTAAATAAAAAGAGCATTGATTCAGACTACATACAAGGAAGGTGTTTTTTACGATGATGGTGGTAAAATACTGGCACATGTTGCCCAAAAAGGTGGTGGATATCCCATCGCTGGAAATATTCACGGTCAGGTTGGATGGGGCTCTGAGAAACCTGATCTAGTGGAAGATGTCTGATCATTCCAGGGGGAATGCACTAGATGACATTTAAAGGTTCCTTCTGACCCAAATTATTCTATGATTCTGTGATTAAGCTGTAGGGTGTATAATCCACATCAGGTCAATGCCTGATGCCCCAGGGGACACATCTACAGTGTGTGCTCTAACTGGCCTGTCACTTCACGGGTGTAGCGTTGATCTTGCCTCAGAAAATGTCTTTCTTTAAACTGCAGATGTCCTTCATTAGCACGTGCTGCTTTGTTTGGAAATGGCTGGTGCACATGCAAGAAAATAACTGGATGACCATGCACCCAGGGCAGTCAACCTGCAGAGGCATGATGCCCAGAGCAAGTGCGATCCAAGACAAAATCAAATAAAGTCCCAGAAGAGCTAACAGAAAACATTGCCACCTCAGGCTTGATTATGAAAAAATAAGACCAAGAGATAAGTCATGCACTGTTGGCCCTTAATTGCTAAAACATAGTTGTCAAAAGCATATCTTGAAATGCTACAGTAGTTGTCAGCCCTGGTGGGCTAAAAGAAGCCTCCTGCTTATCAAGTAAAAAAGGCATATTGGAAAAATCAAATCATTCACAGATGGGAGATTTTCTGTACAGAACTTATAAAGAAATATTCATGATTCCTATAAAAAGACCTTGTTCAAAGATAATTTTGCCACTGTTGCTAGGACCAGAGGCCAACAAGTGGGGCAGAGTAACTGCTTCCCAGTATGTGCATTACTGCATAAGATCAGGTTAATTCAGATATAGCCAGACAAATACAAAGGCACTGCACATCTCCTTTTGGCATCACTTCATAAACTTAAGTTTCTGCCATTTTCTAGTTGTGACCAATCTCTTCAGTCATTTGTGTTTCAGTACAAGCAGGAGGGTCATATCTCTGAAATAACAGTAGGCTAAAGGTTCTCTGCAGTTTTTTGTGCTCTTTCCATGGAAGATGTGTTGCTCCTCTCTCTGCTGCTTGACCTGAATGCTTCTGACTCTGAGAAGGTCCCCAGAGATGGGGCTACCAAGTGCCCAAATGACTGATTCCTCTGAACTTCAACCTCTTTTTATGTAAAGAGAGAAAACCAGATTTGTTCATCCTGTAAATATGCAGGTTATACTGCAGCTAAGTATCATGCAGAACTTTGTGCTGTACTTACATTGCAATTGAACCTTTCTGTAGTTCTTGCACTTCAGTATTTTTTAATCTGAAACATGTTTGCACCACATTGATATTTAAATCTATGCAAACAAATAAATAAAGATATTTTTTCCTCAGAGTCAAGTTCTTCTTTTCATCCTTCATCTCTTCGGTGGGAGGAAATGGCTACTTCCAATTGAAGGTATATTTGCCTGTTTTGCCAAATTAACAGTTGAAAATATTGTCCTTCATTTTCTTGTGGTGTCTGGAAAAGAAAGTTGTAATGATTTCCTTTTGTTTCTAGTGCCCATTCAGCTCCAGATCAACTGAGCGTGAAGGACAGCAGAAGAGGAGACTGAATTTAATGACAGCCATTCTGTTATCAGTGGAGAAAGGCTAAAGAAGCCATCTTCAGAGATGATGGAAAATCAGGTTGGAAAGTATAAAATTTAACATCTCAGTTTTGGAGTGCAAGACATAAATGGAGGCAATGAACTGAAACAAACCTTATAATTCTCCTTTACAAAGGCCCTGGATGAAGAAAGGCAGGAATAGATTGAAAAGTAGAGATGTCTGACTCTGTAGTCATCATCGTCCCTCACCAGTAAAATATCTCAGTGATGTTACACAGACATGAGGTAATCACAGGGTGGCATGATAAACACTGTCAAACCCCAAAGTTACTGGCTTCTGAGTGCTTTTTTTTTGGGTGCTCAGTTTGGCACACCTCAGAGAGGCTTGAGAGTGAGTAAGTGCTGAGCATTGCTTCATAAATCTTCTTGAAGCTGAGAAGCAGAAAATGAAGATATTAAAATCATCAGATACTCCTGAAGTGTTTGGTCCATGTCTGTCCATGTGTGTTGCGAAGTGCATGTCATACGTATGGGCACTATAAATAAATGAATGAGACATATGAACGACTGAACTGCTGAGTGTTGAAACACATGTATTTTACAGGTATATGTTTATTACAGCTCACTTCATACAGATGCTTCTAGGATCCTAGCATAATATCTAGTGACCTAGCATAATTTTAAGATATCTTATCGCCTGCAAAATCAGCAAAGAAATGTGGATATACTTATTTGTAACTATAATAAATAGTTTTTTTGACAGAGTAAAAACACCTAAGATTTTCCTGTTGTGTGATATTGCTGTCCCAAGCATAAGGTTGCTACATTCAGCCATTGCTGATATATGAGAATATATTGTTTATGATTTAGTAAAACATATTAGATTGTTGAATTCTAGAAAAATATCTCAGACTAATTTAAAGGACTTCAAAATATTTCTTCCTTTCCAGGTACCGTATCCTCTGCAAACGAAAACACATACAACTACACAAAGAGCTATAACAGTTCTTATACCTAACAGCTGAAAACAAGGAAAACACTTCCTCTACATTTTGTAATTGATCACACAATCACTTATTCTACAATGCCAATTTATTAGCATATACCTCCAGTTTGGAAAGTCTAATTTTCATTCCCAGAAGCCAAAGCTGAAAGAATGTAATTATCAAGTGAATATTCCTAAACCCCAAAGACTGCAGAGTATATTTAAAAGATTTCTAAATGATAGGCAGAACAGCTCAGGTACTGGCCTGTCAAGACAACAGAGAGGATTAAATCACCCTTCACAGAACAATTTACCCCTAAGTGCCTCTGAAATAGGAACATCATTCTGAAAGAGCAATGGAAAGATATCACAAAGTATCATAAAATTGTACTGGGTACTTTTGTCTGTGTTTATCAGAGTGTTGCAAACTGAGTTGTGTAAATAAAATCCCAGTAAGATAAAATGTTACTTTAAATTATGGCAAAATCAATCAGTGTCTAGATAAATTGTCTTTTTAAAATCATCTTCTATATTTTGTCAATGAACCTGAAAACCATGTGAAAGCATGCAATTACTGCTGCTAGGAATTAAAAAGTAAATTAAACCAAGCCATGACTTTATTCTGAAATTATTATGTAAGTAAATAAAAAATCTAAGTGTATGTCTACAGTCAAATGTGTTTTGAAGTACTTATTGTGTGATATATTAGATGGCCTATTTGTATTTTTTGCTATTTAAAAATAGCATTAAATTGGCCTCAGGTCTGCATCTTTAACAGTGCAGGTAGACTTTAATGCCCGCATGGCTGGATTAGTTCTCTGCTAATGTATGAACAAAAGCTCTGCATTAGATCTCTAAGAAAATCATAAAAATAGCTGTGCTGGAGGGATGAGGAATGTAGGTTATTTAGGAAATTATTGGACATAGACATAATTATATACATGTCTCTGTATGCAAAAAGATTAAAGTTTTCAGTATTTCTTTTCATGATTGTAGAAGGTCTGGCTGGGATGGAGTTAACATTCTTCATAGCAGCCCTAATGATTACCCATGGTTTGGATTTGTGGATAAAGTAGCAATGTATTATTATTGATAATACATCAATGCTTTGTCTATTAATGAACAATGCTTGCACACCTTCAAAACTTTCTCCTTTTTTGCCACTGTATCCCCAAAGTAATTAAGACTGTAATATGCAAGAAGTTGGCATGGGACACAGCCAGGACAGCTGATTCGAACAATCCAAGGTGAATTCCCAAAGGTATGTTCTATACCATATAATATCAGTTCCCTCTGAAAATGTCTGGCAAAGAACTAACCTTCTTCAGGTCATTTCAGACAAGGCTAACTCAATTTTCAATGAAAAGCAAAATCTGAGAGCTGTTTAATAGTGATTTTAGTTATAGAAGATTAATTACAATTGGGTACTGGACAGCAAACTGTTACTAGGCCAACTGATCCAGATGAAGACAATATGAGGACAGGCTTGGGGATATCCACAGTCAAGCTAAATAAAGAAGGAATAGAGCAAAGATTTTCTATTTGTAAATGCGCACTTGATCCTGGTAGTTTCCTGGACCATTCTATAAGGAGTTGCTTTTCACAGCAGAAAGACATAATTCAAGCACTTCACATCACAAAAAAAGGATAAAAAATATCCAAAGTATAATATAAATGATCGATGATCTGGGACCAGTAAGCTATTTTAGTGGATGAGTTAGGATGCTCTTTACACACTACTTGCATAGTTTAAAACACTTCAGGGGAGGTAGCTACATTTTGGCTGCATGTTCTTCTAAATTATAGTCTTTTTTAGCTTTTAGTTACATTGTGTACTTACTTAGGCACTTTAGATAAGATTTTTTGAAAGCTGAGATGATTTTTGAATTAAAACCACTGAGATAAATGCTGGCTTATAACTTCAGGGTGATACACAGTTCAGAAATTCTGAGAGTCATCTCCTAAGAAAAATTTCCCCAAACACCAGGGCAGTTTGAAGTATGCTTCTCAGGGAAAATATATACCTACCTGAATCTTAGTCTAGAGTCAGAAGTTTGATCCATGTCCCCCACTAAACATGGTATTCTACACAGTCAAAATTAAATTGTTGTTAAATGGGATAATTTTTTTAGTGTTTTCAGTCTTCTTTCAAGTGTGTGTATATGAACCCTCTTTGATAGGTTGTGAGTGCTAGCAGCCTGTATGGTACAACAGAGACCAGGGCCATGGTTTGGTTGATACGTGTGTTCTACCACGGTATCATTATTAAAAAAGACTTGACTGTCACAGGTGCCAGCCTCGTTTATTAGGGGAAGCCAATTTACCTGAACAAGCCCGTGAAGTATGACAGTATAGTTGCTGCCTCATTTGCAGTTGTGATGTCCCAGCTGAGACATTTAAAAGTTGAGAGAAGGGTGGGATGAATAACTAGGATTAAGAGTCACTAGAGTCATCCCAGGGGAAGAAGCTGTCACTCTGGAACAGAACCCTTGGCTTGTTTGAAGCATATATATATATGTAACATTTATTTTAGGCTGCTGTGGTGATTTATCTTAGCTACACTTTCGAGTCCAAAGGTAATAAGTAAGGCAGGCAATTTCCATGTACAGCCAATGACAAGAAGTAGGATCCTCCAGGGGCCAATTCAGACCATGCAACTTAGATGCTAAAGTAGCTGAAAATGGATGATGTGGTTACCTCTTTCTGAGCCTCATTTTCTTCATCCATTAAGGGGGAAAAATAGTATTTCTTTACTTTTCTCCTCTCCCCCCACTATTTCATTACAAATTAATTGTTTTTCAGGTACAACTCTTCCAGCAGCACAAAGGTAATTCAAAATCCTGCATTTCCCATACATGCTTTGTGTTCTGGGAGCAAACATATCCTGTGAGCAATGAATGCTGGGAAGGAATACTGCTCCAGCGTGAATATCTTTGGCTGTCTTGGTATTGCTAATGGGGAGTAGAAAATAGTTTTCGAGAGCCTATTTTATTGATACACTAGCTATCCTGTTTGACCTTTGATGGTTGAACTGAATTGAATTGATTTCTCTCGAGGAAAAGTTAATTTCTGAGATTTGTGGACCATGCATAGAAGCCATAAAGACTTGAAAGAAGACTTTGTGGTACAAATCCAGTCCATAAAGGCCATATCGTTGGGCTCAGCATACAGGTGAAAGAATCCATTCTTAACCAACATAACCAGCACATGCAGGCTCTGAGTTGGCATGCTAGGTACTCTGTTAACAGTACAGTAAAAATGGAGAATCAGCTGCTGTCTGTCCTGTCAGCTGGTTTGAATAAAAGACAATAATTGCTAAGTGTCTCTGCTTTCAGCAGATGCTCAAGGGCTCATTAACCTCAGCAGAACAGCAGACTCATTAGCAGGTTTGTCTATGGATTAACCATTCAAGACTGACAGAGATTGCATTTGCCCAGGGTAGGTTAAATTAACTCCATAAATTCACATTATTTTTATATTTTATAGAAGCTCAAGGATATTTAGAAATAAAGTTCTGTAATTTCCTTCTATCACAGCCCAGCCAGGTTTTAGAAGGCCAGGCAGGGGTTTACTGTGGCTTAATTAGTGTGTCGAAACTGTCAGCAAACTGGATTTTTCTCTAAAAAAACCTCAGGAATGCAAGTTGTGCCTTGGTAGTTTTGCTCTTTTGTCCATCTGCCTTAAATATTGGTGGAAGCTCCAATGATAGTCTGGAAACATGCCTAAGATGATGATTCTTCTGCCATTTGTCAGATCTAAAATTGGGTTCTGTCCAACCCTTAGCCATCCTTATCTTTGAGGCACTTATAAAAGAAGATAATAATGGAGACAAGGTTGAAAAAAGACTCCAACCATTTAGTTTAAAATCACAGTGATAACTCTACTTCACCTTAAATTAGACCTCTCTGCCTGTCTTGATTTCTTTGCTCCCAAAGGATGCCAAGAGGAACCAAGAGTATCTTTCTTGAAGGTAAGAATAACTCTGTGATGTGTATGGGTTGAGAAATAAAATTCTGGTTTATTTGCAGATACAGAGTTGAGGCTGAAGCCTCCTCTAAATCACTGAACTGGATGTAAGTGTGAGAAATGAGCAGTGGTCAATTCATTATATAAATGGGGTTTGTTTTTTTTCATTAATTGAAAAATAAACCAACAGATTCTTATTATTTGTTGCAAGTGACCACTAAAATGAAGATTAAAATGAAACTTGGGTAAACACATTTTTCCCCTTTAGAGTTTAGAAAGAACTCTCTGAGTAGATGTCATTTTTACTGTCTTTATTCTTGCTTTGCACGTAACTAGGTAGTGAAGAGAAGCTTGACAACCAGAGCAGGTGTGAATTCAGTGTCTCTTTAGGGCAGAATGGAATCTCTGCCTGAGGTGCCGAATGCACGCATTCACTTTAGTTGCCTCAAAAATTAGGTGTTCTAAGTTTTTATCTCATGGAAGGATGCAGTTTTGCTTTAGAGGCTTTAGAGAAAGATCTTGCCTGCTTAATTTTGGACACATCAATCAGGCAGGCAGGTCTTCTAAGGTACCTGCCAATCCCTGCTGACTATGCAGGGAACTTTGGCACGTGCTTTAGGAGCACTTCTTCTCTAAGCACGTGGAACTCAGGTGTGAATACAATGTTAGAATTGGTCAGGTTAGTTGTCATCTGGTGTCATCTGTCTGCTGTCATCTTTTGGGACACCAGGATAACACTGGCAGTAATTACTGAAGATCAAAGTTGGGGTGCAATTTACAACTAAATTTGTGTATTCTAATGTAGCATGTTCTATCATGCTTTTTTATTTTGTGCTAGATCACCTCAATAAATCCAGTATCAGTAACACACAGAGAACTCTGTCAAGGCTGTAAGAGCAAATCATATCTACCACAGAAAAGTGACCTCAGAAGTTTGAGGTGGATGCCTTAAAGATGGAGTTGTTTAGAAAAAAAGCTGACATCTGTGCTATGTTGTAGGAGGAAAATACTGGCTGCATCTTTACTGGTGAACTAAGTGGTGTCAGAGTGTTTTCCTGGGTTTGGCACTTGACCATCTATATTTTCAGTGTAGTCATTTAGAAGGGTTTGGCCCAGACCTGGTAGCAGCCTCTCACATAATTTCTGGGCACTGTTCAGGAATTAACATGCTCCATGGGAATTTTCAAGTGTCACATTGGCTGTGAACAGCCCACTTTGAAGAGCAAGAGAGTGGAACTCCATGTGGTCTCTGGCCCTTTCATGCCAGCTGGCCTCAGTGCCTGAGATCAGTCCCAGATGTTTTCAGTTTACTGAGGCTGGCACAGCCTCTTGGGGGTTGAAGATCCTGAACCACACAACTTTTTCTGAAAAGATCATAGAACGGTTTGGGTTGGAAGAGATCTTAAAGACCATCTAGTTCCAACTGCTCTGCCATAGGCAGGGACACTTTTCACGAGACCAGGTTGTTCAGAGCTCCATCTAACCTGGTCTTGAACCCTTCCAGGGATGGGACATCCACAGCTTCTCTGGGCAACCTGTTCCAGCTCCTCACCACTCTCACAGTGAAGAATTTCTTCCTAATATCCAATCTAAACCTAACCTGTTTCAGTTTAAAGCCATTTGCCCTTGTCCTATCACTACGTGCCCATGTAAAAAGGGCTCTGTTTTAGTGCAAAGGACTGCACTGATCCTAAAGTGTCCCATAATCTTTTCCTATGAAAAGCCTCCTATGAAGAGCCTTCAGCTTTAACACTTGGTTGATCTGTTTTCCTGAGCTCCTGAACTGGTGTGCCAACAGACCTGCAAAGTCCTGCGGTACTCTCCTCTGATTTGAGTGGACATCTTCAGTAAAGAAATCACAAGCCACAGGTAGAAGATTTGAAAGGCACAACAAGTACTCATTTTGTAAACTTTAATGTTGCTTACAAGCAAAACCATCACCTGTGAACAGCAGTGAGTCAGTTCTCTTGTTGCAAGTTGTGGATGACACCTGACAATGTTTTTCTTCTGAAAAAGGCATTTATATATTTCTTACAGTCGGATTTTTTTTTGTGGTATGAAAGCTAACAAAGAATTTCCTTCTCACTGTTGTATACAGGTAAATATACATAGGAAAGACTGTTTGCGAATAATACCATCTTCATTCGATAAGACATCTTAGGAAATGGCTCTTATGTGTTCCCAAAAGTGTAACCCATGACTGTGCTCTCTTCATCTATGGAGATGGCTTCTGTTAAGCTACTGATTTTTCTCAGACCTTTGAATGATGTCTTGAGAGTTTTTGCTGTGCTGTAATTAGCCAGGGAAGGAGCAAATAATTTTTAAAGTTATCCCATACACTCATTTGCTATTTTTGATATGCATGAAAATTAATTACACTTTGAATTTACTCAACACATAGAGAAGCTAGTGAATCACAATTTGCAGTTCATTGAATAAATGTCAGTTATTGATTTCTGTGGTTGGGTACTAGTGAGGTAATGGCATGTTTGCTACTCATTAGAGGTACAATATATCATAAAATGTAATTAGGGCAACATCAATCATTTAAAATATGCGGCTAAGATTAAATCTATTGCTATGCACAGAGAAATGAAAGGCCTCATTAACAACATAGTGCAATGTGACAGCAAGAGAGAGCTTGATTTTTCAAAAGAGGAATCTTCCAGTGTGTTGAAGATCATGACAAGCTTCTTCATATTTTTATTAAGATTTTAATCTGATTTTGCTTCTGCTGCTAGAACAGATGAACTTTCATGCATGCCATTTTGTCAAAAATATTTATGATAATATTCGTTAATTGTTGATTAATTAAACCTTTGATTAAGGTTCTTTTAAGACTAGGCAAATGTCTTTCTGAATGGGGAATTCAGTTCATCTTTGCTGAGATCTGAATGTGATTGTTTGATTGCAACTTCCAACAAACCAACTAATCTTCATGATTTTTTCATCTCTCACTTGGAGAGAGAGAGACAGTGAGTCAGGACAATAAGAAGCAGGGAGGGAGAGAAAAATCAAAGCTTTATCTTGCTGTGAGAGAACTTCTGCAAGGAGCTAGTGGGAAAAAGAAAAAAGCAGAGGAAAAGCTAACATCATAACACCCTTCTACTTCTTTCTTCAGCAATGCAAGTAGATTTTCAGTAGGGGTGATTCTTACAGCTCTGTGAAGCACGATTCTAGTCTGTGAGTTGTTAGAAATGTTTGAAAAATGTAAGGCCTGTAGAGAAGGCTAATTTTAGCTCCCTGTACAGCAGAGGGATCCAATTCTTGTGAATGGTTAGAAAATGATCCTTTTACCCCTGCCTGCACAGTCCCTCATCTATTCTGTCCTAGGCTGTTCTTTCATCTGAGTTGAAGCAACAGCTGAGAAGAAAAGTCTCCTAGGAGGAGAAACACTACCAAATAGCCTTGCTAATTCTGCCACTTGAAAAGCTTTAAAATTTTCCTTACCTGAGGGAGCAATGGATTTTACAAGTAATCTAGTTTTAGAAAGTGTTGCTCTGTGAGCAAGGCCCTCATTATGCCATGCCCTTAATAGAAGGCAAAGATCTTCTCTAGTAGAGAATTTCTTTAATGATTTTTAGATATTCACATCCTGATTGTTATCCTAATATGAAGAAAACTATACTAGCATTTCTATTCACACTCTAAGTTGTTAGTTTTCAGATATCCTTACTTATTCTCTCCTTTTCTACTTTTATTTAAAAAGAGAAGAAATTTGGCCATAATGGAACGGCTAAAACATGAATTTTATTTGCAATATATTCCTTCTCTTTTTCTCTGTTTCTCTTCCTTTCTCTCAGGGCTACATCTGTGTTGACAGCTTAACTCATTACTGAACTCTAAAAAGTTCCTTAAAAGGGCTTGGTCAATGCCTCCATGCCCAAACCCCAACCCTCCAGGTTAAAATTTAAAGCCAGAGCTTTAAATTACTCAGTTAAAATGTAAAGCTAGAGCTAGGACTCATGGCACCAGGCCTGTCAGAGTTCAAGGGGCATCAATATGGTGCCTTAGTCATATGGTGTAGCTTCAGGTAGTCCTGTTAAGGAGCAACGAGTTGGACTCCACCCTTACGAGTCCCTTTCAACATGAGATATTCTATAGTTCTATGATACTATGACCCTCCGGGAACAACTGGGTTGGTGTCAAGCCTGCAATGCACCCCTCTACCAGAGTTTTTCTGTAGTTGCAAAAACATCCAAAGCTTCAGTCCTAAACCAGCCCATCTGTCGATCATATTTGATTTACATGAAATTCAATCCCAGTAGCCATGCCCGTGGAAAAATACTCTTCTGTCAGCTACCACCATTCCCTTCAGAATGCACCCATTGCACCCTTTAGAATGAGCTGTGCTCCCACGTCTTCTACAACAGGTTTTCCAGAACTCTGCTGGTTCCTGTTGATATGCCCATGTCTGTGAAAAGTTACCAAAGTAGGAAGGAAGCAGATTGTAAGACTAGAGGAAGTAGACTGCAGGACTGTAGACATGGAGACCATTCCCATTCCAAGCCACATCGGTGAGAAATGGTCTTCTCTCAGACAACTGGCCCCCTTGACTATACTGATCACAGGCATTTGACATTATGGCAATAGGTCTGTTAACTAGATACTTAACAGAAGCTAACACACCTACCATGCTTGTAGATATCCAACTGGAGGACTCATGGTTAACCCACTTCCCTGAATGTGGGAACTCATTTTACAGAAGAACTTTACAACAAGTTTAAGACAGAGGTTATGTAGTTATAATAGTTAAATACTTTGTTATTCGTTTGTATATAATCGGTTTAAGCTCTGTTAATGTTGTTGTTCCTTATAAGGTCACAGTACCATGTATGTCCATGTTACCTTCCCTGTTTTAAATTTGAAAGAAGCCTCCTTTTTCTCTACCTATCCTCCCCAGGTTTGTAAACAAGTAACTCCCAGTTTTACCTTATTTGGTAGACTCCGCTTTTCTTCCAGACCCTTCCACAACAAACCTTATAAAAGCGGCCGTCACCATGTAAATAAAGTTCACTCCCACCAGGTCCTCGGTGCTGTGTGCTTGTGTGGTCTCTGCCTCCCTGCGTCACCGCACCCTGGGCCTGGAATGCATGCCGCAGCCCTTCAGCTAGCCGAGGCATAGCACCTGTTTTTCCCCGGAGTGGACCTGCCTTTCTCTCCTGTGGTCTGCGTCACCTGAACACTGTTGTATAGTGCTACTTCAGGTAGGTGAGGTACTCTGCCACTTTAGCTGGGCATGGATCTATAGGGCTGCGACTGAGTATTACAGTCTTGAAAAGACTGATAAGTTTTTCTCATCCCTTCCTTTTGCTTCTGGCCAGAGCTTAATCCTGTGGTGTTCCTGAGTTGCCTAACTGACAGATCTTGGCTGAAAGCACAAGATCAGCATTGGTTGCCTGTGAGGTCAGGGGCTTCTCTGTCAGGAAGAAATTGAATCCATATATCCTACTATCCAGTAAGATGCTTCTAATTCAAACAAACACCCAAACATTTAAGCATTTAACAATCATTAAAAAGTAAGCATTCATTATTCAATAAAAGGAGATAAGAGAGATAAGGTCTAATCTCACAGTTAGGGGTCTAGGGAGTGAGTTAATCAGATTTTTGTTTGGAGTAAAAGGCATATAGGGGGCATGACTTGTATGTAGTACTCGTGGGAGGACATGTCCCAGTGTGTTTGTGCAGCACAAAGCAGGCATGAGAAATTCCACTATGCCAGTTCACAGGGCAGAGACTTGGATTTTGTAACACATTGAGGAGCACTGGCTGTCACTGAGGTCTTTATGTACTTTTGTCATAGCATTGAAATTGTCCACATTTAAAGGATTATAGCTCATGAAGGGAAGTTAGAGACATTTCAATATCCTGGATATAAACTGAGATTAAAATAGCATAGTCACTACTCCTAGTGACTCTTATTAGAAGACTAAGTGCGTCAAAAAGCTTCCCCATTTTCCCCTGTTTTTATTTTAAGCTGATTTTTCCTGGTCATATTATCTGGATTATGTAAATCTAAGACAGTAGATTTTAAACAAAATCTTTCAAATTGAATAAAGTAAGTTTTAATGTTAGGAAATGTTGTGCAAGCAGAATAGGAAATGTTGCAAGATCTGCCTTTAATGTATCTATAATACTATTTTGCATGCACGTGTAATATACATCTGTGGTGTATTGGTCAATAATGGTGCAGAAAGAATTAAGTAAATTGATTGCTTATATAAATTCAGACCAAAGATGGTAATTGCATAATTAATGTGTATTACACAGCTTTAGCTGAAAACTTACCAACCTCATCTACTTAGCAATATACATTTAAATAATGTTTCAGAATTCCAGGGAGAAACTACAGCATATGAATAAATAGCATTAATCCATTCCTAGTTGAGCTGAAAGCACAGCCAGACTATATGAATTTATTTAAAGCAATCCACAAATGTGACCCAGTGCTTTCTTGCAAAGTCAGCCATGTAGAGAACCTTTGTTAGGTTCCTTTTTATCTTTATTTTCAAATGAAAGGAACAATTAAAGAAAGCATTTAGCTAAATAAAGAAGAAAGAGCTACGTAAAAGAAAAAGATTGTGAGTCAGCCAGTCTTTCTGTACCACTCAACAGGCAGCAGACAGAAATTGGCAGCTGGCCACCCTTCTCTGTAGGTGAAGGCAAGAGTCTGAGTTCTACTGAATAATGGCTTTTCCTAATGCATCAAAATTACAAAGGCAACTGTATTAAATAACTTGGAAGCATGTGGAAGCTTCAATTGTGTTATTACTTCTCACAAATGTTCATTTGGTGAAGGAGTCTTCTGGTTGCATACTGAGCTGCAATGCAGTGAACATGAACAGTTGGTCATGGTTATGAAAGTTTTAAACACACAGCCTGACTTTTGCAAGGTTCAGTAATTCTTAATGTCTCTCTGTGTATTGACAAGTAGATGAATTTTAAAGCCTTCCTTTGACTGATAAATATACAACAAAAAAGGGAGCAGTGTCAAAGACACGGGATTTTCCAAAGTGTGGTGTTGACTCTGGTCTTAGGTCAAGAGCTCAGAATTTGCCAGTGTCACAAGAGCACAGATTCACAGGGTAATTCAGCTCATTATCTCACAACATCTCTAGTTCAACTTTCTGTGGTTGATGAGGCTGAAATGTCCCATGTTGCACTATGTTTGAAAGGAGAAATTGGGTATGAGAGAATTTGATAGGTATTGGGCATGTTTTCTTAAGTGTAGAAGGATTAATCTCAGGTAACAGTAGCCCCCTTATGATTAGCCTAATTTTACATAGTCACTCATGTTCCCTCTCAAGGGAGTACAGATTCTTCAATTAAACAGTACATAAATATTGAAGACAGATTAAATGAATCTTCGAGATCCTCAACTGAAGAAACCTAGGCAGCTATCTGGTTGCCTAACTTTTAGACATACAAAGACAGGTGAAGTGAGTTGCATGTGTGATTTTAACCTTCAGTGGCATAAAGAAATGGACACTTTTGGTTTCAGCCTGTTTGGATGGAAAGGAATTATATTAAGTAATAAATAAAAAAATTATTGACATTAAAGTTGATGGTGTTTGATTATTTAGGGTCTGATACATAAACATCTATTTATTGTTCACAGTATGAAAGGTTTTTGGAGGCTGCTGTTCTTCTGGGCATTAATTTGAAAATTAGATTCACATGATGAGTTGATGTTAACCCATAGTATTCAAAATTAATTGCCATTATTCTCATACGGGAGCAAGGCCTTTGTAGTCATGAAGCTTAGTTTTAAGATGTTGGAATACAGGGCTGAATGGAAGAATATTATTTTCCTTGTCATGAGGTTTTAGCAGCAAGATGACATGAGAGACAAAGCAATGTCTTAAAATTGCAGTCTAAATTCTCTCTCCTATTGTATTCCTTAGAACGGATTTGGCACCAGATATACAAGCCTGAAGTGTGCTAAAAAAGGCTTGTGGTGACTGGAAATGGTAATCTGTGTGCTTTCTCCATTTTTACAGCACCAGTACAAAGGAATATTTCATCTGAGATGGAAGCGAATATAGAAGCTTACAAGCTTACATGATCTTGTGTCAAATTTGCTGAGTCCCCTGGTGAGATGTGGACAGTTTTCTCTGTTAAATAATGGAACACAGAGGGCCAGAAGCAGAGAGTGCTTAGACCTTTTTTTTCATTGATATTTTGCAATCTGAGCTCAGTGACAGCCCAGCAGTGTTTTGCATAGCTTCCCTCTCGGCATGTGGATTTTCTTTCTTTTTCTTTTTTTTTTTTTTAAATTTTTTTATCTTCCCTCCTTTTAATAGATGGAAAATTTAGAGTGTGATTTTCAAAACTTNTTTTGTTGTGTTTGCCTTAAGTTTTATTTTTCCTTCCTGTTTCTCAACAACTGGCAATAACATATTGCTTTGTTTAAATGGAGAGTTTGCTATTAGAGCTGTCAGTATTACCAGCCTCACAAAATTAAAAAGAGTAATTTGCAAGTCAGACTTCAAAAGCCACAAGAATTTGTAAAGATAAAAGCCTTTCACTGTAGTCTTATTGTATTGCAATTGTATTGCAATTGTATTTTGTTGCATTCTATTATGATATTGTATTGACTTGTGATTTGTTTTTTATTCTCAGAGAAAGAATATCATCCAGTCTTCTAAATTTCTAGACAAAGGTCAAACTCCAGCTTCAAATTTGAGTTTACTTACTCTCTCATGCTCACGTTCACTTCTCCCAGTCATGCTGTTTCTGTCCTTATATTCTCTGCCTCACACTATCACTACTGGAATCACACGCCCAGATATGTACTTTGTTCCATTCTCTCATCTCCCTGGCAGTGATTCATTGTGTTCCCAGAGTTGTACTCCCATTTGAAGCCCCACATTTGACCCTGGATGTTTGGATCATCCAGCGGGGGATTTGTCTAACCAACTGTAGACTTTTAAAATGTACACGTGGGTCCTGGAGCTAGTCAGCATCTATGGCCTTTAAAAAAAAAAAAGTGAGAAATACAAAGTTCATCTTGTCTGAAAGTTAGTAGAAAAAAATGAGTCAGTTGAATCTTGTCTTGCAAAGAAATTTTTCTTGCACTTGTCTGCTAAGAAAGCCCAGAGTGACAGGCTAGAAGAACAGGTCTGCACAGCAGAAATCAAAGGAAAGGCAATATGGACTCCACCTTTGTAATTTTCTTAAGGCTCGCCCCACAAGGCAGAAGTAATATTTGGTTTTTGCTAATAAATACCTTGAGGAGAATTAATGTAAATAGATACTAGATGATCACTGTTTACAGATATACGATTTATTTTACAACAACTTGGTTGCAAAGGAAAGCAGTTACGCAGCCATTTTGATTATTATTATCTATAGTAATATAGCAATATAAAAGCACAAGGATATCACCCAAGAAAATGTGTAAGGGAAAAGAGAGAGAGAGAATAAGAGTTATAAGGGGAAAGAGTAGTGGTAAGTGTGTGCACAGAGGGCCTCCTTTGACATGGCCTGGCACACAAGAGATAAGCATGACACAGCAGAGACTGACCCCCGGGCCTCTCCAGATCTTAACAGGCTATGGCCTCCTCCCCTCAACCTTGTCTTCAGTGTCCTCGCAGGAGGCTTGTACCGCTTGCTACAGTAGCAATGTTTTACAGCAATTAAAAAAGTCCAATTCCTCGAAAACTTGTAGGGCTTCTCAGTAATTTGTTTTTATCTTTTGATACTGGATGTAGAGGGAAGACACCAGGAATGATTACACTAATTCATTTTTTATGAGGGAGATGAGAGGAAGAATCAATAAAGATGTGATGATGCTTCTAAGGAAAAGAAAAAGTTTTGAATTGATATGGAAATAAAGGACTGATTCCCTTGAAGCCAAGTGTCAGGTAGAAAATACTCATGGTAATCTGGAGATTGGCTTTCTGAGAACAGAGAGCTTCATGATTTGTCTGGAAGTGCTTCATCTCAAAAAATTGAGAGAATCAACCTAAAAGAAATAAGAAATCTTCTTGTCTTGGAGAATGATCAATCAAGAAGGTAAGTGGTCATGTCATACTGACGGATTGTTCCCTGCTGAGAACTAGTTCCTACTGAGAACTGGTCCCTGCTGAGGTCTGGTCCACAGACTCCAGGAGTCTGTAGATGAGAAGCAGATTGCCACTGTTCTGGCTTGAGTGGATTGCTTACTGGTCTGCCTCGAAGACACAAAGTAATGAATTTGGGGTTTTAAGATGCATTCATGTGAAATTTTTAAAGTATTGTAGTAGTTTCTTCTATGTAAATTAGGGCTCTTGGCCTCTCCAGCTGACTTAGCTGGAGCCTGAGATAAAACAATACAGAAAGCAGTGAGATACTCCCAATTATCAAAAATTAGTTCTAAGAGTTGCAGAAGGAAGAAGCGACAGTGATTTATTTTTAATACACTTTGTTTTCTTTCTGATAAGCCACTCAAATGTAGGAGAATTTTACATTTTTTTCATGACTCTATGTATGCCCTTCTTCCAGAGATTCACAAACATACACACATTGGTGCACAAGTCAAGGTATTCTTGTATTCTACTTGGCATAACAAATCATGAAGTCCAGTGGTTAGCAGTATAAATCTTATGAAACTCAAGAACAGAAGCCCCAGACTCTTATGTCCCTTTGCTCATAGCAGCTGTTAGATAAATAGCTGTGCTTATATTTGAGAGGCATCACAGAAATATTTAAAAGAGTTAAAATGCTTCATTGTATTAAAATGCTTCAGTGTTAGCTTGAAAATAGGGATAAAGAGCTGAATAGCCCCCCTGTAATCCAGGAGGATACAGTTAGCGACCTGCTGAGCTGCTTGGATCCTCACAAGTCTATGGGACCGGATGGAATCCACCCAAGGGTGATGAGGGAGCTGGCGGAAGAGCTCGCCAAGCCGCTCTCCATCATTTACCAACAGTCCTGGCTCACTGGGGAGGTCCCAGAGGATTGGAAGTTGGCAAATGTCACGCCCATCCACAAAAAGGGCCGGAAGGAGGACCCAGGAAACTACAGGCCTGTCAGCCTGACCTCAGTGCCTGGCAAGGTTATGGAGCAGATCATCCTGGGTGCAATCACACAGCACCTACAGGATGGACATGGGATCAGACCCAGCCAGCACGGGTTTAGGAGGGGCAGGTCCTGTCTGACCAACCTGATCTCCTTTTATGATCAGGTGACCCGCCTAGTGGATGAGGGGAAGGCTGTGGATGTGGTCTATCTGGACTTCAGCAAAGCCTTTGACACTGTCTCCCACAGCATACTCCTGAAAAAGCTGTCAGCCCATGGCTTGGACA
>VZRE01014650.1:245016-339448 GCA_013396775.1 Cephalopterus ornatus
CAGAGAAGAGCAACAAGACTGGTGAAAGGACTGGAACATAAGACCTATGGGGAGAGGCTGAGGGAGCTGGGGTTGTTTAGTCTGGAGAAGAGGAGGCTTAGAGGTGACCTCATCACTCTCTATAATTACCTGAAGGGAAGTTATAGCCAGGTGGGGATTGGTCTCTTCTCCCAGGCAGTTAGCAATAGGACAAGGGGGCACGGGCTTAAGCTCTGCCAGGGGAAATTTAGGCTGGATATTAGAAAGAAATTCTTTACAGAGAGAGTGGTCAGGCATTGGAATGGCCTGCCCAGGGAGGTGGTGGATTCACCGTCCCTGGAGGTTTTTAAACTGAGGCTGGACGTGGCGCTTGGTGCCATGATCTAGTGAACGGACTGGAGTTGGGGCAGGGGTTGGACTTGATGATCCCTGAGGTCTTTTCCAACCCAATCGATTCTATGATTCTATTCTATGATTCTATGATTGTACAGGCAAGGATAAGAATGTGTAATCAGTGTGTCTCACCCATGCTGAAAATGCCAGAGCAGCCAAATGTCCTGGAAAACCTATATCAGCTACTGTTCTGAGGCCTGTCTCTCAGGGATGCAATTATTTAGGGTTTTTTTTTAAATTACTCAGAAAATTATAAACATGGCTCCCAACATGAACCTGGCAGGTATGCTCAACAGCTAGAAGGGGGAATGTAAAATAGCATCTACCCATATCCCTAAATTGTGTGAAATTCAGGTGCTGGCGAGAAAATCAGGAGCTTGATGATTAAAAGGAGAGAGCTGTCATTGCTGTGTTACATTAAAATAATTTGCCTCTAGCAAACCACTCACTATTTCTACCTTTAAATCTGTCACTTTTGAGGATCCTTTTACTCTGGCTGGCTGCATCAGTACCTTTGGAGCTATGTAAGTTTTACGGTGAAGAGGGCACTTATGGAGAGACTTTTTGAGAACAGTGGGGACTCATTAACCACTGAATAACCACTGCAGTGTGCAAGTTATATTTTCCTGTGACTTAATAGGACTCGGCACAATCAGAAACTTAAAGCAGAAATGGTCCTCAGATGTGTTTTTAAGACACCACAAGTCTCCAGGTAAAATGAAACTTATTTGTTTATGGATTGTTGTCATTAAACAGATCAGAGACTTACTACTGCCTCAGTTTTAACGACGTCCAAAGCAGATAAAGCTGCGAATAGAAGCACAATGGACTTGACCTGAATGAGCAGGAGAAGGAAGAGGAAGAGCATGTCAATGGCAAAGTCCCTGACACTCAGAGAACAAGCAGAGTCTTCTCATTATAAAGACTGCTCTTTCTTTGTAGCCTTTGTCTCTCTGAAGCAGACTCCAGTGTCCTCCAATAGATCTCCATTAAGTTCGTGTTCTTTTTCTTGAAGCTGGAGGCATATTCTCTTCTACTTGACCTCTGGGATTTTTCTTTCCTCCACAAAGGGCAGCTTTAATACATCTTTGTGAGAAGCAATTTTCCTGTCCCATGAAATTTTGTGCCTTAAAAACCAAACAAAACTCTCTTTTCTTTCCACAGTGATTTTTTTTTTTGGTGTGAGTTTTTCACATCCCAACTGTGTGACTGGACTGTGAGACTATCAGGTGATTCTGAAATAAATATCTGCACTTTTTTCTTATATATATATATAGGTATGTGACATAGGCATTTCTCTTTCTTGTTTCCCCAGGGAAAGTGCCCCTAAAATTGTAAAAATAGTTAGCTTTTTTTTTTTTTTTTTTTTTTTTTTTTTTTTTTTTGGTAGACCAGAGAAGTGGTTTCAGTTGCCAGGTTAATTTAGGGATCAGAATGACTCAGGTTCAGGACTCTCATCCATTAAATATTTGGGCACTGTTATACGGTGTGGAGAACAAGGTAAGTGCCCTCTGTGCAGACTCTCTCCTTTTCCCATGATTTCTTGCATCTCATCCTCAGAAACAGCCTGTCCCCAGACATTAGTGTCCTGCCTCCTGCCTCTTTCCTCTGCCCATGTTTTCTCCTGAACTGGTGGGTGTACAAGGAGCACATCCCTCCTTCCAAGCGTGCAGATTTCCCCACAGCCTAAAGCTTGCTGAATGGCTCTGAAAACTGTGCAGGTAAAATTTAGTCAATGTAGAAATTATTTGCATGCATTTTGAAGGCATTTACATGCTTGATGTGTATTTGTGCTTGTGCGAATGTTTGTTGCATGGATAGGCATGTCACGTTCACTTAAACAGAACTTCTTTTGAAGGTAGCTGTGAAATTAAGGGCCCTTAGAGTTCACCAGGTGGACTAGGGATAGGCTAGAGGAGGTGTGTGCAGGAAAAAGAGAACCTGAAATGGGAATGTCTTGGTTTAAGAAGGGTACTCTCCCATGTAGTACTCCTGCTAAAACTATGTGCCTCCCCTCCCCTTTCCAGCTGGAGGCACAAAAGGCAAAGATCATGGGTTGAGATAAGAACAATTTATGGGAAACAGCAAAGAACTAAGAAAAACTAACATTGGCAGCAACAATATTAAGAATAAGTGTACAAAAGAGAAAGTGAGTCATATGCAAAATGCTCATCAAGCCCAACCTGACAAGACCACAGCCGGTGCCCCCCACCCCAACCGATCCATCCACCACACTTGCTCCCTGGAAGAGAATTCCTTTCCCCTCCCCCTGGCAATGGTATGAGGTGGTCTAGAATAACCTCCATGTCTTAGCCATGTCCCCTCCTGCCTACTGTAAAAAGTAACTTGTCCTTGACAGAACCAGGATGGGAAAAAAGGGGGAAATTAGAAGAGCAGGTCTCTAAAATATGTAGGGTTGTATGGTAATGAATAAAGCTTGGGAACTTTATGAAGAGCAAGGGAGCCAGGGGGTCAAGGGGCCAAAGGATAGGATGAGAGGATCTGTGAATTTATCTACTCGTAGCAGAAATTAATTGAAGGCCCCAGTGAAGAAGAAGAAGAAGCCTCCCCAGGTGAGTATTTGCACAGATAAGACATGTAGCCACAGGGAGGTCTGAGTCATAGGCTGGCCACTCTTTCCTCCAGAAACGCTTATGATTGTACCCTCCACTAACGGGAAAATGTGAGGAACATGTCCAGAAAAGGTGAAGTGGAAAATATAATTACTGTGGGCATGCTGGGGGTAGGTTCTCCTGTGGCTAATTTTTCTGCCTTCAGCAGGAGTCCCAGCTTCTTGTAAGATGCTGTTTCTTCCATTGCCAGGAAAGGGCGATTGCAGGTCTTTACTTTCTTCATATTGACATCAAGTGATTTTGCTTTAGGACTTTTCTAAAGTCTGTGAAGGACCATGAGTTGTCTTGTAGAGTAAAATGAAGCAAGAGTTAAAAGAAGAGACATGAGGTACCAGCTCATATCTCATGTGAGCTGTAAATGGGGTTCATGGGACCTATTTAAAAATTCTGAATGCTATTTTTTTGAATGCCAGTGTTTAAAAAAATGTTTATATCAGTGAAATTCCTTCTAAAATGTTGCCATTAAGCTTAAATGAAGTTGCCTTTTTAAAACAGATTTGTGATTTTTTTTTTTTTATTTTAATGAGCATACTATGTGCGTGAGAGTTTGGGATGCTTCCCTCAGATCATGAAGGTAGAAATAGAGGTATCCAAAATGCATCCTCTGGTAGAGTATTTCTCTTGGAAAGTATAAGTAGCCTGAGCCAAACACAGTGCCTGAATAGGAGACTGTGTCTAAGTCCTGGATAAATAGCCATCAGTTGAGAAGTTATGGATGTGTGCAAAATGGGAATGAATTGGCAAACTCCACTACTGCTGATGAATGAAAGAGAGTGGGGAAGGGAAGAAAAAACATGCCATAAAATGCTAAAGGATGGCTATGGTACTTGCTTATCTTAAAATCAAAAGTATATGTGAAAATTATATGGTATTTCCTCTACATCTTGAAAAATAACAGCTTGTGACTTTTCTTGTTATTTTTGATCTTAACAGTTTGAGACTATTTCAGTCATCTACTGCGAACACAAAATTATATCATTACACAATACACACCTTTGTCCGTGTCACATAGCTTGTTAGGAGATGGTGGTGGTGGTTTGAATCTGTGTTGTATTTGCTGTAAAATCATATCCATCTGTGTAGATGATTTCAGTGAGTTTTAACAAGGTCCCTATAAGATGTTATTACTTCTGTCATGCAGAGACAACTATATAACGATTTGCATAATTATAGATGGAGGAAAATGTTAGCCTGCATATTTAAAACTGTTATATACATTTCCACCTCATTAAAGAAAATCAGTGGTGCTAGGTAGCATACTTAGGTTGGAGATCAGGTAGCAAAGTATATACATTACGCAATCTAATTTTTATACTGTTAAAGAGTTCCAGCTGAACAAAACCAATAGAACTGACCTTGCTCATTGAAAAAAGTTAGAAAACTCATTTAAAGAGTGCTTCTGTGAAAACACACACGTTCCTCTCTGTCATTGTAACTCTAACCTTGGGGATCAGTCACTTTGGATGTGCTAAAGAGATGCTTTCCTGAATAAGTGATGATAGGCTTTAATATAATTACAGATCTTAATAGGCAGAGTGGGAACAAGATTACAGTGCTTGCAACGTGAAAGCAGGGGGACAGCTTTGCAGAGGGGATACATGTATGCAAATCTGTAGTTTAGATCTTTTATTCTTCTACCTAAATCTGGTATTGTGTAAATTTTTGCTTTCTGGCATCTGTGGAAGTGCTCAAGTCTTGACAGCTCTGGATGCCTCAGCGCATACTACATGCTATGACCCTGGCAGGACCTGCAAGGAGGCAGATTCTGCTAATCTCACACTTGAAGTCTAGCCCTGTTCTTATGACTGCTTCAAAATACTACTGAACATGGTGCTACATATGAACAAACACATGCCCTTTTAGTGTGCTTATTCTAATTGAATGAGTGGAAATACAACTTTGACCCTGCTATTGATTTGGGTAAGATGCTTGTCCTTTTTTCATGTTTCCTTGATAAAAGCTCAATAACAACTTTTAGGGGTGTGTCTAAATCAGTACAAAAAAGAACGCCCGGAAACAAATAAAGGAAATGAACCTTGATTATCCACATTTATTGGCTTAGTCCCTGGCTCTGTCTTGGATTGCTCCTGTCAGTTCTCTGAAGGACTGATCTGTAAGAGGCTGATCAAAAGCAGTGTGAACTTCATCCTTGATCTTGAGGCCAGGAGTGCTTCCTGTTCCTTTTTGGCTTGTTATTACAGACACAATTTTGAGATCTTACCCAAATTCTGACAGAGCAAGGATTCTTACAGGCACTGGTAGGAATGGCCTATTCATCCTGGTAAAGTGGTGTGCAGGGATTCCCTGCCAGGGAGCAGTGTTTGGGCTGTGTAAGGTCCTATGGGATATCCCTACAAATTTCTTGATATACATAGAACTTTCCAAATTCTGCAGGGGGATTTTCCAGTTCTTTCTCCAATTTTAGTGCTGGATTGGGAAAGTGCAAAAGAAGCTTAGAAGTAGAGATCTCCAGGATAACTTCAAATGGCCTGGGGTACCTGAAGACTGGGAATCAGTGCTGGACAGGGATATATGCTCAAGACTTGGAAAACATACATCCTGCTCAGAGTTGATAGTCTGTCTGGGGTTTCAGTTTCATGTACCATATCAACTAGCAGAAGTCAGTCAGTGGCAGCTGAAAGCACTGGCTTTCTGTTCAGGGCTCTCATCATCTCTCACTGGACCACACCTACTCCAGAGAGATGTGAGAAGGCAATTGCACAATTGCAGTTACCTGTTCTGAAGATGACAGAGAAGCTGGATAAGATGTCTAATAAAAGCATGTCCAAGTCCATCATCTAAGCTTCTGGTGTAACAGAGATTCTTCAGTAACTTCACTATTAATTTTTCACAGAGATTTAAAAATATGACAGGAATTCCATACTTCCATACATATGAACTGTATTATATAATCCAAATTAAAAGGAAACACATTTTGACTATGCTACAATTCAACTGAAAATGTAAAAGACACTATTTTAATTAAGAAAGGTTGAAAAAGACTTTAGGTGGTTTTTTTTGGCAGGGAAAGCAGAATAAATAAGTTTCATATTTCTCTTTTGGTGAAAATGGGTCTGGAATTAAAAATTTTGAAGCAGGATCCACTATGTATCTTTCCCTTCTATAAGATTTGGCAAAACCTAAATTCAACATGCCTTAAACTATTATTTTGTGATCACTGGTTCTAATAAATATTTCTATTAGGCTGGCATGGTCTTCTTACAGTCCTACTTACATCAGATGAATTTGATGAAAAATGTGTGTGGCAACAAATATTTTTGAAGTTTGCAGGTTTTGTTGCAGGGGTGGAACTGGTATTCAAATAAGCAGTGCTAGGCAAATGGATATTATATAAGTGCAGTGAATCATGGAAAGTGATGAATGGTACAACACCTAACTCATTACGCCAGGGGAAAAAAATAATCAGTTAAAAATATTTGACATGCCAAATTTCTTTCAAAACTGCCAACTGCATTTATTATACATTTAACACATTTTGTACATGCCTCACTCAAGTACTTCCTTATGTAATAATATGTTTTTTAGGTAAGAAAGCTGGAAAAAGAGGTTTTTTTTAGTTATTATTGACACAGGCAAAGTAGCAACAGTGCAACATGTTGATACCAGAAAACAAAAGATTGGGTCAGACTGAATTAATCATAGTCCCTTCTGTTTGCCCATACTACTTTTCCTGGTGATTTTAGCAGATGCCTGCAAAAAAATCTGAAGACACTGCAAGGCAGTGGTAGTTTTGTCACTGATTCAGTACCATTACATTCTCTCCGTGATACTTATCATTAGATAAAAGCACTGAGTAGTGACAAACTGATTGATCAAGGTCACTATAGAAGTATTTTTGAAATAGAGGCAGCAATGTCCTAAAATGGCAAGCAAGTTCTAGTTCTGTCATTTAGATGCATGAGCAAAGCTTCAATAAACAGTGAACATTTATAAAACTCCTGCCCTGGATCTGCTAGTGGTAGTCTCATTTGTCAATAGAGGGCCCTGAAAACTCAATGCTAAGATGCTTCCAAATGAATTTTCATTCTGCGAGTAGCTACTCAACACAGGAATGATTTGTCTTTACTCCATCTTGCTCAGCTTTGGAATGGTTCACCTTTTTATTTTGTAAGTTGGCCCCAAGCAAAATTGTGTGGAGTCTATTGATGATCCTTTCTATCTCATGCAAAAGTACTTTGAAGACAAGAGAGATAATACCATCAGTTTTTGAAGGAAGACTATCTGCATCTTTGGTTCTGTGCCAACTTTCTTTTCATCTCAGAGTATCCAACAGATATGGATGAACTTGATGTTTCCATAATGTCCAGAATGACAATTTTATATCTATGGATTCATAAAATACTCCCCTCCCAGGAGCTCTGCTCAGGGACTTGGATTCACACAATGCTGCCTGCAATACAAGCACAGAGCAGAAAGACAACCCTCTCCTAAACACTATACTGTATAAAAAGAAGAAAAGAGGTGGCTAAAGACAAGTGGGATGAACAAAGGGATAATAAGAGAAGACTGAGGGAATCTTGAAAATGAACTGAAAAGAGGTCTTCCTAAAGTTTATGGGGATCATTTCAGAGTCATGAGGGAGCTCACGGTGAAAGTGCGACAGATGTTTCTTGAAAATGCAGCAAAACTGTGGCTCTGCAAGTGAGCATCAGACAGGATCAGATGATGGTGGTGGCTGGTAAGAAAGGAAGTAAGGGATGAAAAGCACTGTTTTACTCAGATTATCCCTCCTTTCAGATGACACACAGGTTCTTCATTGCTTGTTCTGCTTCTGGTCTGAAGACTTGCATTCTTACCCATCCAGTGTTGCAGCTTCAACAGTGAGGGAGGCCTGGCCCTTGTGCTGATGGGGAGTCCACAATGTCTGGAATGTCTTCCAAGGATGTAGGGTTTAAGATCCCCCCAGGCTGAGGCTGTTTTCCCTCCAAAATTGTGCCAACAGCTGCTTCTGTTGGCCCATTGGTTTAAAAAAATTGCCAGCCCTAGAAGCCCTGGAAGCTAGATGCACTGCCTTGGCTATCTGAAACGGTCTTGCTGAAGGGTGTCTTACTGCACTGTTCACAGCAGCAGGCAAGCATTTTGGAAGGGCTGGAGCTCCGGTCAGATCTTTCTTATATGCCAGGGCTAAGCACGTAACAGCCATCACTCACTCCAGTGTCTAACTTAGTGGCATGTGTTCTGGACCACAGCCTTCTGATGGAACATTGAGTGAGTACTTGGAGTGTGCAGATCACAACTGTATTTTCTCCTTCACATTTTTGGTATTACTATTACATATACAAACATCCTTCCTCCTCAAACTATTGACTGCTGGTACAGTTCACATCTCCTATTTCTTGACCAGTATGTTCCACCAATTCATTCTGAATAGTCTTCCTGTGCCTTTGTGAGACCACATTTTAAATGTCTTTCACACTGTTGTCACCACTGTCAACAAATGCATGAAAAATTCCGAGTGTCTGTTGCTCAGAATGAAAGTATTTCCTAGGATGAGACTTGTGAGATGGATGAAAAGAGTCCTCATCCCCATGCTGCAGCTGTATTAGTCTGCCTGCCTGGTATGAGCTCAGTGCAGAATTGTTTTCTGTCAAGGTCATCTTTGGAAGGTTTCCTTGGCTGCCTTGAGACAGAGCAAACTACTTCTTTCGCAAACAGAGCTTGGATTCTGCAAATGCTGATGGGCTTTCCATGGGAGTGAAGGCACATGGCCATATAATCTTTTGCCCCACATAACCCCTTTGTGTTACTGAGGCATCACACTTGTTTAAATGACATACAGTTTTATCAGTTCTTGTGAGCTTGTAAAGTCTTTTTGATGGTGGAATTAAAGATGCACTTTTGCTTTATGTTGCATTTTTAATGGTAAGAGAAACTGCTTTTTTTTTGTATGTCTCTTTGGTTTTCCCAATAATCTGCAAGGGACATTCAACATATTGGGTGATTCCCGCTGAGGGACCTATCATATTTTATACTTTCTGTATCCAGATACATTGACTACCAAAATAAAGACTCCAGATTTTCTGTCTGATGTCAAACTGGAATGTCCCCATGTATAACACTGAAAGATTTTGGAAAGCAGTGGAACTTGCCGAGACTACTGCTCTTGTTAAGAGCAAAGCTAATACCGTTATTTCCTGACAACAATTAGGTCTATGCCCACCTCTATCCAGAAACAGAGTTCCACCTGATCAGTTGTGGCTGTTTGGAGGTGTTTATGTCTGAGTACTGCTTCTACACTCTTTTGTGGTTGATGGGATGTGGTAAGCACCTTTGTGGCTCAATTCACTTTGACATAAAGGAGAAGGCATATAAATTCTAGTTGAAAAGTGTCTCAAAATACCCGTTTATTTTCTTACCTAGTAGAAGAACCCTCGGGCAGTTCGATCAGATGTGAGAATCTGGCTCTTTGCAAGCTTGAAGCTAAGGAAAATGAACATGGGTAAGAAGGGTCCTTTCTTATCTTGAATGTAGAATGAACCTCACACCACTCTTCTGTGAGCAGTGAGCCTCTCTGTGATCAGAGGCACACTAGGGAGTAATGTGAAATCTTCATATGCCTCTAAATCAACACATGTATAGAAGGCTGCCTGCACATTGGATTCCACAGGAATCATAACCAAAGTACATTTAAAACATCTGTATCATCAGACCTGAATCTGAATTTGCCCTTAAGCAAGATGGCCTAAATGTTAAAAGCAAGTTTGAAGGTAAGTATTTGAAAACCCCAGTGACTGACTACTTGATTCTTCAGGTACTTAGGCACTGAGTCCCAGGGGCAGTCCTTGTCTACAGCAATGCCTCTTTTCCCTGTTTTTAACAATATATTTCAAAGCACGGGACTGGTGTGTAAGTGAAAAGTACTCTTTTCATGCTTGACAGGATGCATTTGTGATTTGGAAGCAGTACTCAGCAAATGGTGGAAGAAATACAAAACTGAGCAAAATTGTAGATATATTTTATGTCTTTTGTTTGTTATTGTGGCATACTACAAAGCATAGATTGTTTGACTTCACAAATTATATTTGCTTTTGTAAAAAAAGAGCTAGGTGTCTCTCCTTTTAAAGCAAGCTTAAAGACAATCTATATTTTTTTATCCTTCCAAGATCCCTGAAAGTTTAGATGATCCAATAAAGAGAATATAAAGTAGCAAAAAACTAAAAGGACAAAATAAGCAAGAATAAAGGGGGCATTTAACCTGAAAAGCAATTTGCACAGTGTCTTGTGTTTTGTTGCTGTTAAAATAAAGTACAAATGAATGTAGGGGTTTATATGTCACCTCAGAGGATAGCTGCATAGATTTGGAGTCACAGGACACTAAGTCTATTGAATCCATTCCAATATGGCTAAGTAGCTTGTTGTGCAGTGAGCAGCAATAGATATTTTGATAAATATATTTTTCTTGCCTGAGTAGTCTTGGGACTAGCCACTAGATGGCACTGGTTTTGCATAGCTGGAAAGCAAGATTTTTCCAGAGAAAAATTGAAATGGCTGGTTCCATTAAATTCTATGTTATATCAGTAGGTGGCAGATTTGGGCTATTTATGGGGGGAAAAAATGTCTAATGTTCTGTGTTGCTTCTTGCAAAAGTATTTTCATCTATTTTTTCTGAAGTTTTCTTGTGTAAAATATTATAAAAATAAAAATTACTGGCTGAAAAAAAAGAGTTTTCTTTAAAGCTTTTGTTTCATCGTTTCAAATTACAAGCAAAAATATACAAGAAAGTAAGAGTCTATTAAAGCCATTTATAAAAAGGGAATCAAAACATAAATGAGTAAGAACACACTTCTAAAACCAATTTCCAGGTAGTGGCAATAAAAAAAAATTATTCTAACACATAAAGAATACTTAGAAAGCAAAAATAGAGAAATGTCTCTTGATTTAAAAATATATGACAAAGATGCTTTTCACTTTCGTCCTGCTTTCAGTCTAGCATCACAAACCTGCCATTGTTTTGGTCTCTGTGAGCCCTTTTAAATACCTTTACAGAGGTGAGTAAAAAGGGGTGCAAAGAAAATTATTGCCTCGTAACATCGATTTCCTTCTCGGATGCTTGTGCTCTGTCTAGAGCAAGTAATCAGGAAAGCAGGCTTGGCTTCCCTGAAATCAATGAAAAGTGTTTTTCATGGAGCAACATTTTTCAGCCTAGCTGTCTTGAGGATCCTAACAATCACATCCAAAACTTATTTTCCAGGAAGGAGTGTGTCTACTTGGAGCAGGTAAAGTTCCAGCTAGAGACAGCTGGGTTAGCTCTGAAGCAAGAGCAGAGTGGCCACAGTTCATGTGATGCTTTGTCTGGGGAGATTAGCTTTCAAAGGGTTGGGTGGTGAAGTTTCTCCCAAGACCTGAGCTATTATTTCTGCAAGCAGCACTGCGAACCAGCCAACAGAGACAATTTGAGGACAGGAATCAGTCTTGTCCCCTCTAATATGCTACTATAGCATCAGGTGCCTTCATCCACTTGGACCCCTCCAATTTGTTATTTTACTCTCAGAATGTTTTTACCTCTATTTTCCAAAGTGGTATACTGGTCTCACACTTCTTTTTATTTTTTTTTTCAGATCCAAATATGCTGTTGAAACTGTGTCACCTTCTTACATAACAGACCAGTGCAGTCACCCAAGAAGGAACAGCCCACACTCAGCTCCCACATTTCCTTGGGGAGACTGCAATCCATGTTTCACTGCTTCTTGGAGGTACTGTGAACACCTGACTGTGGGGTGCTTGAGTGTGGAAGCTCTCTTGTTCTGTGGTTGGTGCACAGAAAAAAACATCATTGGGGTCAGAGCAGGAACACAAGTACAATCCCTGAGAGACGTGGGTTCTGGTGCTCTGCTAAGTGGGTGCATGCCAGTCTTACCTTCTGCTTCCAGCACCTATGAAGTTAACTATTTCCTATGCAGTGGAAAACCTTCAGGCTGAGGACTATACGCAGCCAGCCAACTGAGTACAGAGCCTGTGTTTTTCAGAACCTCATTTGGGATGTTGTTTTAGTCTTGAACCCCCTCAGGCAATGGTGGGGATTGAATGCAGGTCCCCTCTGATCCAGACCTTCTGTAAGTACTGTGCAAAGGTAGGGACAGAACCCTCTTCTTCTGTGTGCCTTTTCAAAACAAGCTGTGGAAACAACAGGGTTTTATAAAAGGCCCTAACTGTGTAGGTGTGTTAGGTGAAATACATGAAACTGAAGGGGAGTTAGAGTGGGTTTCTAAATGCTAATTGCAGTTGGGTGTGAGATGGAGCTCATTAGTGCTGTCAGAACTGAAGGTTTAACTGTGCACACCCAGAAGATCTTTAGGCACCGAGGGAGGTTTGATGTAAAAAAGCATGTGGATACTTTTGTAACCAGGAGAATCTAGGAGAAACTGAGGGAAGGTTTTGTCTTTGCACCCTACAGTCCATGTGCCGATTCTTGCAGACACCCAACAGCTCTCTTTTGGATCAGTCCTAAATGGTCAGCGTAAGGACTCAGAAGTAATTAATGTATATGCTTAACCAGAACTGAGCATACATAACTCTTTCCCTCCTATTCACTTGGAAGCTCATGAAGATACAGGAGACTCCAGAGGGGCTTGAGTTGCATGGTCTGGCAGAAGGAGAGCAGAGATTAGACCAGTGTATTACACCTAGAGCAGACAGATTCCCTAAGGGATGTGTGTGTAGGACGGATTAGGGAAACCTGGATGAGAAACATATAGTGCATAACAACTCCAGGCACATTACACCGATGCCTGCTGCTTGGGCAGGATAAACACAATTAGTTATACGTGCTGTGCTAATCTGACAAATCCCATCCCAGCCAATTCACTAAAATTGCATTCCCTAGCTCTCCCTTCGCTTTTTGTGTAGACATTCCTGTGCCTAATTCTGGGAGCTTAACCAGAACGTCACTCTGCACACAGTTGCTGGAGGGGATCATAGCAGGAGTCATGCCCTCACATGTTCTGCTTTTCAGACTTCTAGCAAATGCTGTTGCTGTCTCAGAGTGTCTCTGAGCTCCCTCAATTCCTGTCAAAGCCAACTCAGTACCCTGATCAAATCCAAGCATGAAATTAGCCAGCATCTCCCTCAGATTTAGAACAGGGCTCATTTCTTTCAGCTTTAACTGTGTAAAAGGTAGATGCTCAAGGGCATCCTCTCTCTAGACAAGAGACACTGTCTCCTCCAAAGTGGTGGAGCCTATCTAGTTTTTCATTTCAGACCCTGTTTTATGACAAGATGAATTTCCCTTTCTTCTGCTTGATTATGAAGGGGGCTCACAGAGCTGTCTGAGACTGAAAGTTTAACTTTGAGGATGTCACGGCTAGTGAGGTGAATTCCATACTGTCACTGTGAAGGAATTAAAAAAAAAACAAACCCTAGATGATAGCTCTACTCCAGAGATACTGGCACTTTTGTGGTGCTACCCTCTGCTTCTTCAATCACCACAAGAGAAAATCTTTCCAGAATTTCTTGGGTAGGTTATAAAATCTTTTATATTGGGATAGAACTCAGAAGGTCTCTAGTCAAACATAGTGCTCAACTCAGGGCTAGCTGTGGGGTCAGAATAGGTTGCACAGGACTTTATCTAGCTGTATCTGGAAAATCTGCAGTGGACAACCTGTTCCACTGCTTAATTTGCCCTGAGAATGAGAAACGCTTTCCTCATACCTGCTCAGAAATTCTTACTCTCCTACCATGTACTGCTGCGAACAGCCTGTCTCCGTCTTCTTGGTTGACCTCCTCAAAGGGGCTGGGGTCTGCTGTATGGTCCCTCTGATGCTCCCTCTTCTCCAGGCTGGAGAAACCCCACTCCCTTGGCCTCTCCTCACAGGGCAAGTACTCCACCCCAACCATCACGGCAGTCGTTGCTGAACTTGCTGTACCAGAATGGGAGTTGGTTAGTGGTTCCCATGCCCAGCCTGCAAGATATCTCTCACACATACCAACAGGACCTGGGCTCCCGGTAACCCCATCCAGGATGCTGTAAGGACCACAGATTTCCTGCTTGGTGTCCAAGAGGAGCAGAGCAAGAACAGCAGCTGACAGGCTAATTATTAAGGTAAGTACCTCTATGTCTGTAAGACTTGTAGTTTTCCTTCTCAAAATTTTCAAGCATGGAAAACAAGGCCAGGTGTCCTTCCTGTGCTATGTGCCCCAGTTGTGAGGAACCAAGACTTTGGCCTTGATCAAGATTTTGTGAGTGTTCTAGTGTCAGGCCTGCAGTTAAGAAACCAAAAAAGAAGACAGATATGTGCCTTAAGAGATTTTCAAGGGATATCAATGCCTAATCCACGTCCATTATAACTTGGCTGACTCCTACCTACATTCTTCACCAAACTGTACACCCATATACAAGCTGCCAAATTCTTTGTTTGACTCTGGATAGCTTTGCATATTCAGAAAGTGTCATTTCTATCAGGGTTCAATGCTCATGGTGTTTCTCCTGTGTTTCAGCAAAGCTAGTATTTCTTCCAGCAACCGGTCTCATTAGAGTGAACGGGAGTATTTTTTCTCTCCTTTTGTATTCAGTACAAAGCAGTGTGGTTCTGACATGACTGAGTTTAAAATGAAGCAAGCCCTAGCATCTGCATTTATGAAAGATGCTGCAGTTTGTTCTTGCCACTAGATCTATATGCAGCCTAAAGAGCTGACTGTAACCAGCCTGCAAACGAGATGCCTGCACTGGTATTGTTTAAATTTAGAGGCTACCTTGTTTTTTTCTGGAGATGGTAAAGAGAGCTCAAGTGTCACATCTGTGTCTGCAGCCTGTCTGGACAGTCATCAGCCAGAGGTCACAGTCACACTGTCCTCCTTTCTGTTCTGCTCTAGACTGCCCAATCTCCACCTTTGGTAACAAATTTTCACAGTAGCTCTAAGCTACGTGGGAAGTATTTCTACCTGCTGTGCACGTCTGCGTATGTCGCAACCTAGCCCGGGTGAAAAGGCAACAAGGAATCCGGCTCCCCTGCTTGTCTCCACAAGCCTCATAATAGCAGGGGAAAAATTCTTCTCTCTTTTATTTGCTGGTAGAACACTCCCAGCCTAGGATGTTAACAAGAACTGGATTTTGTCTCGGTTTACTTCTTTGACAAATGTGGGATTCCACTACTGCCTTGGCATTAAGCTCTTTTTAAAATGTAAATTTCTCAGCTGCAAGGAATCACATTAAAAAAAGTATATTCAAAAAGCAACTGTCTAAATCAAAGACTAATTGGCTGCCAAATTATGGGTTTATGCAACTCCCTCATCACAGCTTATTTTGCTTTTTTACCAGAGGTAAGTAAAAAAGCATCAGAAAACACACAAAAAATATTTTTGTTTTCCTTTCATAATAACACATTTGATGTCAACCCATTTACTTGGAAAGCTCTTACTACCTACAGTGAAAATCCTGTCCACCTGAGATTGCCTGTCCAGCCTAAGGATGCTTCCACAGGGAAATGGAAACCACTCTTGTGATTAAATCCTAAGGGGACACTGAGGCAAGAAGCATGGTCAGCAGCAAACTATTGGGTGACTTTGGAATGGCAATAGGTTCCTCAAAGACCTGGCCATCATGCCTTCCTGCAGAGGGTTCAAAGCAGCAGCACTGAGATCATCTTCCTCTAAATGTATGTCAAAGGGCACGGAGATTCACAGTCTTTTTGTACCTGGGATTTTTTTGGTGGATACCTTCTAGGACTGTGGCCATATGGGGACTGAATATGCAACTGAAAACTCTTGAAATCTAAGTGCAGCAGTTGGTTAACTTTAATGCTCAGGTATCCATGGTGGCCTCAATCTCACACCCAGGGAACTTAATGAGAGGAATAAATTAGTTCCTTGACAGATGTTCACAATCACGTGAGTGAAATGCTCTGAACCATGACTCATGAGGCACTGGGGTTAATGTTAGACCTGAGGTACATTATTCTGGGTCGCTGTCTTTGTCGTTGACTCAGTACCAGTGTGGAATTTGGAGACAATCTCCCCGGGATGTAACAGGAGTCAGATCACATTTTGCTTTCTTCTTTCTTTCTCTCTGTGACAGTTCCTCCTCCTGCCTCAAGCTCTGTACTTGCCAGCCTCTCAAAAACATCACATGCAGCAGACTACCTGGATGTAGTGATCTTCTTCTCTATATGACCTTGCAACGATGTTTTTCTTCCCCTACTTCGAGCCAGGAGTTTTATCTTAATCCTTTGTTGCAATCTCAGCATGTGAATTCACACTTGCAGTGAAGAACAAGGATTCCAGGTAAATTACATCAAAACAATGTTCCTAGGAAAGCATTTGCCTTATTTCTTCAACTTTAATGCTTACCTTTTCCTCTAAGTTTTCCCAGTGATTCGTTTTTAAAGGGGTAACAAATCCATTGCCACTGGGGAACTGTACATCCAATACTATGCTGCAAAACAATTACTCAGGAATTCCCATAAATAGTGGGATAAGAAATCTGATTCTCCTGCTTCAGCAACACAGTACCTTACTAGAGGCTTGGGGAAGGAGGTGCAGGAGGTGAGGGGGGAGCTTGGGAAGGCAGAGGGCTCAGGGTATAGAACAGTGTCCCTATTTTACCAGCATAAGGGCTTTGTGAAGCAATGAGGGTTTTATCTAGTAACAGGCTTGCTGTGTGTATGTACATACACTAACCAGGGTAGGAACTTACACTCACCTTTGAAATATGCTCTCTGCTAAGCAACAACTTCGAAAGAGAAGGGTACAAATACCATTCCAAGAGCTTTTCCAACCATGCTGCATCTTTCCTATGTCAAAAATAAACTGCAAAATGAAAAGATGAAGAATGAGCCTACCATTTTGCGTCCTCACCTCTTAAAATAAAAGAGTAGTTTTAAACCACATAAAAATGTTCAGCCATGATGAATTACACATTTATAACCCTATTTAGTGAAGTATTTTACCTATGTAATTTTAAAACTGTCATTTTGACAAAAAATATAGATGAGCGAGTTGGCCTTTCACATTTAATGTTTTCGTTCTTATTTGCAATTCACCAGGTTCAGCTTTGATTAAAGAACTGGTATAAATAGAATGCATAATGGTCAGGACTTGAAGAATATATTACTCTGACACTGCAGGATAAGACTTTTTTTCTTTGTATAAGCAGATTTGGTTTCTTCACCTGAGAAACTTCTTTATTCTGGGCCTGCTGGCTTTATTATATCTGAAATGCATCTTGCCTTCAACTCCAAATTTGCATAGAATAAGGTGCTTGAATTAAAGAGGAAAAGACAAAACTCAGTGGACAGACATATTTATAAACTCACACTTTCTTTTTAACAGACTTTCAGTGAATTAATCATCCTATGCAATCTGACTTCCAGCCTGAGATGAGGTGGGGCTGCTACAAAAGATCTTAGAGCCAGCACTAAGAGTTGATTAAAAAAGGTTCTGCTCTGGACGTGCACCTTCTGTTAACAGGGGCTTTTCTCCACAGCAGCTGCTGTGAGTGCTTGGCATAATGTGACCCTGAATTAGCTCAGAGGAGATATTTCCCTCTCTCCTACTTGTCAGAGAGACGTCTTTATGTCTTCAACCTATTGTTCTCTGGAAGTCTCAGTGCTTTTAGGTTAAGTTAAAATTTGTGAATAAAATCCTGAAAACAAGCCCAAACCTCAAAACCAACCAACAGAACAATCCTCTAGAAAGACTTCCTTTTAAAATAGATACTCAAATACATTAATATCTTCTTTTTCAGTAGACTTGTTAAATTCAGATTCTCTTCCTTGTGGATAGCTGTAATTATTACACATTTCTTTCCAGCTCCACACTCAAAATGGTTTCCTAATGAAATCACTTTACATCAGCATTTAATGACTGAGGAAAATAAATCCAGATGATCCCTCTGGAAAGACCTTAGGTATGTAAAAGAATTAGTCACTGTTAGGGCAAGTACCTAAGGAGTGAAATAGGCAGCCATTTAATGGCTAATAACAACTTTATGCAATTATCTATGTTTAGTTCTTTTTGATTAAATGGATCTCCCTCTCAAGGGTCAGTGACATCAGAGTTTGCTTTAGGATCCAAGCTTACCAGCTTGGATAAAATGAATATAAATAAATAACTGAATAATAATAAGAAGACAGATGTGAGAAACAAAGGAGATAACAGAATTCAATTATGCTATTTGGAGATGGTCCTGACAGAAGGCGTGAAACATCTACGTATCTAGGAAGGCCAATTTTAGGAACGAGGGTGGAGGTACACTGAAGCATTCATTCTTCTTTTTTAATTTCCTTCTTTGGATGTTGGTTTGCAGTAGACCACTCAGCAGCATCTTTGAGCCAGCAAACAGATCTGACACCTGGCTTCCAGCCTCTGTTCCAGGGAATTTGATAAACAGTTTATGCAAAGCTGAACAGTATGAAAAAGAGATATTTAGCCTGTAATTTTAGATAATGTACCCTGTGCTGTGTAGGAACTTGTCTTTAGAGGTATAAGACAGGGGTCTGAGTCCATTTTAAGAGCTCCAGGTTTTCTGTATCTGGGTTGGTGACAACTGGAGAAAGAAGTGGTTCTTTCAGGTATTTTTTTATGCCAACCTAAGTTCGAGAAAGCCTTCCCAGCTGAAACTATTTGTCAAATTAATGCTGAATTCATAAAATTGTTTTGGAATGGATGAAATTGCTTTTTGGGGATATGAATAGTTCATTCACAGGAAGAAAAATGTGCCCAGCTCTGGCAGATTATATTGGCAGGGATGCACCCAAATGTTGCTAGAAATGACTTCCAGGCTGAAGAAGAGTGATGAATCCCACACTTAACCTTAAAAGTGCACTTAAAAGCTTCCCTGAATGCAAAGTATATTCTTGTTACTGGAAGTGCAGGGCTGAATTCTGCACCGCTTTATGTGCTCATGTATATGCTGGCAGGCTAAGTGCCAAAAAAATGCAACATGCAACATATTTGCGGAAGTGTTTGCTACATCCCCACCTATTTCCAGAAGTGTTTATGCTTATTCAGGTTTCTTTGACAGCAGAGGAGCAGGTCCAGTTTTCTAAAACACCACAGTTCTTTATACAACACTGTCTCATTTGATTTGCCTGCAGAGATTGTTGAACAGAAAGTCTCCAGTGAGGTAAATGAAATCTTTTGCTAACTGTCCCTTGTCAGGGCAGTGAAGGTATTTAAGTCAAATATGACTCTTCCAGGCTGAGTGTGACACATCTGCTGTACCTTTTCTTCCTTCATTGCCACTTAACGGTGCCTTGATTAACTGACTAGCTGGAAATGCTGAACTGTAGCTGAAATCCTCTCTTTTCCTATCAGTTCTTGAAAAGCCAAGATGATAAATGGGATTCATATCTCAGACTCACTCGCATCACAAAGTGTCAAACCAACCACTGCCTGGGTTCAGTGTTTCTTAAAATCTAGTCCATACCTGCTGCCTCCATCTTCCTGTGTATCTATGTAGGTGCATGTGCCAACATGTGTGTGTTTTTAAGGCCAGCCTTTGGTTGTCCTGAGTTGTAGGCCCAGGGAATGTGAAAGATTTTAATAAGTCTCTTTAGCCTCTTCTACTCATTGATATCCAGCAATATGATGCACAAAGGTGAGAAAAATAAAGGAAGGGAAAGGAATATATTTTGAAATTCTCTAACAACTATATAAGAGCTATGGAGAAGGACTGACAGAATGTCAACTCCACTTGAACCTCCTGTTGAACGTAGCCCAAAAACCGTTTCCACAACTAAAACCCCACCATAGCAAAGATGAAAAGACCGCAGTAGAAAAGACAAAAAGATCACAAATAAATAGTATTTCTCTGGAGAATCCAAGAGAGATAGATCATGGTCAACCATCCTAAGGTCATTTTTGATCCCAGAAAACAAACCTTTTACCACCATGATAAGAAAGGCAAGGAGCCTTAAATTGTTCCCATCTGTTGGATTTGGGTGGAAGTACCTACCTGCTCCCAAATTTGTGATTTTTTTCAGCCTGACTGTGCAAGGAAGATGCAATTGCACAGCACCAAAGAGAAATTAGTATTACAAGGAGCACTGGTGTGTCCTGCCCTCTGTCAGTAGCTGCAAAATCTACTGTCCTGGACATTACAGTGCCATTGTATCTTCCAATTACAATTTTATCACCCTATGTTGTGCACCTGTGACTTTTTCAGGCTTCTAATTGTACAAAGCTCATTCTGGTGAAAGGATCATGAGCATTTTCAAGGAGTTTATAATGAGGATGTCATTGCTTTTCATAGTCTTAACAAGATTACCATCATGTGTTCATGAATACTTAAACACATTCAATAAAAAGGATGGGATGTGAAGAGGATGAGCTATTTCAGCTCTGAGATTGTTAATCAAGGTTGTAAATTATCCATATCCTTTAAATTCATGATGGGACATCAACATCAAAGCACTGTTTCTCCAACTGGCTGTAGTCAGAAAACAAACTTTTTTTTTTTCCCCCAGGGACATTACCATATTCTGTAATCTTTCAGGATAGAAAATTAGCTCAGAGTCCCAAGGTACATGTGGTCATGAGCTGTATCTGCTTTTGCTTGCTCCTGTTAGCTGATAAATTGGTGATTTGAGCTAGAAGGAAACTTTATTCCATATATTGGATCTGGGGGAGGGTGTGATATGCATTTGATGCTTTACAATGTAGGCCATCTGATATACAACTTTGTTTCCAGGCAGCTCCATTTATTTACTTACTGATGTTTGTATTGAACCTTCTTCTGGCACCTAATTCATTCTTGTTAGTTTTCTGGAGTCTGCTCATTCGTACTTCCTCACTCAGGAAGTTTCCATTGCTACATTGCTCTAGGGAGACAAGACTCTGCTCTCACAATCACTGATGGGTACTTCCTGGGTGCATCAACAGGCCAAAAAGACAGTTGGGCTGACTTCTGGCCCACAATTCAAGTGTCACTGACCAGTTCCTGTCAACACTACTTAGAACAACCCTCGTACTAGAAAATTCTTGGAGTTAGTTGTCATGGTGTAGTGCTAAGAATTAGTAGCTAAGTCATGTGGACAATTAGGTGGACACTTAGGCTCAGTCCTCTTTTTCTCAGCAAAGTGGACAAAGCCTCTCAGTAAGAGTGATGTTTCTGTTTGCCTGCTGGGGTCTCTACCATGAAAACATATTGTCTATGAAAGTAATTTCAGAACTACAGTGGCTTCTAATGAACTCTTCAACTTTGAGCACTACTATATTTCCAAAATCCTCGCTTGCTTCTTACCTTCTTTGTTCATAAAAATCACTTCAAAACTTCTGTCACCCTTAAAACTAAAATGCATTGCTAGGCAATGTTTTATTATTGCTGTGATACTGTGATAATTCCCAGAGGGCCAGTTACTGACAGGGGTACTGGGATCTTGCTAGCCTAATGCCTGCTTAAGTGTTTTGCATACAGAGAGGGAGTCCTGAGTTCTGGGCTCTGATGAAGAATCCAACATTTTATTTAGTATGGAACACTAGAGGAAGTGGATGCAAGAAGTTTCTAGCTTTAATGTGTCTCTAGCCTCTATACTAGGAGAGATTCACTATCCTATTCCCTTTAGATCTCTGTAGTTCTTCTTAGTTCTATGGCAGATTGTCATGAGCAAGGTTAAAAACAAGTGGTCCCAGCCCTTTACAGCCTGCTGTATCACTTGGTGATTTGGACACTCTTGTAAAAGGTAGAAGGAAGAGGTGAGTCAGAATCTCCTCTGGCAGAGCAGTGAATTAAAACTAAGCTCATGTGTGATTGCTAAAATGACCAGATTATTGCAGTAAAGATGATGTTTGTTCAGGGCTATCACAGACTGTTAGGCATGTTCTCCCTGATATGCTTACTTTGCTACTGAGCAGGGTGTTGGAAGGCACATTGACCTTGTTGTGCCCTGTTGTACTGTGTTGAATCTAAACCTGTGCACGACTCAATTAATATAAGCTTATTTGTAACCATCTGAGGGATGAGTCTTTTATATGACACTGATGCAGGGGAATATCATCTCTAAATCACTCATTTGCTCTCTCACTTAGGTTGGTGTCAATGTCAAGTGGTCCCATGGGGAAGGTACATCTCCTGAGCTTCTGAGTTTGATCCCTAAACTGATGCCTTCAGTGTTTTGACTGACACTAACAATAATAAAACATTGGAGTCTACCAGGCTCCCGTTTAGATTAGTTACCACTAGGTTGTGATGACCAAGTATTGGTCTAAAGAAAACAACTTGTCACACCTGGTGGTACTACAGGAGCTGGATTCTCCTTGTTTGTCTTTAAGAGTGGAGTGAAACAATAGAGGAGGCAATCTTTGCAATTAATGTGATCGAGTTTACAGTGTAAACCTTTGACAAATTAAAACAGACTCTATTGCAAACAGACTTTGTACATAATTTCTCCTAAAGTTGACATGAAAATACACTTTTAATCAGAAAGCTAGATAACAAAATTCTTTCATGTTATTACTGCAGTCTTTTTTATCTTTTTTCATCCTTTTTTTTTTTTTTGCACTGTGCTGAGACTCTAGTATCATAATTGAACTGAACAGATACTTTTCATTAAACACCATGGATCTTTTCTGTGCCCCTCCTCAGATCCCTTTGAAATGTTCAGAAGCAGCAATCTGATTTGGTTCATATTCAAAGCTTCCTTCTTTAGAGGACAGTAAAAATATGTATGTTTGCTTTAAACCTTAGTTGAGGTAAATGCAATGTTCAATAACTTCATCAAATAAAGCTTGAATTTTATGGTGCATATGCCAGTCTTCATGGTTCAGTGAACTTTTCCAAATAGTACACAACCTGCCTATATCAAATTTGTAGAAAGGAATTGATTTTGTTGTTGTTGTTGGAATAAGGCCATTTCAACCTCTTTGCATGCTTTCCTGAAATAATAATGCTATATTAAAAGATAAATGATAAACAGATTACTGTTTTTAAGGATTATTCAGAATGTTAACAACAAATATGACAGACTTGCTGCTGTAAACTTAAATGGCATGTCTCAACCTGATTATTAAAGCTCAGTTTTCCATAGTCATGTAGGATTATAGGGCTTTTTTTTTTTTGTCTGCTAGACAGAAGCATTATTCTTTCAACTATAACTATAGACTGTTATGATTATTTTTTCCCCCCATCTATTTCCTTAGTTTTGTGGTGGTATTGATAAGATAGCTATGGAGACTGCAAAATGCTTCCCGAGCATAGCTAATGTTACCAACTACGATAGCGAGGAGAGTATGTGATGAAAGCAGACACATTTAGAACATTATCAATTTCCAGACTGATAGTCAGTGACAGGGCAAGTGGTAGCTGTTTAAGCAATTATTTTGAAACCTGGCTAGTGCAATGAATTCCCCTTGGATTTTTTCTATCCATGTTTTCTAAGGCCATTTGTATATAGCTATTTTTTTCCTGCATTTGTTTGCTTTTATCTGTAGTCAGATGATGAAAGGATTGCCTTTAGCATACACAGGAAGTAGCACATTTAAAGGCATCTAAAATGCAAATCTACCTAAAATTTAGGTTAGGAAGTATGTAGTAGCAGATTCTGAACTGCTGTCAGTGAACATAGCTTTATTAAAGTCACAGGCATAGTGCTAATGTGTCCAGGATGAGCCCATATCCTCCTTAGGTCCCTCTCAGAGCAATACATGATCAAAGCTTTCTTTGTTCCTTCTCCCAAATAGTTTGTAATGTAGCATTCAGTTCTAATTGGTTTATCCTAATTTCCTTTTTGTCAGTGCCTTTTTGTGACACTGGCAATTTTAAATGACATGCATCTTGGGATTTCACAGGCAAAATTTATGCTAGTAATAATTAGACATCACTGATGCCTAGGACTTAAAGAGGAATATGTTCACCTAGTGAAGATAATAGTAGTATTAACTGAACTTCTAAGTATTGTCTGAATGCCAATGACATGGTATCAGGTAGTCTTTGGTGTTCAAGCAGTATGGAGAAAATGGAAGCTTATTTCAATTAACCTAGAAAGGGCCAAAACTAAGCATTTAGCTTTGCAAACTAAAGGTAAAAATTACCTGAAGGTGGTATTGGAATAAAATGAAAAAAACAAACCCAAACCCTGCAATTTGGGAAAGTCTATATGCAAGAGCTTGTATGACCTTTTATTTGGACAAAGTAACTTTGGACTAAAACTAACAGGTACAGTGAGAAGTGGGTACTTTACAGAGAAATACATAGTGGGCATTTTTTAATCCTCTTTGTTCTTAATTTGCTTTGAAGCCCCCCAAAACACTTGGCATTGTGTATTGGGTCTGGCTGAGATGGAGTTCATATTCCCTCTGCAGCCCTCACAGTGCTGTGCTTTGCATTGTTAGCTAGAAAGGTGTTGATAACACACCATTGTTTTGGCTACTGCTGAGCAGAGCTGGCACAGCATCAGCACTGTCTCTCACCATGCCTCCCCCTGCCATCGAGTGCAAGATCCTGGGAGGGGACACAATCAGGCCAGCTGATCCAAACTAACCAAAGGGATATTCCATACCATATGGCATCAGCTCAGATATAAAAGCTAGGGAAAGGAGAGGGAAGGAGAGTATTTGTTATTTACAATGTTTGCCTTCCTGATCAACTGCGGCACGTGCTGAAGCCCTGCTTCCCAGGAAGTGGCCAGACATCGCTGACTGATGGGAATTCGAGAACAAAGTTATTGTTTTTCCTCTTTGATTGTGTGTGCACAAACTTTTGCTTTTGCTTTTGCTTTTGCTTTAGTAAAGTCCCTTATCTCAACCTATGAGTTATTTTTTCGTGTTATTTTCTCTCCCCTGTCCAGCTGGGAAGGAGGAGTGATAGAGGAGCTTGGTGGGCACCTGGCATCCAGCCAAGTCAACCCACCACACATTATTAGGCAAACCATCTGAAATCATTGCCTATAATCACAATCAGTTCTCTCACACATTTTCCTTGGCTTCTTGGGGGGCTTTGAATGCAGCTGCCATCTGCAATGTGGTCTTTGGGTCAGTCATGCCGCCTTCTATTTCCTCCCAAGACCCGTAACAATGAGGCTCCAGTCCTCATGAATTTCCATACTGATAGTACGAGTAATCAGTAAAGCAGGGTTTGATGAGAAAGAGGAATTGCACAACAACCACTAGAGAAATCTATGTTGGTGGACTTGTTTTTCAAGATTGGGATTTTTAAACCTATATGTCATGAGAACTTGGTCATAGGGTATGCTTAGTGCAGTGACAATGTAATTTATTCAGTTAAGATGTCCATTAAGTTCTTATAATCTGGTTATCCTAGTTGTGACAGGTGCTGACCTGCTCGGAAAGTAACCTGAATGTGAAACCAAGTGTGTAGTAGATATGAGATGTCAGGAAATAGATAGATAGATAAATATTAGAAGTAAGAGAAAGCACTTCATTAAAAACACAGTATTCAGGCAAGGTTAGAAGTAAATTATAGATTCAACCTGCCTCCAGGTTTGTTGGGAGCAAGGGTGTATATGCTGAAATCTCTTGGGTATGGTTGTCATCAGCTATAAAATAAAATGAACCACCAAGGGTTTATGTGGGTATTTTTTATTTTTTTTGCTGAACATGCCGTGTAGGGAAAAAATGGGAAAGCTTAAAAAAAAAAAAAAGAATACAATAGGGTAAGGAAGACTGGTAAATACTGGTTAAAACAATAGGAAACTGACCTTTGACCGATGGCGAAAGATTGACAAGGTTAAGCTGGGATTGCACATTAGAGTGTTTAACATATTGTTCTATGCATCAACATTTTGATTTCGTATTCACTTGATAAATAATGCAGTGAGAACAGGAAAAGGTACATATGAACCTCCTCTGACATTGCTTGTAACAGTGGAAAGGAATAGACTTGCAGTGCCTGGAATGTCAGTCGCCACACATACTAACAATTATACAGAAAAAACCTTCAGACAGCAAAATGTAAAATTATCCTCTTTCAAGTAACCCTGCTGCTGTACTGGAAAGCCTTAAATAAACTTGCATTCCATTTGCACATGCCACAAAGTGAAAAGTGTATCTCTAGCCTATTTATTTTGTGTTGCATTTGAACTGGGCATTTTCAAACCTAATGCAAATGAAGGATGACCTTCAAACTGAGACAGAATTTGGGTTCTTTTTGTGAATATACACACAAGCACACACACACACACACACACACACACACACACACATACACACACATGCACACCCACATATATATGTATATATAGAGAGATACAAATGAATATTGCAAATATCAGCTGAGTATCTGTAGATCATCCAAGTCCCTGGGGAGAATCTCAGTGGAGACATGCAGTCTCATCTACCAGAACAAATTGAGAGCACCTTCTCTGACCTAAGTGACACTCCTCTTTCCTCTTTCCTAGTGCCTTTGCTTTTTCCTTTTGGGTGTGCTTTGCAGCTTGTTTTCTGAGTGAAAACAACCTGTATTCTGAAAGACCAAAGTATTACATGCACAATCTATATAGTGATGAAGTCATCTTTAAAGTAAGAAAAAGCCGACCCTTAGGAATAAGAAAGGAATAAGGTTAAGGTTAGGTCCAGTATAATCAAAAGGAGATTTACCAGGTTGCTTTCTTAATGTATGTTGATGATAGCAGTTAGAAATAGTTAATGGCATTTCCTCTTTTATGAAGTTATGAGGCTGATTGTTACTTTTGGCTTTTACTATTACCGGCAATCTGATTCAATGAGCAATCACATATAGTATGTGTAATTCTATTATTTATTGCTTTGTTCACTATTCACTTTACAATTTGCCTTTAGATAGCTATCATTTCAAATTATTTGGTTCAGTGCTGCAATTAGACAGTCAATAGTCAGTCCTAAGTAATGCTTTCTTCTGGCACATGGTAATACTTGAAGAATAATTCCATTTTCTCCATCGAGACAAAGCTGCCGAGAACTGTGCATTCAATTTTCTCGTATTCTAGATTGGCTATTTTAGTTATTGCAGCTCCTGAACTTACGCAGTTTCAGACGCTTACTTCTCCGCAATAAAACTGTTAGAACTAAGGAGGCTCTGAAAGCTTTTCTGATTAACAGGCTTGATGCCTCGTAGAGTTCATTACTGCTATGGTGAGAACTATATGGGAATAAAGAAGCCCAGTAGCCTTGGTACCTCAGGAATATGAAGGCCATGATTAAAAAAAAAAAAAGTTAGTTGGGTTCATTTGTATTTGTGCTTGAATGGGGTCTGAGATAGTAAGTTGCATTTCTTTTCATGTGTATTGGTCTTAAGAGGTAGCCCTGCCATGAAACAAAGTAAGTTCTGCTGGTTAATTAAAGATTCAGGTTGTTTAAAGGCTTTTACATAAGACAGAATGACTATAAACCAAAAAGCTATATTCAGATGTTGTTAGCTGGCTACCTGTTTCTATTTTTGCCACAGCCTCTGTCCCAAATCTGAAAAAAAAAAAAAAAAAGTTGTCAGATTCTGTTTTTGTTACCATTTTTTCCCCCAATAATGAAATATCAACATTTTCATGGTTTGTACACTACATGAAATATAATATTTTGCTGGAATCCTATGACCTTTTCAAAAACATGTACTTTGATTGTCTGGCAATTCTGCTATTTCCCTGCAGGTTAGAGGGGAAAACTATGTTTTGTGGAGGAGGTGAATTTACAATGGCATTGCACTAGTCTTTCTGGCAGGTATTCATATGCACGCTGGATAGAGGGATGGTGGTGATTTGTAATAGTTAGTCCTGCAAAATGCAGTGACCTGGACAGATTTCCTTTTTTTTTTTTTTTTCCCTGGGTTTCATTGTAATAGGATCTGTTTTGATGAAAAGAAAAAAAAATCCTCCTCAGAAAATGTCCAATTACCCAAGATGAAACTCAACCCAGGCCTCCAGGAATGATACCCAATTCTGTCTTGCACCTGAAGCCATCTTCTTTTTTGCCAGCCACACTGATAAACACAACCTTTCTCTTTAGTACAGGGGCTCCAGGCTGACAAAAATTCCCTGCATACTTCCCTGCGTGTTTTGTGAAAAATGTCAGTGTTGAGAAAAAAACCTCTTTGTTTTTTGTATCAAAATGAAAATCAGACTTTTCAAAATATTTTATGAGAAAGAACAAGACTGATCCCTTATTGTCTGCAGTGGTATGAAAGAAATAGGTGAGACACATATATATGAAAGGCAGAGAGAAGCAAAAGTAAATCTGAGCCACCAGTTTTCTTGGACCAAGTGAGGGTGCTGAACAGCTTCTCGTAGTGTCTCACCAGACTAGGGCACCCCTTGGAGGTCAGGGTATGGTTTTGATAGGTTGATACAATAACCAGAAAGTACCTCACTTAAAAGAATTCTGCCCAATCCTACCTACAGCTGGAGAAGTTCTTGGAGCAGCAGCCCTGTCAAGTTGAAGCACTGCTATCTCTTTATGTACCTGAAGCTTTGTAGGTGCTGCACTGGTCTGCAGCAAAACCCCTCACCATGATGGACAATCCAATGTTTTCGTCTTCCTTTGCAGCTTCTTTCTCCCCTCTATTTCAGTCCAGGTTAATGACACAACATAATTAGTTTTTCCTATCAGGTATTACAGGTCCCTTATGTACACGGATCGGTCTTTTTGTTGGTGTCCCCTGCACCTTTTCTGTTTTCACCCTTCCTCATTTCAATTTGTTTTAAGTCTTTTTCTAATCTGAAGCACTCTCGCTTTGCATGGCCAGTGTCTATTTCTAAATTTCTGCATAAAAGTAGTATATTTTCCTTTTCAGGTCTGTGCATATTAGGCACTTGTATTTCATGCTGCATAAAGTTCTGCTGCAATTTCTTGGACAGCCTTTTGTATTTTACTTATTTTATATCTTTTTATAGGTTTAACATCTTTGCTGGTAACATGGACAGTGAGATCAAGTGTGCCCTTAGCAAGTTTGCCAATGACACCAAGCTGTGTGGTAAGATGCTGGAGGGAATGGATTCCCTCCAGAGGGACCTTGACAGGCTTGAGTGGTGGGTCAGTGTGAACTTCATGAAGATCTGCAAGGCCAAGTGAAAGTTCCTGCTCCTGGGTCAGGACAATCCCAAGCACAAGTACAGGCTGCGGAGAGAATGGATTGAGAGCAGCCCTGAGGAGAAGGATTTCCACATGTAACACAGCTTTCAGACCATTAATGTTAGCGCTGGCAACCTGGACACAACCTGCTGAGAATTAATTTCTTTTTAACTATGGTATGTGATTTAATCTGCCACCACACAATTTTTGAGTAATAATTTTCCTGCCTAGTCAGTTTCACATTTGACATTCACTTAAACCTTTCTTATGTTGTAAAGAAAATAGCTCTGATGTAGGCAGTTATAGTGTAATTGAACATTTGCATCATCATTATTTGGGCATTTCAGTTGCTTAACATGACTTGCTTAACCACCTGATCTCTCCTTCTGGTCCCTCAGATCACAGTAAACCTACGTGTGTCAGTGAAAATTTCACTTATAATTCTAGTTATCGATAGAAGATTTTCAGTATAACATGCTATCTTACAAAAAAATCTTTCCACAATGGTATTAGGTATAAGAAAGTGACTGATTTTAGTGAATTTGTAAAAAAAAATTCCTTGATTACATAAAATCTTTTGTTAGATTTGAAAACATCATTTTATAATGATGCATTAAATCACCATCCTGGGGGGTGAGGGACTGAGACATAAACTCAGTAAGAGAGAGGAACTGGAATAACTTTCTTCAAATGACACAGGTTTTTATACCCTTACACAAACATGAAAACATTCCTTATAAGGCAAAACCTGTGACTGCAGCATCTGATTGGCTGCTTGCTGTTACCTGGGGACCTGGCAGGCTTTCTGGGTAGCACCTCCATTCCTGTAATGAGTTGCTCTGTTCTCTTCTTAGGCCAAAGCCTGCTGGTCCTTTCCAGGCCTTGAGCCTACATTAATCCCCACAATTTTATTGCACGGAAAAGAGACAATTTTTGCATAGATAGTTTTTTCTAGAAATTGGTGTAGGAGCGTGAACTTCAGTTCTAGACTTATTTGATTATCTCCAAGGTAAAATACAGTACTTTGGATTAGATCTGCTGTGAGATATTTATATAAATTATCATTTCTTAAACAAAATATTGAAGATGTAGCTCGAATCTTGAACAGAGGCAGAACTGCACTCACCTAGTCCTCCACAGAAAAGGGGCATGCAGTAGATACTTGCTAAGATTTCATCACACATTGTTTTTACATGAACTGTTATGAAGCTCTGCTTGTATAAAAACACATTATTAAATGTTGATCATGTAAAAAACATTCTGAGTTTTCTTTCGGGGATTATGTGAGGGTCTTGAACAAGAAGAACTGTTTCCTATTCTCCCTCTGGAAAAAACAGAGAATGCAGATTTCTCTAGCTAAGTTTTGCTACATCAGAACCCAGTATTCATGTGAAAAATATGTCTCTAAGCTCTGCTATTACTGCTTGTCCTCTTTCTAACATTTGTGGAAATGCTGTAAAAAGAAGAAATGCAAAAGGTATAGTCAACAAAAAAGAAATAAAATCTGCCATGAAAAATTGCATAGCAACTCTGTGCTTCCAGAGCTTGGGCTTAGAGGGTGCTTAGAGGGTGCTACAAGCTCCACTGCTCCAGTAGCTTTCTAAAGCTCAGCTGTACAAACCTGTATACTAGTTTTAAAGGGAACAGAATAAACCCTTTCTTTTGTAAGTTCAGTGAAGTCTTTTGCAATTAATGTGTAGGCAATAGATCTAACAGCTACAAGACTTTCTAAAAAAAGATAAGACAGTTCTCTGTACACAATTATATGAATTTTAAACTCTAACTGTTAATTGGAATGTATTAATTTTTAGCTTTGATTCTGTTATGGTGTTTCTGCACACATAATGATTTCTTTACAAGATCAGATTTCTTGAACCCATACCTTGGCACAAATGAATATTTGGTTTACTGAATATTTCACAAATTTATTGCCTTTATTTTTTACTCTTAAAACTCACATTATCCTAGCAGCGTTTTTCCTCATGCCACACCTGACTGCACCTTTAAGATTTTACCCATAGTGTGTTTATTGGAGTCAAATTGCTGCAAGACATAAAATGGAGATGTAGTTAAATATCTCTCTCTCCCTTTTTTTTTTATTTTCAAGCCTTATTTTCTGAGAAGCACTTGGGCAGTATGGGTCTGATCACATGTCAGGGACAGCTCAGGCTGGAGGGATGAGATAATAGAGAACAACAACAGCAGAAAATTCTCCTCCAAAACCTAGTCTGACTGTTCAATTTCTATTCTGTCCAGAGGAGCTATAAAACTAGAGAAAGTTGAATAATAGATTTGAGAGTCATCAGAAATATAAATTATAGCTAGACATTTGCTATCAGCATCCCATGCAGTTAATGATAAACAGTCAATGAGATGTATGCACTTCTAGAATTTTTATAATGAATCTATTGCTTCCATGACAGCTTACTGTCAAATATTATGCTTTGGAATTTATAACTTTTGATACCATTTTAATAGATCGTCTGGATATGCTAAAACCTATTCATTTTCTTTTGTAGGAATATGACACTTCCACCTAATGAACCTATCTAATGAAGTCCAAATGGTTCTGCAAACACGTGCAGCTACACACGAGGATTTTCTTCCTTCCTTCTTTCTGTCTCCCTCCTTTTCTCTCTCTTTCCTTCTTTTCTTTCTTCTAAATTACTGCCAATCAAAAGAGAACAAACAATATTTTTAGAGACTAAGAGTTCAGTGGCTCAGAGGAAATGAAAAAAACTAAATACAAATGAGATTATTTAAAATCTGTAATTGCATAAAAAAGGATCACTTCTGTACTTACGTCCTGATTTATTACTGATCTTCCTACTAGTTCTTTGTGTGTTTACAATCTTACATACTAGATGTTTTCAAAACCATTCAAATAATGACTGCTCTGGAAGCATGGTTCCTCTTTGCATCATTCCAGATTTATTTGCCCAGGAATCAGTGATCAAACCAGATTTAAGAGGCAGGAAAATGCAGTATTGGATCCCCGTTACCAGAAAAGCAGGTTTCACCTTTGATATTATGCTCAAATATCAATGTTTTCACTCATCTGTGTTAGATTCTGACTGTTTATAGTGGAAATATTTACATAAAAATTTTCCTGCCCTTTGCCTGCACCCTACCCCAAAGGAGTCCATGACTTTAGGTGACAAGAAATGTACCAGGTCGAACACAATTTTTTTTCCATTAAAAAGGGCTGTTTCCCCCCATGCTACTTTTATGCCAGCTTAACTCTACTGATTTTATTAGCTGCCAAGGCAGGTGAGCTGTTTGTGAAACATTTTCCTTTTCCCACACTGCCTGCCAGGCAGTTGCAGCCTCCTTGTCCTCAGACTTCTTCACAGTGATAGTTCTCAAAGGTAGATCAGCTTTTTCCTGCCTTTATTGCTGGTCTGGTTTTTCCTCACAAGCTCTTCCTTTTTTTGCTAACATGTAAGGGATGAGGCGTCCCTTGTGACAAATAAGTTTGGAAAGAGTGGGTGACATATTCACGTCTATAGGACTAGCTATAAACTAGAGGACTTGCTTGTTGCAAGATAAATAGCACTGAGCATCAAAATGTATGAAAATGGCAGTCTAGGCCTTTTGTTTAGTTTTGTACTTTATAATTTGAATATTAATCCCATCATTTAGAAGAGTATCACATGCTCACTTTTTTTATAAGTACGGGCAGGGTATTTTTACACACTGTCTTATAACAGAAGTCTACACAGGTGATAATAAGCCTGATGTTTTTTAAATGACTCCATGCTGAAGTTGAAAAATCACGACTTTCTTTTGTCTTACAATAGAAGAGCCGACAATTTGGTAACATCTCATAACATATGCAGGTTCCATGTATGTTCATTACCTGGAGTCTAGGAACTTCTACCTAATTGCATAATCAGGCAAGCAGTTATAGAGGAACTGGTAGTTAATAGAGCTAACGTCGAGCCCCTCAGCTACTACAAAGGTTGCATATAAATGTGACAGCAGTATGTGTGGCTATCCTACTTACTGAAGTCAAGATGGGAACAAATGAAAACATGAAGGGAGAGCTCCACAGAAATGGGTGCAGAGCAGTATAATCAACAGGCTAAATGGCAGAGGTGGTGAGGTGGCAGCTTAAAGGCAGGAGAGAGGGATGAGAAGGAGAATTTGTAATGAGTGCTATGGACTCTATAATCAGATTTTCAAATGTTACAGGGCATTCGGAGCAGGGATGTGAACAACTAATAAGGGCTGTGAGCAAATTAGGATGGAGAGTCCACTGGGATAGGGGGACTGAGGCCAATTTTCCAGGACATAAAGCTGTTGCTATCTACCTGAGAGACTAGTATAGGCAAGATTGTTGTGAATGGACATACTGAAGAGGAAGCTGATAATGAAGCCACAAATATGGGTAAGAGAGTGCACAAAAGAGAGATGAGGTAAAATGGAGAAGACTATGATAGGTGTTCTGGAGAGGAGTGGATACGTGAGTGTAAGACAAGGGGATCTGCTACGTCACCCCACACTGCAGGAAGAGAACAAACCTTAGCACAGTCCTGTGTAAAGGTGTTTTGTTTTTTTCTTTCCCTTTAATTCACTCACAGGGACAACTACAGGATGGATTCTGTAATTTTGTCTTTTCTATATTTTCTTGACGCAAATTATTCTAAAGTCTTCTTTCTGGTGAGTAACTGAAGGGTTCATAACAAATCATCCCTTCCAGAAGATCATTCATTATTAGACATATTGATGGCATGTTTGAGTCTCTAAAGTGGTAATTTATGCTATTAGCTTAGTTGTCTTGATGACCTTCACTACGCTAGTATTTTACTCATTCTTTCATATTCTTGTACTTCATACATACCAGAGAATAATTCATATCCTTGGTAACCTTTGCAAATGATTTCCCCAGAGGTTTTTCTTCATCAATACCAGAGAAAACTAACCCATTGTCATCATCCTCTAAAAAGTAATTAGCCATGAATAATTGCTCCTTTCTGACATCTTTCTAACTTTGCACTGAATTGATTTTTTTTTAAAGTAGATCTATTAATTGTGGAAGCACTAGGCTGCCTTCACACTTTTATTCTCCCATTCCTTATTCTGTGCTTTTGTTACAAGTGCTCTGGATTACATTTTGTTTGTCTTGTTTAATGTTGCTTGCACAGTTCCCTAGCTTTATGATACTTTGAATTCCAGACTGGTAGAATAGATTTTTCTATGCAGTGTTATTAGATTCGATTTTGGAATACTTCTACTCAGTGAGTTATTTCTGTGGAAGTTTTATGCCACTTTCATGGGACATTTTTTCTCTTATTTACCCAGCACAATTGACAGTTTGTCTCTGCCAAGCAAAATCTAGGGAAGAAATATTGATCAGAGCTGTGGTCCCCTATCTTTTTGAAACTGATCCTTGCTTTATGTTTCTGGCACAGTTTGTGCTTCATAGGGTTTTCTGTGGTTAGCTAAGCTACTGCCCAGGGCTCAAGCATGTGGCCTACCTGTGATACACCTATGTCTCACCCTAAAAATCCTAAAAAAAATGTGTCTCAGAAGTAAAATAGAGGAAGAGAAATGCATTCACACACCTGCACAGGTGTTCTCCTGAAGGAAGAACCTCTTTTCATCAGTGTTGACTAAGTTTCTCCACTTGCCATGGAGGTATTTTTATAAAGTTGGGTTATGCTGGAAATGTTTCTTCAATGGACTATGAGGGAGAAATGTGTTTTCCTTCAACATAAGGAAACCCTTCAACCATACTGCTACACGGCAAGAAAAACTGTTGCTTTAAACTGCAGCAGCTCCATTGATTTTAGCAGAGCCATAGTTCTTTTTAATAACACGAGAAGATGCAGGCAATACACTGTTTTGTGTTCCACATGTCTACTCCTGTGCTTGTCCATATGAGTAGAAAATCACCCTATTTTTCCCTACTGGCATGTCTGAATCCTTCTTGATATTGTCTGAGTCCTGCTACACTCCCACCTCTCTTTCATATATAATGCAGTGGTGTTCAGTATATGCTTCAGAAAGCTTTGAATCCATTTTAATAATTAAAATAGCTTTTAATTTAAATTTCCGAAGAAATGTCTTCTGGTGCATTCCTACACATTTTTTTCAGCCTTCTGGATTTGTGGGCCTCTTTCACCCAATGTATTTTTAAAAGTATTTTAAATTTTTTTTTATTCAATCCTGCTCTTTTACTTGTCTGGTTTGTTTGTCTGACATAATTATTAGACTAAATGACTATATTTTTGTTGGTTCGCATTCCCATCTTTTATGTAACAGATTTTTTACATCTCCTGTAATTGCTTGCTTCATCTAACATTTTATTCTCTGTATTCTTTCTGTTTTTACATGTAAGTTTAGAGACTCTTAATGGAGTTGGAAAATGTGGTGGATTTTAAAGCTTTCTTCCCATTTTTCCTGATAGCTTCTTGTTTTTGTAAACCTTATACATGTCAGGTTCTCCTTGATTTCCACAAAGTTCTGCCTTTAGGACTGAACTCTTGTTTACTTAAATCCTCCAAGTGCTCCTTTCTGAGCTGAAAACCTTTACACTGCTTTATTACATGAACTCATTCTTTACTCTGTTGGATACAAGCATCCAGTAGTCACTATTTTCAGGTTTATCTATCTTTTTTCCCCCCCTTTCTTTTCTATCTGTAAACATTACTATAGACTGAGGACATCTTAGCTGCTGACTTTGGTAGTTGTTGCATGAATCCTAAAGTTAACTTCAATCCTAAAGTTAACTTTGTTTTGGTACATATATCAGTATACCCTAGAAATATAACAACCTAGCCCATTAGCCCAGGAATATTTTATACTTTTCCTTTTGAATGTTTTGACTATGCTTTCCTTTTCTGTTTGTATCCCAACTATAGCCTGTTGAGATACCAAATATTTTCCTGGACCATAAGATCACATGGCTTCTTCTTGTTTTTCTGTCTCAACCTTGACCGCAGTGCTTAGATTGAAAGGATGACTGCTAGAAGGGAGATTAAAGGACTGCCAGGGAGATACTCAAGGAAAGGGAATCTGTGTTCTTATGTAGGGAAATTCTAGCTATAGTTACAGATTCTGGTTACACAGTTGCCATCCTAACAAAGGATTTGTATGTATTCACTAGTAAAAATCTATCCTATTTATGTATATACCTATGACTGAGTAGGATCAGCTAAAAATGGAAAACAGATTATATATGTATGTGTACAGTAGGGAATGGAACTTGTCTTACAGAATTTAAAAAATTAAACATGTTTTTCTTTTTTCTTAAAAAAACCTTATTCTGATTAAAACGTATTGGACTGTATTAATAATGGACTTAAATACTAAAGCAGCATCTTCATTGATTTACATCCCTTTGGCATAGCTCAATCCACAAAATGTCGACAAACAGAATGTAAATTTTCTCTCTAATGCACAATCCTTTCATGCCACCACAGACTCTGAGAGACTCCTTGTTATTACTTCTGATCTCTTTGGGTCTTTGGATATTACAAAATCCTTCTGTAAACTGAGCTGCACATTTCATCTGTACAGAAAACACTTAAGTTGACTTTATATTTTTTTCCACCTTCAGAATTCTTTGTTTCTGTCCATATTAAGCTAAATTTCTCAGGGAAAGAGGGATTGAAGCCTCAGTAGAATGGGAAACTGGAAGGAAAATCCCCTGTTGACTACTGGGTATGAAAAAGATTCATAGGCATTTCATTGGAAGTGTTATCTAAAATGTACTGCCTTATATATAATCTGATATTTTTCATTTGGAGTCCAAGTGCATCTAATTATTTTTACAGAAATGTAAAATAAATCTGCATATGAATTATAGATTAGGAATGAGGATACCCTGGTAAGTAATTCCATATAGTTCAGCTACTTTTTTTGTTTCTATTACATTATTGGTTTAAGTTTGAAGCAATAAAATCCTTTTTTAAACTTTTAGAATTACTTGCATTATTCCTTATTTGTTCTTTCTGAAGCCTCCCTGTATGAAAGGTTATTTATTGTGGCACTAGCACTTGCTAAAGCTTAATAGGAAAAATTCTTGTAAGCGTCACCATGGTATCTGTCACAGTTGCAAGTAATAATTTTGTTTCCAAAATCTGTCGTCTCCTTTTTTTTTGAGAAAAGATACCCTGCTGATATGAAAATTGCCTGTGCTCTACTCAAATGGACAGAGAAAAAACACCCAGTGCCAACGTTTTTCATAGACAAGCCTGGTGAAATTCCTTATCTAGGTGAATTTTCACCTTATTCAGGTGAAATTACTTATGTCAGCAATTAATTTGGTCCCATATTGTTCTAGAAGACATTTCAAAAGTTAACAATATGAGTCTCACTGTACGTAGAAATAGCGCTGACTTTTCCATGTCACTTCAGGGTCACAGCGTTGTCAGTTTCTGATTTTAATGGAGTCTCATGATATTTGTTATTTTGTTTTGTGTTTTTTTTTTTTCCCCCCTTGAAGTCCCAGAGTCTGGGGCCATAGCTCATATTTCATTTTTAAAAGTACAGGTTTATAGTTCTCGTGGTACCTCAGAAACCCTGGATAACTTGACCTTAGTGCACCTTATGGTCCCAGAAACACAGAGTTAAATAAAAGAAACAAGCATTCATGAGACTGCTAAAAATTTCATGGGTTTTTTTTGGCCAGTATTATTCCTTGGGAACTGTAGTAGAGATAATTTGTGACTTTTGACTGTACAGAGTGCAGTAAAGCATGCCTCTGACTGGTGTGTGCTCAAAGCTCAGCAAAGCCCTACTCATATACCCTGAGTGGCACCTTTTCTGGTGGAGAGAGGGCACTTGGACCATACAGGCTTGGGCTAACAACAGACTGAGGTTCAAACCGCAGATATCCTCCAGTTTGTCTTGGTGACTACTGACAACCTATGTGTGACTTCACCTCTGCCATAACAAGATAGGATTGATATTGTTTTGCCCTGGGCAAGGCTGTTTTGAACATTGACTTATTGTTGTTTGCAGTGTGTTTGATTACCATGAATGGAGTGGAAGGCAGAGGCACATTGAAACTGGTGGGCAAAGTAGGTGTTGAGAGAGAAGGAAATACTGTTATTTACCCCTCATAAAATCTTGGGTATATTTATCTTTTTCTGATACTTCCAGATACACAGGAATATATTTACACAGTATGTGTATTTTCTGTATTTATGCATACGCATATATAATTACAATTAATTTCTTTGTAGTTAGCGGAATCTCTCATCCCTTTTTCTCTTAGGCATGCCCAGCACAGCATATTGAGGGTCAATGCAAATTCTGCTCATGTCTTGAGGTCGCCGAAGTCTGGGTGATCGGAGGAGTGTGCTGCTCCATGCTGATGCTGAGTACCTGGCTGGAGGCCCCTCTGAAGATGTGGGTCCCACCTACAGTTCTGGTGCAACTCCCACCATGATGCAGAGGTGTATGATGGGTATTAGGGCCATACGTGGGGTAAGGACTGATGCCTAACCCAACCCCTGCAGGGTACAGGTAAGTCAGCAAAGACAGAAGATAAGATAAAAAAAAGAGGATTTTAAAACAACAAAGGCCAATTTGCATGTCTGTCTTACTTGGGTTGCTGCCAAATGCTGGCAGAGCTACTAAATAGGCTTCCTGTTCACTGTCACCCCTAATGGCTGTGGTTAGAGCTGTAACCTCTGTCTGTCTGTCTCCCTTACTTGCCTGGGAAAAACCTATCCCCTTCTGCAGAAAGAGTTGTATTTTACTGCAGAAATCTTTTATCATCTCCTCTTCCTGCATTTGTAAATCTGCCACGTGTTTGTCAAGAGGTATTTTGTCTGAGGTTGGTTCTTGGCTTTCTTCATTGTTTCCCAATTTCTGTGTTGATTTTACACACTTTTCTCCAGTAAGCCATACCAAGTTAAAACTTGGTATTTGGGAATTAACACAGAGCACCTCCTTTTCTGCCACAGCCTGTTTCAACATTACAAATAGACTTTGGGTTTTTTGTGAATACTCATTCCATTTTTTATGGTATTGAATGAAAAAAGACCCACTTTAACAATCAATGCATTTTTTTATGATAAGCAAAATAACATTTTACAAAGTAAAGGCAAGGTTGCGAAAAGCCTTGAAACACAATTTTTGAACCTCTCAAAAATGCATGACTTCTTTTCTTACACTGTGAAATATTGGGCAAGGGTTTTACTGCAACGATTCCTACTCGGTAGTTTTGTGAGACTGTGATAGTTCAGGAATCAGAAGGAGGTATGACAGGGGAAATCCTAGTCTGGTTAGAGAGTTGCCAAGGACTTAAACTAAGCCAGGGCTTTGCCTGAAGTTTCTGCACAGCAGAAAGCCTGCTATAGGAGGAGTGGAGAGCATTCTGATGTAGTCTCCTTTCAACCAGTACTGGAAGTCAGCTCATCTAACTTAAGCTGCCTGGAAGTCCAGTATCTACTCTAAACCGGTTTTCCAGGCTACCCTTATAATTAATAGGAGGAGATAAGCTCCAGAGGGCAATTCATGCTGCTTTACTGAGACACCTGCTTTAGCACTGGATAAATCAGTCTCCTCAGTGTTTTTCATTCTTTGCTGACTACAGGTGGATGCCAGACAAATAGTTCAGACTAGACGTTTCCAGTTAGGGAGGTGAATAGGTTGCTTGTTAGCTGCACGGTTTTGTGCCTGTGGAGGGTGAGTACCACTTCCTGGAGGATTCCTGCTCTCTTTCTCCTTGTGATTAAAAAGGGAATCGATGTTTGGAAGAGAATTTGCCCCTTACTGTTTTCAAAATACAATCCTTAGCTGTGGCTTGGTGTGGAGTAGAACACAAATTAGACTGCAGACGTAAAATACAGATGCAACAGCTTGTAACCAGGAGTGTCTCTTGAGATGGTCACCATGCTCCTCTCAGGCACTGTGACTATTACAGTATTGAACTTCAGCCACAGGATCAAACTGCTGCCTGCTGCTAGCCAAGGAGGAGACATAAACATAATATCCATGTAAAACACAGTCTATATGGCCTGGGTGAAATCAGGGGCCAGCGGGAGTGACTGCAATGCAACTTGCACATGGGATGCATAGACACATAGTAAAGATAAGTTTTTGACGGCTGGATCTATTTTTCTGTAAGCCATGCAGTCCTCATGCATTACTGCATTGTGGTGCAGTGGCATTGGTGGATGTTCATTGCTCCACACCCTGGAATTTATAGCAGAAGAACTAAAGGAAAAGAGGACTCGCAATAGCTGTCTAAACACTTGTAAATGGCAAGGGGGCACAGGGAGAGTCTGCAAATGGCAGAGAGAGACAGTTCTTGAGTTTGATAGGCTAAAGAAAAGTTAAAAACTAACCAAACAACCAAGCCTCTAAGTAATGTTTGTCTAACTATTTTCAAAGATGGCATTTTGAGCTTTATGTTGCTTTAGTCAGTGATGTGTTTTAGCAAAGAAACAACAGGAATCACGTTGAGCTCATCTCAAACACACATAAAATATTTTAGTTTCTTTTCTTTTATCTCCTCTTTAAGATACAGCTCAGGAGAACTATGTTCCAAGTGACAGCATCTTTGACAACCTGTACGTTTTTGTTCTACCTTTTGTTCTTCTTCCTGTGAAAAGCCATGTAATGAAGATTGCTGGAGAACATTGATTCTGTCCCTACTTATGAAAAAAAAAAAAAACCAAGAAGAAGAAGAAGTAACTGTATACTACCCAGAGGGTCAGACTGAGCCTTTAACTGCAACATCAATTGAAGGGCTCTGTATCTCTGAAGCAGCCTGGGGCAGGATGTATCCTTGCCAGTATGTATCAAAAAGAAGTAGTAGAGCATTGAACAGAATTCCTCACTCTACTGCTAACAAAATTCCTCACAATGAGCTAATAAGTCTATACAGCACCATGAAAATGCCACAGACTGAGTTTTCTGAATGTGCTCCCTTTGTGCCAGCAAAAGCTGCTCTGATGCTCAGAGAGAGACAGATTTTGAAAACGTAGGCACTGTTTCTTAACCTCGAAGTTATTGATTCCTTGAATTGGAACATCACGGTTTCATTTTAAGAATTTCAAACTTCGGGTTTTTGCCTTAATTGCACCTTTCTTGAACTTGTTCCAAAGACAGCAAGCACTTATGAATGTATTAAACTTTAGTCCTGACTAATGATAAGCCCGAACAAAACTAGTTTTTGAGAGGCTTTTCCACAAGCCTTTATCTCTGGTAGTAGAGGCTTTCACAAAAATAATGAATTTTCTTCACAGAATCCCAGTGAGATAAAGCAATGTTATTATCCCATTGTACAGTGGGAGAAATGATGATACAGAAGTGAAGTGCTTTTCTTAAAGTCTTATTTTCAGTTAAAAAAGAGGTTACTATTCCAAAAAAATGTCATTGTATTATTTTAATTTAATTGATCTTTCTATCCCAAACACTTTTTTTGTGTATCCATACACAAAGCAAGTGGTGCTCTTAGGTTGCTAGTGATCATTTATGATGACAGACCTCTGCTGGGAAATGAATAAAAACTCTTTTATAATGTGAGCCTTGTGTCTGTAAGTGCATGTGTGCTTGTTTGAGAGCACGTTTTAGAGCTCAGAGCTACTGAACTAAAGTTTAAATCCTGTAGGTCTCCCAGCAGGGCAGAAGTTTCCAAGAATGCCGGAAATCAGAAACAGAAATCAGAAGAGACTGTAGAGAAGGAGTGAAGAAACACACACTGTGTATTTTTAAAGCAAAGTCGTTGTTCATTAATATTGCTATGGAGAGCTTAGCTACACGCTGCGTTCTTCACAAGCTTTGCTTATCAAGGTGCTTGTTACTCCAAATCATCGCCTGCTTGTAGAGCAACATGACTAGTCCTGCACTTACACAGGTGGGAGAGTTGGCCGAGATATGAGGACTTGACTTCCGATTCATGTTGTTTTACTGTTTGGAGGTAGCATGACGTTCTTCGAGAGCTGTATCCCACTGACTGCAAAAGTTCAGAGGCGAGCTGTCTGGAGTAGTTGGAGCAGAATTCAATTGATTTCAATTACAGACAACTGGAAAACATGATGAGGGGCACAGCCTGCCTGCACCTGGCATCTGCTGCAAAAATCCACCCACTATTATCAAACTTGGTGTTCTCTCCAGATTACAAATCAAGTCTGTGGAAAAGTATCTCCTTACGTAAAAGCGAAGTCAGTCCCAACCAAATTTCAAAACTCTTCTGACTTCATAGACAGGAAAGGGATAATGAGAGATGAAGACCTAGGTGGAAATTAGAGGCACATGAGCCCCGTATGGAAAGCAGAAGAGACAATGATCTCTGATGTACTGGAAGCAGAGTAATGAAGAGAGCCATAGAGGGACTGGAACTAGAGAAGATGGAGGAGGTGAATGCAGATATGGGAGGAAAATGGTGTATTTTGGTGCACGAGGTGAGTATAGAAGCAGAAAAAAGCTATTACTCACCAGAAGGAAAGAATTACAGATCCTTGATATACAGGAAGGAGAACTGCAAGTCCCTAAACAAAGGATAAGGGTAAATAGCACACAGAAGGAAGGTGAAGGTGAAGGAAATCTCTCCAGTGTGTCTGCAGTAAATCTAGGCTAGTCTTTCAGAAAATCTAGGCTGCAGAAGATACAAAGTGTTTCCCCGTTTATGAAGCAGTATATCCTTGGATGTGACTGTTCAAGTTTTGAATCTGTTCAAGTTCCCATGCTGCCTTCAGAAGGATGGGCCAAGGGCCACCACAGTTGAGTCTCCTCTCTTATGTGAGATGGCTGTGAACACTAAGTAAGTCTGAATCTTGATGCCTTCACTGGAAGGAGCATTTGGGAAATTTGGTGTTGGAAGCAGCTCTTACTGACAGGAAATTGCAGTATTTCTACTTCAGTGCCCAGCAGTGATCACAGTGATCCATAGATAAGCAGAGAAGGGAGCATGGTAGTTAAAACTGAATAGACAGTCAAGATCTGAAGGCAGTAATTCTTTTTTCCTGTGAGAAAACTATAAGATCAAATGATATGTTACCAATATTACAAAATATTTGTTTATTCATTAACAAATGGCCCCTTGAAAGAATTCCCAAGTCCTCTCTCTCTATTCAGTTAAATTTAATACCTGAGGTTTCCCAGTTATAGAGATTTCATTTCATTACCACTTTCCAGATGCAAAACAGATGACAGCCCATGACAGGTCACTAGTTTGCAGTCCTGTTCAGGTATATTTTTACCCTTCAGCTGAAACCTCACACGTGGAAACTGTGTGAAGTTGAGGAAGCAGATAAAGGTAGTGTGGACAACTCAGGAAGAACAAAGAGGATGATTTTTTTCCCAGTGTTTTGAACATAATTTAAAACACTGCTGCCAGCTACAAGAGAAAACAAAAATACAGGCTATTAAGGTGTAATGAAGATAAAACTTCAGATCTTCTTGAAGTATATGATATATATAAAAGCGATAGTTAGAGCGTTACAGTGTTTTGTAGCAGAGACTGTCAGACCTTTGGAGAAACAGACCTTCCAGAGCCCCTGCAATGTGTTTGAGCTGTTGTTTCCATTTTACAGGAGATTAAAATGAATCCTTGAAAGATTCATAGGACTGAAGTAAAATAAATGTGAAGGCCATGACAGATTTTAGTATACCACCCCACTCCCAGGCCTATGCTTCAGCTTCATGGCTGTCTTTATGTTTGCCTGCAGAAAAACAAGTTTAAAATAATAGGCAAGTTGCTATATATGTATTAAACTCCTTTCAAAATATATTAAATTGTATGTTAATAAGAAATTTTATTTTGAATGCTTTCATCTAGTTCATAAACAAGAAGGGGAGGATATTTATAGACATTTTCTTAGCAGATATTTTGTAGCAGGAAAGTTTATTTTCTGTATGTTAGAGCTTCTGCAGTCTTCAAAGCACTCACTACAGCATTCTGCTTTGGTAGTCCCAAAATCCTCTTTCTTGCAGCTCCTGCACATCTTGTGAATTCTATGATTTGCCTAGCTCTTAATAAAACCAGATAGCATGTGGATTAGGACACCTTGGGCCAAAAGAGTTTCACCTACTTACAGCTGGACTGAATTTTGTCCTGAACAACACTTTGACCGCTTTTCAACAGAAGAAATAATCAGGAGGACACGCAGCTGCTGCATAAAGGCCAGGGGAAATTAAAATGTTTCCCATAAGGAAACAAATGAACAAAATACATACGCAGCTTGATTAGAATTTGCATTGTAACATCATTAATTACTAAAATGCCACAGGTGGGAATGACATGAGGCTTGAAAATATTATTATGAAGGGGGAAATGATTCTGTGTCAATAGCACAGTCCTTGCAGAGGGGCATCAAGCTGCTAAATGGCTGTCAGAGCAATATCTTAGTAGACAAAGTATTTCATAAGAAATACGTACAAAACAACAGAATGTTTTCAATGCTTACTTTTTTCCAGTCCTTCACAAATATAACTTTTTTTTCTCCTGAAAGAAAACTGCGTAAACATTTAGTAAGCTACTGGTTTTCTAGCTAATCTTGGCAGTTTATAATTTTATAGTTAGGGAAATGAAGGAGAGAGATGCTCAGGGTAAGGCAATGAGTTTGAAGCAGAGCTGAGATTGACAAACCTGCATTTTATTGACAGCACAGGCTCTCTTTGATTGTGATTTGTCTTGTGCTACCTTACTCTTCTGGTAATTCTGTATAGATACTTCTGCCTGGGAGCTTTATTCTAGGACTCCATTGATGGCACATCCCAGACTTTTAAAAGTTGTTGCAAAATTTACAGAAATCTCTGTGGATTTCACATTTTTTTAAAAAATGGAGCTAGTAAATTGAAGTTACAAGAAAGAATACCAGGAATAGATCCAAATAATTATCTTTACAATTATTTAACTTATAAATTTTTAAACCAATGTTACTGGACATCGGGCTATGTAGGTAAAGCTAGTTTAGCTAACTAGCTAAATATTGGAGATAAATGTTGGAAAAGCTGCCAACCAGCAACTAATCTGTTCTTTTGTGCTAATCTTTTCCTGCCACAAATTGCAAAACAAATGGAGCAATACTTGGGAAGATTTATCTATGCTTTTGAACACAAAGATCTGTCCCCTTTCAAAGAATTCAATCGTGGAATTGATAAATGAACTAAATCTTCCCTCAAACGCTGAGAAACAGATATTGATGCCTGTGATGCTAGCAAAATGAGTAATATTCAGAAAAAGGAGTCTTTCACACCTTGAGGGTATGTTGAGATTCTCCTCAAAGAACAGGTCTGACAGAGAGAATAATTTTAGATTGGTGGCAAAAAGCACAAAAAAAATTTTTAAGATTGGTCTGTGGCCAGCAGGCCATAGCCTCATGATTATACAGTATCCTCTGACTGCTATCCCTCACCCACTTGTGACATATGAAGTGGAAAACCATGTATTTATGAACAGGGCAGTCTGGGCAGCTGACTCCAGTGAACATGCCACTGTGCCTTTTATTCCTGCTGCGTGGCTTATATGAATTTTCAGCTATAGATATTTCAGTGCAATTTGAAACACAGATTCTGATACGGGATGAATGAAGAGGAGAAATAGAAAACAAAATGAAACGACTCAGCAGCAGCATATGACTGTGCAGCAATACAAGTCTTTACATGAAAACAGCAGCATGGATGAGAACACAGCCTCTGAAAGCTGAATAAACAGTCAGTATGAGCCTCAGCCTGTCTGCAGTGCACTGAAGCCTTTTCCCTTCTTTCCCTTCAGAGTATAAATTTTTTTCACCCTTTTTCATATTTTCTCTGAAAAGAGGCTACTCCACCGTGCTCAAAGCAAACCAGTAAAAAGTAAAGCAAACAATCTGAAGCAAAACCCAACAACTTCTGTTGTTATATGATTGTTTTCTATCTCAAGTAAAGCAATAAAAATATTGATTGCTGGAGGAAAGCCTAAAAATCAAAATGATTTGTCTCAGTAGTAGTCCCTAGAAGAATGAGCTCCTCAGTTGCTGTAAATTGGCCTACTTCTATGGACTTAGATTTTAAGTGCAATCGTCGCATGTGTCTGAAATGTCACAGGAGCTATGAAGCATTAGATATTAGATGGTAAAAATAAATAGAAACTAACAAGGTTTGCCTTCCTTTTCGAGCCTTTCAGTCATTCTCTGCCTTGCTTTTTCTAACCTAAATAAAACCAAAGGACTTCACTTTATTGCTGCTAGCACAACTCAGTGATCACTTGTAGTCATGGAATGATTCAGTCCTTGAAGCTCCCCTCCATCACCACCTGAATTCAGATCAATCAACCCTGCATAGCATAAGCTTCACCATGTCATTAACAGCAGCTAGTTTTCTTCTGACTGTATGAGACTGTGCCTTAGAAAGGGCACTTAGAAAGATCCTCAGATTCCTTATAAATGAGGCCAGAGGGTGGTCTCGAAGCCCTATCAGCAATGTGCATGCTGCATGCAAATTGTCATCACATCTGAAGAAAATGTAACTGCACAGAGTTTCATTTTGCTGGGCAATTTGAGGAATCACAGTACTGCTGCTATGCTTGTGCTTTGGGGACTAGGGTCAGCAGGGGCCGGCTGGGAGGGCTGAGGGGGATCCTGCCTTAGAAAGAACTACACCGTACTGCAGGAGTGCAGCTATTCAATTCCTCATCCTCAGGCAAACTTGTGCTTTTTAGACTTTCTGTCTCATAATATTTTTCACTTGCACCGTTTTTCCTTTTGCCTTCATATATATCCTCCAGTTATTTTTTGTGCTCTTTTTGTGTTGCATGTCCTCTGTTTTCCACTGTTGATGCTTTAGCATTCTGAATCCAAATTCAGTAAGCTTTGCCTGTGGTCTAATCATTGTGCCAGCTATGTCTTGGTATTCGAATTTGCCCTCTGTCTTCTCATCTATTTCAGTAATTGACCACTTTATTTGTTAGTTTAACAATTTCATTCCTTGCTCTAGTTATTGTCATTATTCTACTTATACAGACTCACTAATGTTTAACTCCATAGTCATTATGTGGAGAGAAAAGCTGCAAGCAATTTGGAACAGTAACTCCCTCTAAAAGAGGAAAAGCTTTAGAACAATTTTTCCCCCTCTCTCCAAAGAACTGTTTTTCAAAGCTAATCAACTAATACACCAGAATAAACTACTTCATCTAGAGAGTCAACACATGGCCATCTGTCCAGTAAACAGGAATGAAACAGTGCCCCATAAGTGCCTCAAGGAGAATGACATTTTCTGCATCTTCCACATTCAGGAGAGAGACAGTGGCCAAAATATTTACTGCTGATAGACATTAATATGCCCCTTGAAGGCTGCACTACAGAAGTTGTTTTAATGTAGGCCAAATCTTCAAATATGTTTCCTGTTCATGCTGCTTCTGCAATTTTAATTAAAGTCAAGTTTTTCTCCTTAACTTTGCAGTATGTTGTATTTCATTTCAGAAGCAGCAGCTTGGCTCATAAATCTAGGCTCAAATGTCCTAGGCAGGCCATTTCAGCCATCCTCAGTCTGAAGACAGAATAGCTATGAGTAAACATTTCTGTCTTTCACATATCCCTTTTAAAAAGCCTGGTGGTAAGACTCCTCCATATATGTCATCCAATCCTTAACATTAGGAAGGTTTTCCTAATGTCTCATCTAAAGCTTCTTTGAAACAGTTTAAACTTATAACCTCTTGCCCTAACTATAATAAAAAGAAAGATCAATTTATCCCTTTCCTTTTTTTTTTCCAGCACAGTTTTACATGTTTGAAAATGGTGGCCTTTTAGTCCTATGAGTAAATGGAACCAATTCTTCCCATATTTCTAGCTGGACTGTTTTTTAGACATCCAGTAATTTTTAATTTTGTCTGGAGTCTTTCATTTAGTCAGCTGTTGTCTTGAATTATGAATGTCCAGTGGTTGACATGACATTACACTGAGACTTTCTTTGCCAGGTGCTAAGGTTTACTTTTACATATGACTCTTACATATAACTTTACATATAACATTAATAGGTTTCATCACAATGCTTGTGGTTTTTTTTATTTTTAAATTGGTTGGACAGAATTTTTTTATAGCAGCTCTAGCAAAATTGTGGGTTGCTAGCTCAGCCACAGAAGAGGCTGCAAAATATTAGAAAACATGTATTTTAATGCTTGTCCTTCCTTTCCCTTCCCTGACCTCTGTATAGCTGTAGCAAAGTCTCTGACTAGTGAAAAGACTTTGAGAGCTAATGTGATGTTTAATACCACTCAGTTTTTGAAAAAGAGTTTCTCTTTCAAGAAGCAAATATCAGTGCTGATCCCTCTAAAACTTGCTTTCCATGTACAAGATTACTGCTTCCCTTCCTCTGCCTCTTGCAGAGGACTGGGCTGATGCTTCCCTAGTAATCCTGAAACCCTTTTGCAAGTATGTGGCTACTTTTGGAGGTTGGTAAAGTCTTATATAATCCTCAAGTTTCATTAAAAATGCACTTTATCTCCAAAGACTTGGGAGCTAATACAGTGTAAAGAAGGACAGTGCAGGGTGGTATTGATCGATGGTATTATTCTTTGCATACGTCTTTCTTGTCTTCAAGCCACTTACAGAGTTATCTTGACTCTAATCTTTCTGGCGCCCTGTGCACTGAGCTTTAGCTGAAGTTAATGGCAGAGCTGCATGTAAACTTCCAGGTTCAAGCCCTCTCTCAGAAGCAATCTTTCCTACACTTGCAGATTCTGTGATACTTTGAAAGCTTTACTGTGCGATTGCTTTCCTCTTGTAAACAGGATCAAAGGCAGCATGTCATTTTTTTATTTTATTTTATTTTGGTCTGCTGTCTGGTTGCTGTCATCTCTTTCTATTCTGGCTCATTGTGTATTGCACCTTGAACATTATATCTCACAGCACTTCACAGTTTGGTTCCACCCTTTTTGTGTGGTACATGACACATTTGAGTATTTTTTTGCTATCAGTGTGGCATTTTGTATGATATATGCTACTCTGCTGAACTAATTGTGATAAGTCATGCCGATAGATCCAGTACAAATGTCCCTTTTCCAAGGTTTCTCTTGCGCTTACATATCCCTCACTTTCGAAGCATGCAAGTTCTGTTTTCCTAATTGATCTATTTGTATGAAAATTTGATAATGTAAACCCTGTTGCAATTTTCCTAGGACATAAAAATACAAGCTTTTCTGGATGATACCCGAGAACAGTCCTGAATATCCATCACATGCATGGCATAAAATACCTAGGTTGCAAGTGCCCTAAATGTCTCAGCATTGCAACTGTGAGTATTCAAACAGTATTTTTTCCCCTTAGCCCTTATTTGTAACCCTTTGGCAAAAGTAAGCAGCTGAAATGAATGCAAACTCTTCTGAGCTGAGGAACCTCTCTCAAATTCCAAATTACACTAAACAAGGCCATCCCTTCAGTTCTCAGCAACTCCAGGAAAGTAATTGCAATCCTTCAGTCAAAGATTCAGCCTCAAAGCCATTGAGGATTTCAGTCCTCAAAGGCATTTTCATTTCTTCTTTCACATCTGGATTCAGACTCCTGCCTTTCAGAAAGCAGGCAAAACCTATCAGATGAAACACTGACTCCTCAAAAATAAATTACATTGGGGGTACATGAGCCTAAGTCATCAGAGGTGGATGTAAGGGGTTGCTGTGGCATAAAAAAGATAGGTTTCTATATATAAAAGGGACAAGTGAGCAGAACTAGTGCAGTAATCATTCCTGCATTGTTAGGGGTACTATGAAAAGGTGCCCTCAGCTCAAGGAGAATGTGGAAAATCTAATAGGGATAACATCAGAACTTACCCTCTTCTGTCTACTGAAGAAGTGGTTGAGAGGCAGTCATTGGATTTATTTACTTTTCACTGGATTTTGTTAGTTCTCTACAGAGAGGAGCTCTAGTAGCTGTGTGAGGTAGGTAGAGAAGGGCTCCAAACTTGTTGACCCACACCAACTGAAGCATTGTGTCTGAATGCCAAAGTTAGATATTATCCATAAATAACAAAATATATCTTTGTAGCAATGAGTTTTAAATAAGATTCTGGCAATTTCTAACTACACACGGGAAACACTAGTTCCACAGATTGCTAGCCCTTGGGGAGAACATCAAGCTAGACAAATACCACAAAGGCTGTAAAAGTTCCCCATTCAGTCCTTCTCCGCTGAGGTTGTAGGGAGAAGTTGGGTGATCCCACTAACGCTAAGACAGAGTTGACAAGCAAATAGGTTTTTTTCTTCATGATCATAAAAACTCTCCTCCAGGAGACTGAACTGGACACTGCTCCTATGTGGCACAGATGACCCTCTGGTGTGGTTCTTGCCCACTATGCCAGGTCACATGTTTAGAGGCAAAGGTGGCTTCTTCTTGATTTAGAGCATCAGGGACTCTGGGTTTTTCCTGCTGTGCACGAGTACGGCACCTCTTTGTTATCTGGCATTGCAAAGGGCGTAGGCATTTGTGATGGCTCTGTTTCAGCTGAGCTCTGTCTGAAGCACTTAACAGTAAGGTCTCAAGGGAGCTGAAATATTTTAATTTGAGTAACATTACTATATTTCCTTATGGGGAAGAAATGCAATGGCCTGTGATGCAGAAGAGGTGACCTTCAGCTCTGATTTTAAATCCTTTTATGAATTCCTATGCACAGATATTGCTGAGGGAAGGTTTTGGCACAATATGCATTTAATTTAACAGTCTTGTTTATTCCAATAGTGCAGAGGTGTTCTATCCTCTTGTATGAAAAGTTAGATACAGAGAAAGTAATTTTAACCTAAAAGTGAGATGAGAAGCCAAGCTACATTATAAAGATACTTAAGCAAACGTACTATATTTAATCTACACTCATCTTAAAACAACTTCCAGTTTTCACTTTCACTTACATTTCTAATGCAGTGGTATTTATTACTTATTGTCTACCTTACTAAATGAGCAACAATATCTAGAGATACCTTCTCTCTGATTAGAAAGTTCTCATTGCAAAATAATAGATTTATGAAATATACATGAAGAAACTTTTATTAAAATTACATTAATAGCCAAATTCTGCACACAATTACACTTGGCTATTGTGGAAATCAGTGAATTGCACCAGGATAATAGAGAGCAGAACTTGCCCTGACTGAATAATTTTAGCTGATTAGAAACAATGAAATGAGATATTAATATTGACACTCCCTGTTTGTAATACCCTTGTTCTATGGACCCAGGACTGATGATTTAGGGCTCTGTGTGGAAGAACAAAGTCGCTCTGCCAGCAAGCCCTGACAGTAAGACCATATATACTTAGACAAATGGTCTCACATATAATTCTACTTCTGGGAGGCAAAAAGGAGGAGAATCCTATTCTCTCCTGCTTTGCACCAGGTCATATTTAATATTCCCCCCAAGTTTCTGGTAATGCATACCCAAGTAAGCTTTAAACTCATTAGCTTAGGTGTTGAAAGCAGTGGAGCTCCAGCAGCATAGAGTTTAATAGAGGGTAAGCACCCAAATACTTTGTCTGTCTGTCCTGTCACTAGTTAGCTGTGATACTTTTAGGTTAGCTACAATATGAGACTGGCTGCAGTCCAACAAGCAAGTTTATTACCTCCAACACAGAACTGGGTGTATTAGCCTGGGTAGAGTACTCTGATAATGTAATATATATGATACTGCATAGATAGGAAAGTGGCTTTAATTCTTCTGGTCTGCAATGTAGCTCATAGCTCTGCATCGTGTTTTATACTCCAAGGGAATTATATTCCTCACCTGAGGAAACATCAGCCCTGGGGGGAAAAAAGATCTGGGGCTAATGACTGGGCTCAACTGTTTGGATGTTTAGCTAGGGCTTTATTGCTGATTGTTCAGATTTTCAGGCAGAGGTGGAAAATGGGGCCTGTGAGAGATGCAAACTTAGATAAAGACTCAGAAAGCAAGGGGTGTTTGGGAACTCTTTACTACTAAAAGAGGTGTACTGACTAACAAATGCTGTGTACCTTCCCTGTGTCAGCTGGAGCAAAGGTGAACTCAACCCTTTCTTCCCCTTCTGTTTGGAACTGTAGGGTTATTCTGGAGGAGGGTTTCTGAACTGTGCGAGAACTTCTTATCTCTTAGAGCTGTGAGACCCCAATGTCTTTAGAGCTGCCTAGGGGGTTTGCACAGCTGCTTTGGATAGGCTACCTACCAGCCCAAACAACCAGACCTCAGCAAGCTCTTCCCTGCTTGACTTGCCAGCATCAGAGACTTGGTGTAGTACAGAAACCACCATAATTACAAAAAGATGTGAAGACAGTGTTTAAAAAGCTATATTGCTCACTTCAAAGGTGTTAAACATCTGCTTCCAATAGAATAATAGAATCATTGAATAGATTGGGTTGCAAAGGGCTTCTTTAGAAGTCATCAAGTCCAACTCAGCTGCAATGATCAGGGACATCTTTCAACTAGGTCAGATCTCTTAGAGCTCCGTCCAGCCTGACCTTAAACATTTCCAAGAATGGGGCATCCACCACCTCTCTGGGCAACCTATTCCAGTGTCTCACCACATGCACTGTAAAAACTTTCTTCCTTATATCTAGTCAAATTCTACCCTTTCTGAGTTTAAATCATTAATCCTTGTCCTATATTACTAAAGGATAAATACAATAAAGGAGGGCTAATATCTGAAAGCTGCTAAAAGAGAAGAGTTTGAGTACACTGACAGGCTGGGAAGAGTCCCACAAAAAATAAATTAATTACACTTCAAATAATGCAGGTTGTTCTTCCTGACTCAGGTGTTGAGGACCTGGAGAGAGGAAGGAACTGTAATGAAATATATCATTTCTCTCTTTCTATTCTGTTTTATGTCCTGTTACCAGGCACTGCATTTGCTAGGGTAGAAGAAAAAGCTGTATCTTTACTGGAGAAATTGGATTGTTTAGCCAGTTAATATGTCTCTGGTCACAGGTCCCAGGTAAGAATATTTGTATAACTGAAATGGGACTTGGGGGACTGCAGTGCTTGGGAAGCAAATGTGCCAAGGATTTCAGGGGTGCTACTGCAGATACCCATAAACTGAATGTTTTCCTCTGTGGTACCCTTACACAGACGTATATTCTCTAGAGAGACCACTCCAGGCCCTGTGGAGTGGCATGGAGTGGCAGAAAGAGGCTGGAGAGGAAGACCCCTGCATCCTTCTCATTGTGTATGCTGAAAGGAGCAGCTGGATTAAGATGCCTCCTTCCCTTTACAACTCTTCTTATCCACACTGAAATCACCGGGGCAATAATATGTTGGATGTCTGAGGACTTCGGAATGGATGCCCTATTATTTGTCTCTTTTGTTTTCTTATAATACGTGTGACCTTCAACTACTTTCACACACTTTTCACTCTGTGGAGAAAATACCATGCTGAATGGCTTAACTGATTTCAATACAAAACCGACCAACAAAAAGAGCATTTGGGACAAAAGCAACAATGTGGGCAAAGACATTCAGAAGTGTTAGAAGTAAATCTAACTGCACACAAAGCAGAGTTCAACTGAGTGTCACTGCCAAAAACCATCTTCTCTTCTTTATGAAATAAAATTGGAAAAGAGCTTAATCAAGTACTGAAACTCACTGGGTGCATAAAAAAACATTGGGAGGAAGGGAATATACCTACTCTGGAGGACTGCAGGCACCTGTTCTGCATCTATGTGTATCTGACAGGCAGGATGAAGAAGGCCAGTCTTTGAGCTGGTGTAAAAGCATACGGCGATTGCTTATGCAGAGGATCTGCTCCACGGCCTGCGCTTAATTCTCCCAGGCAACACTTTAGGAAGTAATCAGATAGTCCTTCATATCTGATTTTGAGTGTACAGCTGGAGGGAAATGCTGTAATTCCTCCTTTTCGAAACACGTTTCCATAAAAAAGCCATCTATTTTAATTTCCTTCCTTATCTTCACCTGCTCTCCTCTCTGTTTTATTGCTGTTTGGAATAGGTTTAGTCCTACACATAAGGCACAGAAAATGTTGCCTGGCTGGACTGAACGAATAGAGGAAGATCCCCAAAATTTCTGAACGGTTCTATGCTGCGACACACAAGTTGCTTTCAGATGCAAGGAGTGATGCACAAGCCAATGCTTCATTTGCATGCTAAGGGAGGTCTGAAAGCCTGCTCATTCTCCGCTTGGATCACTGTAATATGCATGAGTGAGAAAGGAGGATAATAACCAGTAGAAGGAGTTGCTTTTATTAACATGTAAATGCTTCTGCAGTTTTTCTTTTAGACGAAAAGTTTGGAAGCAAATATTTGCTTCCTTTGCTTATGTGTGAGAAAACATCCTTTTTGTCTGTGTTTCAAATATGAAAAATAGGAGGAAAAGTTTTCAATTTTGATTTTTTAATCAGAGGAAAAATGAAAATACCCATGTGGTTTGATAGGAGACATAAAATGGTCCCTCAGAAAACACCATTTTCCACACAGATGCAGTGAACAGGGACTTTGATATTTACTTCAGATTGATGCCAATACCATGACGACACTTCAGGTGAGAAGTCTGGCAGTCCCGCTACCCTGCCCACATTGCTCAAATAAACCCTTAAAGGAATTCGTTCTTGTCCAATTATGGGGTTTGTTTGTTGGCTTTTATAAACTGCAGGAATTCAGGAAGAATTTCAGGCTGGTAGGGAGAACCACCATTGATATTCTTAGCATCCTTCATATAGGGCACAGGAGAACAGTGATTGCTGTTCTGGTCAGCTTCACCATTGCATGGTTTTTTTCCTGAAATCCAGAAAGCCTACAGTGAAGTATTTTGCTTTGTACAGAAAACATGGGATCAAGGAGCAACAGACGGGAGAAGTAGCAAACATTCCAAAAATAATTGCTCAAGAATCAGAAGGAATTAGAATACCTTGTTCATCTATAGTTTGCAGCAGGAAATGAATATTTATGTCTCATATGTTATGTTAAAACATTCCTCCTTAATACGTATTTATATACAACCTTCCACAAAAAATCTGCCTTCAAAAGCAGCAGGCACTGACATCCTGTCTTGCCAAAAACACAACATCTCATCAGATGCTCAGAAAGAATTTATATGAGACTTTGTGAAGTGCCTAACAAATAGCAGGCATTCTACTGAAGAAAGCATCAGCATTTCAAGATGAAGAAGTAAATCTGTTCAGTGCTTTAGGAGTTTGAAGCTACTTTAGGAGTTTAAAGTGACTTCCTTAAAAAACGTAGACTCCCAGCCTAATGTTTCCTCTGGACCCCTCTGGCTAACAAATGACTTGTTTACAGCATTTCTAAATATAGACCCAGGTAATTTGGGTTAAATCCCATTCAATCTCCACTTTATTTCTCAGCAAAAATAATAAAGATCGTATTGTTGTCATACTTCTTTACATACATATGTAAAGAAAGCCTCTGAAAAATTCCTTATTAATGTACTCATCATTTTCATGTAATCCAAATATATAGTCCTTTTTCCAAATAAAACCCAGAATATTTTTGAACACTTTTCTGCATTATTACTGACAGCCCCACTTTACTAATTTAGGATAAAAACAACACTTCTGGCAGAATTCCTTACTTTTGGATTTTTTATTACATACAATTGTATCATCCCCTGCTTTTTACTTTATTCTTTTTTGTTTCTTTAATCAGTTCCCCAAACTTTCTAGCTTCTAAATTTATATATATTTCTGTCATGTTGTCCTTTTTGCATTACCCCCCGCCACTGACACACGCACACATAGATCACAACTATATTTTAGCTTTTGTAGGTGCTTTTATTCTTTCTGCCAAAGTCAAGTTGTTTTATAACTAACGTCACCTAATTTTTCAGCATTGGGATGGTAGCTTTTTGACCATCAAATAAAATATTTAATCAGTTCTCCCAAATTATTAATATCTTTTTCCAGTTCTATCAGCCTATAGTTGTTTTCAGTTTTATGAACCTGTCTCTTTTAAATCACCAACCTTATTTATTACTGATTTGAGCTTTTTCAGTCAGTACAAAATGAATGTAATTAAGTTATGATGACTTGCTCCTAAAAAATCTTTGTTTTTAGTTCTTAGATCAGTGCCCTTTTATCTGCCAAGATGAAATCAAATTTATCTTTCCATGACACTGTTTTTTGAGTTATGAAATTGTCATAATTTTTTCTTAGAAATTTCAAGGTAGTTTTTGTACTGACAGATCTCTGATATATATCACTCACATCAAGATATCAACTTCTCAGCTTTTTTGCCCTAATATAGGACAGACAGATTTTTAAGGAGCTGTTGATGCTGTTCTGAAATGTGATGGTAGGAGCTGCCAGTGGCTTGTGCCCCAGCTTGCATTATATTGGCTAGAAAATTGATCCATAAACCTTCAAGATCACTTGCACAGGGCTGTGTTAGTGGCTCAGACATGAGTATTTTGTGGAATTTGAGCAGGTATATAAAATGGTACCCTTGTCCCTTGTTCTGCAAACTCTGATCTGTCATACAGCTTGTTCCTTAGTGATGGGCCCCTGCTGCCTTGAATCTTCAACAGTGGTGCTTTCCAGATGTGTTTTTTTTCAAATATCCCTCCTGTATGTTATGTGCAGTCATTGTCTTTCTTTCCATTCTTCCTTCATCTGCTTGGTTCCAAAGCACACCAGCCAAATGATTTATATATAAATTCTCGCTGCAGAGTCTCATTCCCTTAGTAATCTGGGAGGGATTAGCTACTTGATGATTTCAAGCACTGATTCTGATCAAAGACCTGCTAGTCACGGCCAGATGGGTCTCACAGAAACACTGTCAAGTCAATCAGTATGGCCTGATAGGAGATTGAGACACCGTCCCCACAGCCTTCCCAAAGGACAAAACTTGAATAGATAATGTGCGCACACACACACACACACACGCATGCAAATGCTCTCCCAACTCACCTTCTGCAACTGCTTTACCTCTGAACACAGGGTCCGTAGCTAACCCTTCAGAAACTCCCATGTTAGCTGCTCTGCTTGCTGGGCTCAGCTGTTTCATTCGGCTTTTGATTCTGAGTAAAGTTATTTCAATGTCTAAACAGAAGGAACGATGCATGCAATGTCCTTCTGGATTATCCCAAGTTATGAGCTGTGAGTGATGGTGCAAACAGTAATATACATGTATCATGGTGAAGTGAAAGATGGCCCAAGTGATCACAACAGAGAGGCAGAGGATAAACAATTGCCAGAAGTAGCCTTGCTGGCTGAAAGAAACATCTGATTTCTACTAAAGCCAAAAGAACAAAAAACATTTTCAAGTTTGCTGAAAGACAGATGGAAATGACTTGAGGAACTTGACACAAAGCAATTATGGATGCTCAAACACAACAAAGATTTTGAACATGAAAAGAGAATACTAAAAGGATTTTTATACTTGACAGTTGATTTCATTGTATTCTTTTTTATATTAAATTATTAAAGAGAGCTATATCAATGTGTATATTTTTGGTCCCTTTTTGCCAGTTTAGCTTATTAGAAAAGTTTAACATTTCTCAACAAACTATTTTCATAATATTTCACAAATGCAACAATTTGCCAAGTTTTGCCCTCAGTAAAAAAGACTAGCCTCTGATGGGCTAGTCTGCCTCTGTCAAATGAAACTTCCTTCATAATTTAATAAAGCACTGAGAGTGGGACACAGATAAGAGAAGTTGCTGATCCTCTTTGAAATATGTTTGAACCCTCATCTTTAGTACACCACTGAATTCAACAGCACCATTATTTGCAGGAGGTTGTAACCTCCAAGAGCTTTAATAGTATGTTAGAACGATATAGACATCTAATTCCTTTACTCATGATTCTTTCATGTAGCTGAAGGTAGTTAGAAATGTGATGGAGCTTTGGTGGTTACAAATCAATTTTTACACTACTTATGATTGCCATGTTTTTAAGTTCTTCTGTATGACATTATGTAACATAATATGTAGATTATAGGCATCTGTTCTGAACTGTTCACATGGGCCACTGCTATAATGTATTGCCAAGGATGCCTTGAGACAAAGCAAGCCATCCCACCTCAAGATAATTGTCTAAGTTAAGAACACTAACATTTAAGTGGAAATACCCACCTCTGCATTGAATGTAGAAGGAGCTTGGAGACCAGCTTAGCCAAAAGCTAAACATTTGAATTGCTAAAACTAGGTGACATAAATCCCACTGCAGGAGCTCCAGCTTGCTGCACAGTCAATGAAGAGGCAGGAGACAAGAGCCTGATGTAGGAGTTTGTGTCTCTCCATCAGCTGTGTAGAGACTTCACAAATCTCATGTAAGCATCTATATGAGACAGTGTAATTTAAATGCCCACATTTAACGTCGACATCTATGTGATCAAAGCACTTATTTACTCTACCAGGACTCACAAGGAGCATGCTGTGCTGAAGTTATACAATTCTACAGGAATTTGGGTTTGCAATGTGCTTAAAAGCCAGTTTTTCTATAGATATGTACAGAGTGACAATAAAGTTAAAATCAGCTGAAGTTGTCATGTGATACTATTGAGGGAACTATTATCTGCTCTTCTCCACTCTATGAGTTATTACTTTCTGCCTAAATGCAAATTATGTGCAGGAACCAGCACTTTTATATGACTCAGAGGTGCTGTGTACTTTCCTGGTACTACAATAATACACAAGGACTTGCATGCAGCCAAAAAACGTTGATACTGCTAACCAATATTTTAAATTCTCTGTAAGAAATCTGCATGTAACTTCTTCTCACAGGCACTCCCATGCCCGTCACATGCATCTTCTCTTATAACATGGCTTTAAGCAAGAACAAAAAAAGATCTTGTTTCTAATTTATGTTTTCTTCTCCTAGCATCCTGGGCCAGCTGCTGCTTCTGTTTACTATTTGACAAACCCTTGGAGTACTGGAGGAGCTGCTAGCTCTCAGCAAGAGCTGGAAAAGCTGGACATTATTGCAACTCAGAACTTGATGTGTGCTCCCTGTGGGTGGCTGCTCACCAAATAAATTTTGGGTGAGATATGTACTATTCGCAGAAACCATATCATAAGGCAAAAAAAGTGTTTATAAGATATGACTTAAAATCTCTCTGATTACCTTTAGAAAGATACTTTGTTAGCTTCACTAGGAATTAATGGCATTCTAATGTGTGCTGTATTTGGAATCCTTTTCCTTGAGTAAACCATTTTCAAGTAACTACCAGGTATAGGTACTACTTTTGCAATGAAGAGAAATACTGAAGCAACATAGATGAACCCATCTCACCCATAAATGAACTTTCTTCCACACTGAATGATGGTGTTGGGAGACCATATGTGATGTACATTATTGCTGATCTTGGATTCTGTCACAACTCTTTGCCCAGAATAGTCTGAAGCACTGACAAGAATAAGAAGACACAAGGGAATTAAAAGAGGGTTAGTAAATGACCACGCTTGGAGAGTGAGGTGCAGGTAGATTCATACCTTCTGTGGTTGTCACTTTGGTAATCTTTCACAAAGCATTTCATTTTTCTAAACATAAATGTGTGAGTTTTTATACAGTATCACAACTAACAGCAAGGGGCAGTCTCTTTCCAGCAGTTCCTTTTCCTTTTCTTAGAATGGAAACCTCTCTGGACATCATGTGCCAGTATTTGACCATCCTCAGAAAATAAAATTGTCTTCTTGTGTTCTGATGGACTTTCCTGTATTTCAGTTTGTTCCCATTGCTACTGGTCCTGTTATAGGCAACCACTGAGAAGAGCCACTGTCTTCTTCACACCTGCCCTTCAGGAATTTGTATGCATTGATAAGTGGTGATGAATGGTGCTGCATCCAGCTGGCGGCCGGTCACTAGCGGTGTCCCCCAGGGATCAGTGTTGGGCCCAGTCCTGTTTAATATCTTTATCGATGATTTAGATCAGGGGATTGAGTCTACCATTAGTAAATTTGCAGATGACACCAAGCTGGGGGGGAGTGTCCATCAGCTGGAAGGCAGGAGGGCTCTGCAAAGGGACCTGGACAGACTGGAGAGTTGGGCTGATTCCAGTGGGATGGGGTTCAACAAGGCCAAGTGCCGGGTCCTGCACTTTGGCCACAACAACCCCCTGCAGCGCTACAGGCTGGGCACAGAGTGGCTGGAGAGCAGCCAGGCAGAAAAGGACCTGGGGGTACTAATCGACAGGAAGCTGAACATGAGCCAGCAGTGTGCCCAGGTGGCCAAGAAGGCCAATGGCATCCTGGCCGGTATCAGGAACAGTGTGGCCAGCAGGACCAGGGAATTGATTCTGCCCCTGTACTCAGCACTGGTGAGGCCACACCTGGAGTACTGTGTCCAGTTCTGGGCCCCTCAGTTCAAGAAGGATATTGAGGTGCTGGAGCAGGTCCAGAGAAGAGCAACCAGGCTGGTGAAGGGACTTGAACACAAGTCCTATGAGGAGAGGCTGAGGGAGCTGGGGTTGTTTAGCCTGGAGAAGAGGAGGCTCAGGGGAGACCTCATCACTCTCTACAACTACCTGAAAGGAGGCTGTAGCCAGGTGGGGGTTGGTGTCTTCTCCCAGGCAACCAGCAGTAAGACAAGGGGGCATGGTCTTAAGCTCTGCCAGGGGAGGTTTAGGTTGGATATTAGGAAGAAATTCTTTACAGAGAGGATAATCAGACATTGGAATGGGCTGCCCAGGGAAGTGGTGGATTCACCGTCCCTGGAGGTATTTAAGAAGAGGCTGGATGTGGCACTTAGTGCCATAGTCTAGTAACTGTGGTGGTAGTGGATCAAGGGTTGGACTTGATGATCTCAGAGGTCCCTTCCAACCTGGCTGATTCTATGATTCTATGATAAGATTCCTCAGAGCCTTCTCTTCTCCAGATTGAACAGTCCCGTCTCTCTCAGCTTCTCCTTGTATCAGAGATGCTTCAGGCCCTTACTTATATTTGCAGCTCTTTTCTGGACTCTCTACAGTATGTCCATGTCTCCCTTATACAGGTTAACCCAGGACTGGATGCAGCAATCCAGATGTGTCTCATCAATGCTGAGTAGAGCAGAAGGATCAGCCAGTTTTTAGCCCGTCTCACTGTCTATCTTGCCTGTGCTTTATCAGTTTTCAAATGATGATATTTTGAAAGATGGTTGAATGCCTTGCTAAAGACTACTTCTGCTCTCTCCTCATGAGCCAGATTACTCGTTTCTTTGTAGAAGGCTATCAGGTTGGTCAGACATAAATTACTTTTCATAAATCCATGCTGATTACTTCAAATCAGCTTGATATTTTTGGAAATGGTTTCTGGGATTATTTGCTCCATCACCTTAAAAAGAATTGAGGTCAGGCTGACTGGTCTGTAGCTCTCTGTATCCTCCTTTTGCCTTTCTTGATGTGTCATTTGAATTTAACCAGTCCTTGTGAACCTCTTCAAATCATGATGACTTTTGAAAGATAATTCAGTGTTGACTCACAGTGAAATATCCAGGAATGCTCCCTCAGCACTTCTAGGTACATCTTATGAAGTTTCATGGACTTGTGTTTGTCCACTTTGTTTAAATGTTCCTAATCTGATCCTCCTCTACCAAGGATAAGCCTACCTGCTGCAAACTTTCCCACTAGTCACAAAGGCTTTGGGTTGGTGAGTGTGAATTTTACCAGTAAAGGCTGATCAATAAAAGGCACTGAATTCTTTGGCCTTTTCTATGTTGTTTGTCACCAGATCACGTGCCCCATTTAGCAGTGGGGCCACATTTTCCTTCACATTACTCTTCCTTTTGCTGCTGATATACCTGTAGAAGCCATTCTTGCTGCTCTTCTCTGCCTTTGCTAGATTCAAATCCAGGCGGGCTTTGGCTTTCACTGCCTCATCTCTGCATAACTGGACAGTATCTCTGAATTGCTCCTTGGTCACCTGTCCCTGCTTCCACCTGTTGTCTGCTGCTTCTCTATGTCTGAATTTTTGTCAGGGGCTCCTCGTTCATTCATGCAGGCCTCCTACTGTTTTTATTCAATTTTATGCTCATCATATTGACAATCCTTGCAGTTGGAAGAGATGCTTGAAAATAAAGCAGCACTCCTAGATCCCTCTTCTCTCCAAGATGGTATCCCATGGGATTCTTCTAAGCAGATCTCTGAACAGACTAAAGTGTTCTCACTTATATTCGAGGATTATGGTACCACTATTTGCCTTGCTTCCTCCTCTGAGAATCATCAACTCATGGTCACTGAAGCCAAAGCTGCTCCTGACCTCCACATCACCAATGTCCTTCCTTTGCAATATCAGGTCCAGCAGAACTTCTCCCTCTCTTGACCCTTATCTTGCTCTCCCTTCCCTTCCCCTGATACAGAGCTCCTATTTAATCCAGTGCAGAATGCTCTTTTATTGTTTTCCTTGTATTATTAATTTTTTTTCAAACTACATGAACAATGGAGCTATTTGGTCCGAGGACATTTTCAAGTGAGTCTTTCTTAAGCAGAATCGAGTACCAGGAGCTACGAACACAGCCTTTTTACAGATTGATTAGTATAATAATCCATATTTACTATTATTATTTTATGAATTTTGAAATATGTATTCATATCTAATTCAGATAAATCTTCAGCTGAAGTGAATGTAAGTTTAGTCTGTGTAACAAATTGGTAATAAATGAGTAAGACCTTCAGGATCTGGCATGCTAATGATTATAATTTAACACTACTACAGCTCTTTCCATTTTCAAAGTGCTTCACGAACATTAACCATTCTAATTAATTTCATTTAGAGTTGTTCCTACTGTATCTTTTCCTCTACTGAACACTGTAGTACACTTACTGCTGTATTGTAATTCAAAGGTTGTTACAGTAAAGATTTTGACAAGAACAGAAAATCCCTTGTGAAAATCTGCAATTGTGCTAATTACATCAGAGATCAGATGTCAAGATTATCCTTGAAAAGGATCTTAGTACACACCACATATGTACTAGGTCTCTCAGTAGAAGGGCTAGGTTTGATCAATCCACCACTTTCTGGCATACACCTGCTGCAGGGGTAAACAGATTTAATAACTTGCAAAATTGCTTGAAGACCATGTTAATTTTCAATCTTGGGCTGAGAAGACACAGATGAGGAAACAAAGAACCCATGTAGCTATCCTACAACTACCAGTCAATTTGTCAAAGGCAGTAGGACAGAAGAATGACATGTGACACAGTTAGGCATCTGTGTTTCATAATTTTCCTGTCCTGAGACGCAGTATTCAAAGTGTTATCTTGTTAGTCTTACATTACTGGGAGTTACAAAAGACAGTTTAATATCAGCCACTTGACAGATTACTCCAACTTTCTCACTGTGGGGAACTGCCTGCCAGTTTTGGGATGTGTTTTTGCAGGCCTCTAGAATGTAGTGGGGGTAGACTGTGAGTATAATTGCTGGGTCACCCAGGCGTACAACAGGAGATGCCCTTCTGCTGAGCCTTGCTGGCTGTCTAGGCAGCTTTTTTTCCTGCTCTTTCCTCAGAAAAAGCTGTAAGGAATCACCTTTTGGAAGCCTGGCACTCAGCATGCTGGCACTGTAAATTCTGTGCTAGAACACTTGCGGAAGTGTCCATGGAGAGAAACCCATCAGCCTTAGAGCAACTGCGTGAGCATCTGGTGTGTGGAAAATGTGATTTGAGTGTCTAACTAGAACATCTAGAGAGGTCAGTACAGTTTTTCAGGTACAGCTCGTGAAAGAGAGCTCAACATACACTGTTTCTTATAGGTATTGAGAATATGACAAGAAGGTGAACATAGAATCATAGAATCATTCAGGTTGAAAAAAGGCCTCCAAGGTCATTGACGGTAATGATGACTCAACCACTTCCTTGGTGGTTGAGTCAAAGTGAGATGTAGAAAATTCACCAAGTAAGTACTCTTGGCCTATGGCAACATTACTAGTTGAAGGAAGTCCATGGCCCTGGGGCCAGCTGACACTGACTGCTTCCCAGTCACACTGTTTAGCATTAACACCCTCCATAGGCTCCTTGGCAAGTCTCAGTTGGAGGGCTACAAAACCGATTGGAGGGATAATCTAACAATTCGAGAGTGATCACAGAACCTGTGCTCAGTCTGCATCCCAGATTTGTAAAAGTTTCAGCTGAATCCTACTGAATAGCCCTATCTCTTTCTAGCAAGCCCAGGTATTTTCCTGGAAATTGAGAACACTGCTACAAGCTGGAGCATGGTTTGAACTTGTGAGAGAAATTCATCCTCTATAGGAATCACAGCTCTGGTCTACACTGATTTATTTCAACACTGCATCATTCAGACATCTGTTTCTGTGGCAGTGATCAAATGCAGAATTATCTGATTAAGTACTTTGCTATGTGCCAGTGGATATCTGTTGTTTAGTAGCATATAGCTCTACTTCACAGAGGATCCTACAACAGCCTTTCTGATTTCTCTTTGTAAGATGGGTGTTTCTGTAAGGAAAAAAACCCAAACGTAACATTGTTTTTAAATCATACAGTGGCATTTAACAGATGATTATATTCCAGAAATGGCTGTTTCAAAATAAGGAATAATTCATTTATTTATTGATTATCATTGCTAAATGATAGATGTTTCCGGGACAGTTCCTATAGAATCTTATTACATTTCTAGAGAACCTTATTATTTTAATTGCTACTCCTTTTCTCTTTTTTCCTTCACTGTAAACTGCTTAACTAATGGCCACTATGGTCAAGGATCTTAGTCTCCTGCATTTGAGACCTGAATTGTTCATAATGTGACAGGACAGTAGATTTCTCCTTTTTCATGTATTAATACTTCTCAGCTTGCAGAACATGACTAAATACTAGTTGTTACTGTAATATAAATTTCTAATTATATCTACTGTTTCTTGTGAGTTCCTGGATGTTTCTGCAGTGGGATTTTATAGAAATGTGTGGTTTTAACCAGTAGTTTGTAGCCCTTTTGCACTGCTACACAGATTTTTCCAATGAGCCTTGGCGCAGTTATACAACAAATGACATTATGGAAGCTGTTAAATCACAGATCTATGAATTTTATGAGTTGCATGACTTCCCTGCTACATGGCAGCAAAGAAGTGGGCTGGGACAAATGCCAGGTGGGTCTGCAGTGGTGCAGCTGTATGGTACATAGTCCTGAGATTAGGTTGTGGTATTCCCAGGGTTCCCCAGAAGTCACTGAGGTTCTTCTTTTTCCTGAGTTTCCTCTAGGGTCTGTGCCCCTGGAGTCTCCTTGTAAATTCTTCATTTTCTGAAGTTACAGGAATGGCAGAAAATACATGCCTAGTGACTCATCCCTACTAAGTCCACTGTCTTTTTCTGTCTTACTGTTAGTCACCTGTTGCGTTTGGTTCTATTTGGGACAGTTCTGGACAAGTCTGAATCTTCTCAATTTTCAACAGGTTGTATGTGAAGCTTGGCTGTTTATTTTCCTTGAGCACACAAAAATTGTTCAAAGTACTTGTCTATTTTTGGAACAAAGGATTCATCTGCTTCTGAAACAGTCAATTAAAATTCATGGACCTCTGCTAACAGCTCTGCTAACTAGCCCCAACTCATGATAACTCCTGCAATCCCTCAGAACCAGACTTGCTGAGGCCAACAAGTTGCTAACAAGTTGCCTGATACCTCAGAACAAAAAGATTATAGAAATCTGGATTGATGTTCTGTAGGTCAGAAGGTACAGCACAAATAGAGGAAAAGGTCCAAAAGGCTAAAATCTACCTGCATGCTCTGAGGATCCCATGATACTGGGGGAATTGTTGCTGTGGTATAAAATAGTGAGATCACTCTACTATTGTTGTGTAGAGTGACTTTAAAGCAATGAATTTGATCTGTGTTAGTATTTTCCACAGCCTGCTCTATTTGCTTGCACCAAGAATTTATCCTCAGAACTTTAACGGTTGTTTCAAGCCCTCCAGAGCATCTTGAGTTGCAGAAGCACCATCCCCAAAGATTGATCAGTCACGCTTTATTCACACTAAGTACACTTCCCACCTTTGCCCCTTCAGGATCCTGAGGTGATTGGCATTTTAGTGTTTCACTTTGATTCCTTTGAAGCTGTGATTTAGTGTGTAGAAAATATAATGCAAAATTATGTTAAAACTGTAATAAAGGGTGTTACTGTACTTAATTGTCACAAGTCATTCTGTTAAACTGCTGAGGAATATTAACAAGGGATATGATAATATCACCATCTAAAATTCATATACATTTTTAGCAGTTGTTAAATGTGTTATAATTATTTAATAGCTTTGCAACTGGTTGTGTTTGATACTTAACTGCTGTGGGTAAGGAACTGTGCTATTATTTTAACTATCTGGAAAAGACAGCCTCAGTTTAACCTGACAATTACCCACAAAAATGATCAAGTGGCAGAAAAGTATTTTTATTATTTTTTCTCCCCACAAAGGCAAACATAAGGCAAAGGTAGCCTACATCTTCCAAGTGTGCTTGTTTATTTTGTCTGCACCAACATGTGGATTAGATTACTGAAGTGCTCTCTACTCAGGGACTGCATCTAAAAAAATCCTTCAGAAACAGCAGAAACAGGTTTTATAATACTCACTATCTGCTCCTTAATTGCAAGTTTTATGTAGGAGAGAAGAAATGTGTGGAATAGTATTGTCATGACCTATAAATCACATTTTCTGAAGTATTTAGGCAGGTGTTTAGGTGTGAAGTCCCACCATGGGCAGTGAAGCTCCCTGCTCTTACATCCTGAAAATCAAAAAGATGCTGCTACCTCCAAGGAGAACTGGGAAGAATTCAGACATCAAAATGTGCAACCTGAAAATCCCTGCTCAGCTCTCATCCAAACCTTGAAAAGCCTCACAAGCTGCCTCTGGAGATGCCTCAATTTTTAACCTTTAAAATCCCCGAGAACCTGCTGTTCTGCTTCTGTGTCTGCCCAGAAGTGCTCAGCCTGAGGAGGACAGATGAAAAGTGCTTCATTCTCACCGAAGTCCACATAGACAGTCCCTCCTGCCAAGAGGCTCAGCCTGATCAGGCATTCTGAGAAACTGCTTACGGCATGCCTGAGAGATATCTATGACAAATGTACAGCAGTGGCTGCTGCTTTCCTTGAAAATGTGCACACAATGGCTTTAAGTCTGAGTACTCATAGAGCTACAGGAGACACAGATTCAACTCACTTCCCCAGCTAAAGCAGTTCAAACGCACCCTCCCCCACCCCTGAAAGAAGGACAGAAGTTCTCAGTATCATCTTATCTCTAGCACTTAAATATGTCTGAAAGCCCATTTAAGAACTTCTCTTTTCGAGTGTACGGCTGAAAGTTGAAATCAATCATAAATCAAGAGAGGGGGATGCCTGATAATGTTTACTTGCATTTGGTGCCTAGTTCATTTTGACAAGCCATTTAAAATGGCCGAAGAACTGCCTGTATAGAAGATCCTTCCTCTTGTAGTGCTCCATCTTACTGCAGGTGCCTTTGACTTCAAGTCCTATCTGTCAAGCTAATGGAGATTTTTTGAAGTGGCATTTTGGTACCACTCACGGCTCCATCTGTACGTGTTAGAAAAGCTGACACTCAAACAAAAAAAACACTTTTGGGTGGACTACTACAGGCCTGTGTTTCAGGGAGGAAAGGGCTATTTAGGGCTAATGGGCTTCCTGCTTCCTTTTTCTCTGAGACCTAACGCAGAATGGCTGGAAAATATGGAAGCTGTGTTTCCCCTTGCCTGTCTGCATAGTTTCTCATCTTTTTGAGTAATTTGAAGGTTACCTGGTATGCAAAGGTGCATATTTTAGCTTACTATTTGGTATCAATAATTAAATGAAATAAGCAATAACAGATTATTGAATAAAAATTTGTCAGTGAACAACCTAAACTCCTACTCAAGCTCTTTACATCTGGCCCTGCCACCAGCTACACCTTACAATGGATCAAATCTCTAACAACAGGAGTTGTTCATTCTTGCTTACAGGGAATTTTCTGAAAAGACTAAATTTTGCCTTGCACTTGCAACCTGACCAAAGTCAGTGGAGAACCTCGGAACAGAATCTGACCAAAGAAATACGAGATGAAAGCAAGGAAAAACAGATGGATAAAGGTCATTCTTCAGCCACCACAGGAACATTCCTCTGCCTGACATGTTTCTGGGAGATCATTTCTGCAGCTGATCCTAGCAGTATCTCTTTGTTTGTCTGCCTGCCTTCTCCTTCTCTGACAGCTCAGCTGTGATTCAGCCCTGTAAATCAGAACTGAGACTTTAAATCAGCTGATAAAGCCACTTTTAACAGGAGATGGAGCTCTCACAACACTTATGGAGAATTTTTGAGGGTGCTGTTTACCCAAGGCAAGCAGAAGACAGAAACCTGTCCTTGTTTTATCAAGGAGGAAGAGGTGAATGCTCATGGGAGGCATTCAGAGTTCAGGTTGCCTACTGCACAAAAAAGACTAGGGATTAGAACACACTTAGGAACTAGGGGTATCCAAAATGTGCAAATTATTTGGGACCTGTCTGTGTTCTAACTCATGAGAAAGTGTCCACGCATGAAAGGAGAAATGCCACCACTTTCCTCCTGCAGTCAGCTGATTTGCTCCAGCACTGGTGGTCACTTGCACAGTGTGACACGAGCGTTCCAGGTAAGGTCCAAGAGGGTGGTGAAACACAAATGAACCTCTGAGGTCACTGGGCTTGTCTGGGGAAAACTTACTGAGGGGATACTAGCAGAACTGACACTTGCTTTCCCCTCATCCCCTTGTTTCCTCCAAAACCCCCATCAAAAGGCTCATTTGCCCTTTCCATAATTATCCCCTTTGTGCTTACAGAGACAGTTAACCTAAATAGTTAATTAATGTTTCCAACAAATGAATATATTCAAATATCCTCCTTTTTAAGAAAAATGGAGGAATATGTTCCTTTATTTAGTAAAAAGGTCTTAGTAAGAAGGATAACATATATTAATCTTATCATAGATTTTTGGTAATCTTCAAGAGAACAGATGTGCACCTCTTCCCTTTTCTTTGCCTACATCCTTTCTACAGAAATTTTTTTGTCCAGTATAGGCATTATTCCTTTTTGCTTTTTACATGTGTGCTCAAATGAGCAGGACAAAAGTGATAGCACACTGGAAATAAAATGAAGCTGAAAGACTTCACATACTAATTTGAAACTAACCCTTTTCACTTGTTTTCCTAGATGACAGAAAGAGAAGTGAGTCATAATCTGTCATAAATCTGAGGATCGTTGAAGGAAGAGGGATTCTTCAAAGGGAGATCAAGAATAGAAATTTGTTACAGATTTACAATGTACACAGACATGTAATGAAAATGGTATACAATCTGATGAGACAAAACCCCACATTTAAACAAAAACCCAATTCAACGGAACATCATTGTCCTAATGACACAGCCAACTTGTGAAACAGTTTTGACTTAATGTTTCAAAATTATAAATGAGTTATTCCCATTTACCAGTAGTGTAGGAGTCAGAGCAGTTAGCTGAAATGTGGAAGAAAATGCTATCTCTTCCTTCTTCTATCTGAAAGGTTCAAATCCTTATCAGAAGTTCCTAAATGCCACTCCACTAGGGATTTCCTGATACTGTGTCATCCTCTAAAAATAATTAAATACAAGCTGGAACGAAGATCAGAATCTATCCAGCTCTCTGGCTGGAGATCCAGACTCACTGCTTTGCTATTACTCTCAGTAAGTGTTTATATGTGGTATATGAAATAGAAAAACTCCAATAAGAGAGCAAATTGAAACCTTTTTTTCAATTAATAGCTCATTTTAGCAGTTGAGGACTTAAAAGCCTGATTCAGATCTTCTCCATTCAGGAAGAGATTCTGAATCAAAGAGAAGTCTTCACTGCTGGATACTGAAAATATAACTCTATAAAATACATCACCAGTTATTTGGTATAACTGTCTAGCCAGGAGATGAAGACATTCATCTGCGGGAAGTATCCTATATATAGAATAGTTCCTATTCTAGCGTATACTTACTTGGCTCTGCAAGGATACTGAGGCAGCCCAATATTTGTCCAGTCTCATGGATGGTGGATTATGGTGTTTCCAGTCCACCTAGAAGGGAGCTAAATCTGAATGACCCACACTCTTGACCTGTGCTCACAGAACTTAAGTTTTAGATGAAACAGAGATGATGATCTTTTCTGATAATTTTCTAAATCTAGGTCATCATCACATTCATTTCTTACAAGCTCTGCGAATGAGATGCATGGTGTCAACGAAACAACAATTTGGCAAGAAACACCAAAGCATTTGAAGTCCCTTTCTTCTGGACTATTCTTTCTAACTCTTCAATTTGCCACCCAAAGATAAAAATAGTGATTTCTATGGCTCTAGTTTTGATTAGGTGTTGCAATTCTTCCACATAGACTCTCTTTGAAAAGGGAGTTTAGCCTGCTATCCTGTTGTAAAATTAATGTCTCATCTTAAATTAGAGAACAGAGCAACAAAACTGATTGAGGAACTGAGAAAGTGAAAAGTAGAGCAGGAGAAAGATTAGAATTTATGTAGGCTTAACACTGATTGTTAAGAGGGAATTTATTGAACCTTATAAAATCCTCAACTGCATGCATAATATCCCTGTAGTTTACTGTTTTCTTTAATATAAACCAAAGAATTATAAATATGGAACAGATGGTATAAAACACGTTTTCCATACTGAGAATCATAAGTGCATCGTACTGCAGAAAGGTTGTCAGAACAGTCTCTGTGGGGAATAAAAAAATTCTAACCTGTATTTTATCTGAGTGGAAAATGCATGTGAGAAGTTTTGATCACTTAAGTTTATATTAATTTTTGAACTTCAAAAGCCACCTCTGTCTACTAGATAACTTGGTGAGATAGAATCATAGAATGATTTGGGTTGGAGGGCTTTAAAGAGATCTGGTTCCAACTCCCCTGCCATGGGCAGGGACACCTTCCACCAGACCTTGTTGCTCAAAGCCTCATTCAACCTAGTCTTTAACACTTCCAGGGATGGGGCATCCGTAGCTTCTCTGGGTAACCGGTTCCAGTGCTCCACCATCCTCACAGTAAAGAATTTCTTCCTAAAATCTAATTTAAACCTGCACTCTTTCAGTTTAAAACTATTTCCCCTTGTCCTGTCACCTAGAGAGTTGTTGAATGCTGATTCCCCAGGGAAGTGGTCGCAGCACCAAGTCTGACAGAGTTCAAGAAGCGTTTGAATAATACTCTTATGCACATGGTGTGACTTTGGTCAGGACTCGGGATGGTGCTGTGCAGGGCCAGGAGCTGGACTCGATGATCCTTGTGGGTCCCTTCCAACTTGGCATATTCAGTGATTATGTGATTTTCCAGCTGTCTGAAATTCCTTTTTAGCTATCCCCTACAGTCTGTACATTTGAAGATCCTATTAGTATTCCCTGAAATGGTATTGAAAAGTGAGAAAACACTGCCTATCTAAACCTCTCCTTCAAAAATATTATTCAGACCTATTTGTGGGGAGATTCACTGAAGAATTCTGCTGACTTGTAAGTTCGATCGTGTGATCATATGGTATGGTAAGAGGAAGGACTTTTGAGGAAGAACCTAAAGGTCTGCAGATGGAAATGAAGTTACTCCCAAACAACTGCATAGTCTGTGAAGGTAGGCAAATGTCCCTTCAGGTTAATTCAGTTCATTTCAGAGTTAAATTCTTCTCTGGAGTTATCTTCACCATATATGTGTCAAAAAATTTGTCAAAAAGCCTAATCCTGAGTTCATTTACACTGAAATTAATTCAGAGTTTTTTTATTGTAAATAAAAAATGAAATGGTGATAATCAATCACAGTATTTCCAAATGAAATCACAGTCTACTGCTTCCTGTTACATCAGGGTGAATCAGGAGGGTTTTGATAGTGATATTTCTAGCATTACAGTTTAGTTGAGTCTAATTTGAGACAAAAAATTGGTGAAATCTGTATGTCTGTAAATGTTAATCGTAGGTAGACAGGAATTTGTCTTTTTATCCTTTGAACTGGTTTAATGTGACACTGCCTTAATCCAGAAATATATAACAATGCTCAAGTGACACTGGGCCTGTGGATGTATTGACGGAGCATAGTCCTTCGGACACTGTGCTGTCCAAACATCATTGTTTCTCTTGTGGCATCCTGCCAGTTTGGAGCATGGAAAAACGGCACTGGATCTAGGTACCCATTGATAAGAGGCATGCACAATAATGCAAAAGCACTCAGCACGTGTAAGACCCCAGGTGCAAGCCACATGCTTGCCCCAGTGTTTTACTTATATCTGAGACTCCATGAGTTGGCCTCTCAAACTTTTGCAGAGCCTTTGGCTCTTCGTACCTCGAGATAGTGTAAAGGGAAAGTGCTGTATACGTTTCCCAAGAGATTTCTTTTAATTTAGTGAGAAAACAGGCATTTTGGCAAAAGTTAAAAGCCGTAACATACAACCAAGAAAACCATTTCACCAAAGTATCCAGCACACACTAACCCACGTGACTTAATAAAATACAACTCATCAGTTTTAAGTTACCCAAATGAGATTAAGGAAAGAGTAAAGAAAGAAAAGAGATTAAGAAATGATATTCAGAGAAAATTAGCTACCACTGAAGAATCCTGTGGAAGTCCAGTTCCACATGGCAATGACAGTCCTGAGAGAAAAGGCAAGCAGCAGCCCCTGTGCTCCTGCATTTATGTGGTTTGGCTACTGTGGCCACCCCTCCCAGGTGGGATGTCTGGCTCACTGCCCACTCACTGCCCTCCTAGCCGGAGTGAGGGGTGGTGTAGCCAATCAGAGGCTGGGTTGGGGTTCCAGGGGGTGGCTACCAGGTGGCCTTTTGATTGACAGCTGCCCCATGCGGGCTCAGTGCGCTGTGCCATGTGCCCTGCCATGTGGCTCTGGTGGCTGCCATGAGACTGCAGGCCCGACCCTGTGGACTCCAACCTGGCCCCTCCCCCAACACACAGGTGTTGGTTCTGATGCAACAATAAAATCCAGTGAGATTTGATTCGAATCCAGTGTCTCACAGCGTGGAAGCCAGGAGATGCTCTTGACCTCTGTGAGACTATGGGCGAAAAGAATTGTGCTACTTGAGAAGGAAGACTGAGTGGTGTCATTATGAATGATCTATAAAGTATCATTGAAATGCAAAATTTCTTAGTTTTATCTATTTCTGTCTACAACAATTTTCTACTGTTCTCCCTTAATGCAAGTGCCATTTACTTTCATGATATATTCCTCTTTTTAGTCCCACTCCCTCTATTTATTAAACAGATAATCCATCTTTACTATACAGCCAGTGCCATGATTGCAAATCCTACAGGTTTTCAAAATGGCTATAAAGTAAAACTTTTTTAAGAGCCTCAGGATGGAGACTGGTTGCATAAAGCAGATTATTCCTGTCTGGGGTTTCCAGGAAATTGTTGCATTCCACTTATTACCTGTCTTTGAAATGAAAACATCAAGATAGTTTATCTTTGAAATGCTACACTCCACAGTATACGAGACCAAAAACTTAATAGCATCATGAATTTCATATAAAATAACAATACATTTTTCCAAGATAGCTTTCTCCCTATTCCACATCATGAAATCACAGTCAATAAACTTATACACCTTTGTGTCATATAAATGTATTAAAGTCCTTGATTGACTGAACTAATCTTTCTTCAAAATAGGCAGTAAATAAATAAGTATGGTGCAGGATACAAACCCTGGCTATATGCCTCTCATGAAGACGAAAGTCCAGTCAGTTTCTGACATTTAAGAGCAGCATAAGTGAAATGTTAACGTGCACAAAGCACTCTTGAAGAGCCCTGCAAATTACAAGCAATCCAAACAGCCCTTAATGGTCTTCTATCTATTGACTATCTTTTGCTGTCACTTACATCTCAGCAATTACTTGGTCTGCAGCAGAGTTACAAGGAGGTGTAGATTTAAATTATGCATAGACATAGGGGCGTGGATTCATTCTACTCAATTTAAACATCTCACTGAGACACTGGAGTTAGGAATCTGGTCACCTTAAATTCCATAGTGGATAAAGATGAAACCTCCAGAGGGCAATGCAGCTCTTAAATGGGCATAATTGTCCTCTGGATGTCATTGTCCCTCTATATTTACTGCAGGGAGAGCTTTGGGCAAAGATGCTCTTCACTTAGCGACCTCAGTTAGATTGGATTAAACCAGAGACAGCATTTTCTCATACAGTGAAATAAGTAAGTTTTCTGAAGTCATTGAGTTTGCACTGAGTTAAAATACATGTAAGTGAGAGAAAAAGAGCTTCATCTATTTTAGGAAGTGGACATAACTATGAATAAGTTGTTTCTTGTAGCTACCGTAGACTGGACAGGGGGGAAAAATAGCACACTCACCAGACATAATAATTTGTGCTTTCCACTAAATAACTGCCAACTACTTCTTAAAGCTCATCTTCTCGTCCTTCAAATAGTTTGTTTCTTCAGCACTTTATGCTTAGAACCCAGATACATTTCATCTGATTTCTCTGACCTATAACTGCGCTGATGCTGCAGTGGCATCTGAAGATAGACTTGAAAGCCCCAACTCTCCCCCTGAATCAGCAACAAGAGAAGGAAAACTCAGCAGCAAACTCCTGCACCTATGGGCTCAACAGCAAAGTTCCCAAATGGACTCCCCTGAGCTCATGCTTTTGCTCAGTGACCCTGCAACAAACATAATCACTTCTCTCATTTTGTCTCTCTCCCGCTCTCAGTTGTCTGCAATGCTGTTTGTAATTTTCATGTTTTAGATTTTAAACATTTCATATAGGGACCCTGCCTGAATATGTCTGTAAATCACCTATCACGCAGCTGTGCAATAATACAATAATAATAATAATTAATTAATAATGGGCCTCTTCCTTAGAAGTGTCAAGAACTGGCAACTGACATTGATATCGACCCCTCTCAGAAGAATCTAGTCATTAATAATAAATAATAGCAAAAAAATAATAATATCACATTCTGTTTTTTCTCGGCGCTGTGATGATCAAATCTTTCTTTCCATTTGCTGACTACACGTGTATAGATCAAGTTACATATAGGACACACCTGCAGTCATACTAGCTAACTGCCCTGCACAAGCTCTGGGCTGCCTTCAGCTGTTTGGCAAGTTAGTGAAATCTGCAGTCTCCACAGCCTGAAAGCAATATATCTGAGGGACCACAATTCCAAGTGTCCTGCAAAACAGTGATGTGAAGGTTGATTAAGCACATAGCCAGTTATGTAGAATCATAGGAACATAGATTCATTTAGGTTGGAAGAGACCCTTTGGTTTCTGGGTCCAACCAGAAACCTAACACTGTCAAGTCCACCATTAAACCATGTCCCTAAGCACCACATCAACACATTGATGCTGAGCAAGTGCCCCAGCCATGATTTTGTAGAGGGGTCCTCCAGTTTCTGCAGTGCTTATGTGTGCAGAGTGTCTATCAAGACAATGCTGTATGTGAAAGGTTCACCCTTCAGCTGCCATGTCTTTAACCTCAACTTGGAAGAGTGATTGTGCTGTGCAATTCATCAATCCACATAAAATTAAGGACATCAGTAATTTCATTATCCAGCCACTCCTGCCTCTCTTGATGCAAACAAAAAAAAATCCCCCGACATTCCTACAACAATAGTTTCAAAATTCAGTCTGGTATTTATACTACAGAGTTGCAAAACTCCATAGACATGATGGAAACTTAGTCTATGACGTCCCAGTTTTTCCTTGCTAAGACTATAAAGAGGGTGTCTTATGACGGGCCAAACTAAGCATCTCCTGCTGCCTTAGCGTGCGCTGATATAATGACACATTGCTTTACTGGGCTTGCAGATAAAGATGACTGTTAGCATTGGGACAAGCTGAGGATTTTCTAGGATTTTCTACCCTTTTCAGGCCCTGTGTTCTGTATCCCATTTGATATAGTTTGATCAATGCTCAATACATATTATTGTAAAGGTGGATAATAATCTTTATAATGGTGACAATTTTTATTATAATTAAGATAATATTACTATAAATAACTCAGATTTTAATGTAATTTGAAACTCATTTTATTTAAATCTCAAATAGACTAATATCCCTACCATCCCTTCTCTCTCTTGTTAGAATTTGCTTACTTTCACATGCCATGGGACTTCCCCCTGAAACCCTGCGCATCCAGCCTGCCTACAGATAACCTTGCAACCTAATCTAAGGCACTAGTGTCGCAGAGAGAGCATTTGTTTCACTGCTGGCTGCAATGAACTTTCTCTGCTGCTACACAGAGGACTTCATCTGAGGCTGTCAATCAATCATCTTTCAAACATAAAATTCACTTTAGTAATGAAAGGGTTATTATTCATATAATTCTCTGCTTTTCTTAACTACTGTTTGTCTGAGTCCCTCATGCTCTGTTATTACGTCAAAGTTGATTGAAAGGAGTTAAATGGTATTCACTTGATTTTTAACAGTGCTGGAATCTCAGAGGACTGTGCTGCTTGTAATTACAGCATTTTTCTTTACCTCACTTTGAATCTTAGTAGACAGTGCTTTGTCCAGTATTCCTGTTTAGTCTGCCTTTAGAATAGCTTTGTTTCTTCAGCTCATCAATTTTTGTAATGCTAGCCTATAAAACACGAAACTGCACAGTACTTACTTTGCTGCCTAGCTGGGTATATATATGTATAAATGTATATATATTTTTATATATATATATGTATGTATATATGCATGTATTTTGCCAAGACTGTCTAAAATCTTAGGGGATTTCTGCATCTTTGCTTAAAATCATGTGTGAATGAGGTCTCTGTTGCCTGAATTTTCAGAAGAATTGCCATTCTTATACCATGAAGTTAACAAGCAAAATTATGAGAAGAAAAAAGAAAGGGAGAACAAGAGAAAGCCATATATATTAGAAAGAACAGTTTACAATTATTGATATGGCATTAAGTTTTGAGTTCTGTTGTGCTTTCCACCACTTTTGTTGCATTCCATTTTGTAGTCAGGCCACTAAATTAACAGCCTGGCATCCAGAGGAGAAGCAAGGCTGAGGCAGAAGCACCAAATCACACAGAGAAGGGAGACTGTGATGGAAGCCATGCTTGTTCTTGGTAACAATACAGAATTCAATCCAAATTCATATACTTCAGAGTTGGATTGCTGCATCCTTGAAAGAGGAAGGAAAAAAATTAGAATTTTTAAAGCAGCATGTTTTTTCTTTGGTAGCTAGGGATGCAGGCTCAATTGGAATGCCTAAACACAGACAGCTCTTGCCACTTCAGATACTTCCTGGTCATTTTCTGCACTCCCTGTGGCCCTGGACTTCTGGTAAGTCCTATGTTACCTCTGCTCTCTCCTCATTGACTTCTTGGTTACAGCAGACATTCAAGAGGCATGGTAGCTTATTTTATCTAGGGCAGAGTCTTAAGCTTTCATGTCACTTCAATCAAGAAATAATTCAATTTCATGATAAATTTTCACATCTTAGATCAGGGGTATGACACATAATTTTTGGGATGTGTGTGAGTTCTAGATAGAGGAGTGACTCTATGAGTGCTATTAGAGGTTTTAGAACAGTTAGTGTGTTTTATGGTCATTATTATATCCTTACATTTGCAGATGTAGCATGTACTAAGCTGGAAACTTCATTGCAGATTTGGAGCAGAGGGTACATGTACAGAGTTCCCGTTTAAAACAGAAGTTATATTTTGTTGGTTTTGATGTTCTTTAGCATGAAGATGCTGAAACATCAAGTAATTATATTAGTACCTGAAATAATAATTTGCTTGTAGAAAAGAAATGTTGGTTTAAATTTTTAATTTTAATTACTTTCTAATGGTGTGAAAGCTCACACTTATTGACAGCAGTTGTGGCCTGAAATTGATTAATTTAAGACATATTTGAGAAAGCTTGTGAACCGTATGTGGTCCCACATTAACAGTCACAAATTTTAACCCAACAGAAAAATTAAACTCTCACAGAAGTTTAGGACTCTGCCAGCTCAATCTTTCATAATTATACTGTGCTTATATTTTTTTCCCCACTTAATCAAGGTGCTATTTGAGTGTTCCAGAAAGGTGCTTGACTATTGCAGTTCTCAGAGCAGTTTTTCACATAGTAAAAGTTTGAATTTGTACATTTTATATTAAGCAGGTATTTGATTGGAGGCATAGACATCTCTTGGAGTGGGAGCCAGAACTCCATCTACCCGTTCCCCATATAATTCAATTTCCGACCCAGTGAAGCTTAGATCTTTCCTTAGGTCATATACCCTTTACAGGGCTTAGATAAGGCTTACTTTTGAGAAAGAGTTTTAAACTCTTGCCTTTGGAGTATTACTTTTTATAACTCAGAGAAATATGTGTACTTTGAATTTCTTCAAGAGAATTTCAGTATTGTAGAATACATTAAAAATATATATCCCCACACTCTAAGCTACATTAGTAAACAGAAAATCAATTTAATTTCTAAATTATGTCTTTATAATTAATTTTAGTCCATTTCACCAGGTTTTCAAAGGATGATGGTATTCACTATGGGAGAACTGTTTTCTTACCCTCTGGTAGATACTTTCAGTAGATATTAGATGAAAATGTGTAATCAATGTCACTGTAATGTCACTGACAGTAACACTTCCAGGGATGTCTATTCAGACATGATTTATCAGTACAGGGCTATTTTTTGGTGCTATTGAATGATATATCTTTGAACCCCACAAGCAGATCAATTCCCAAGAGTCAGCTGGTTGTATACACTATTGGTTATGTAGATTTTTAGGGAGGGAAAGGACTGAAATAACTTGATATAAAAAAAAATGGGAGAAATTATAAATATAACTATTATTTTTTTCCAGTGGACCTTTTGTAACAATTTGGGTATTATGATCTCTCATGTCATTTTCTTCAGCTGTAAATCTGTTTCCCTGAATGAGACTGTACCTGATTCATTTCTACCAATACAAACAGACAGCAAAAAGCTTCACACCTCTCTGGGGGTAGGTAATAAGGATGACCGTTGTGCCAATCAGTGCAATGCAGAAGTGCAAAAAGGTGTATGGTGTTTGTTGCACCTGCAGAAAGAGTCCTTGGTGTGCTACAGTGAGTATCACTGCTGGAAGAAGAGGAAAACTGTGACTGTGTTAAGCTGTTCTTAGAGTATCTTGTAGGCACATCAAAGCTGAGCTGTGAAACTTGCATTGCCTTCCTGATTATACTGGATGTAGGGTGCAAGTGCAGACCAGTTACATTAAGGGCAAACCCAGAATTTGTGACTTTTTATAAAGCTTTTGCTATAGAATATATCTCTTCCCATGGCAAAGTTGTGATGTCTCGCCCTTAAGGTGAAGGGAGCACTCAAGATTCACAAATGGGTATCTTTTTATGGACAGGTTTCCCTGCCCTGGAGACAGATTCCTTGCTTTCTATGGGAATTAGTTATCACGTGTAGTTTGTTCTTTCAGATCTTTGTAGAAATGGGTCAGGGAACTTCAGGGCTCCTGGCTAGTCTTAATCCCCTCCTACAGTCCATATCCATTTCTTGGCCTCATTCCTGGGCTTGTGCTGTGCTGTGTTTATCTCCAGGAACTAAACCAAGGATTTTTGTCCCATAAAAGTCCTGCCCTATCTCCTCATGTCCCCCTTCTCCAGCCACATCTTGTTCTTTCCCACAGTGTTTTATTACCAACAATCCTTGGTTATTACCCTCAATCCTTGTCGTCACTACCAACAGTCCTCGGATGACTCCACAGACATCTGGCTATTGGTGTTTGAGATATACACACTGGCCCCTTATCTTCTGGGGTTCTACAAAAGACTGTCCTCTAAACCCCTGGCTCTAAAACTGAATATGAAGTATTTGCCCATGAAATATTGCTGAATTATATTTCGTGTTTCTGAACTGTTTTATTCTGTTCCCAAAATGCAGTTGCCCTTGAAAGAAAGTAGATCTGACTGTGGTATGGTACATTCTCTTGTGTTTCAGACATTTATACACAAATTGCTATCGAATTTTTCTTATCCAGTGCTTCAGTGAGACTTGTGGTGTGACTGAGGACAACTTGCATGAGTAAGAGCTCTTAGGATCAAAGGCTTTAAAATATTCTGTGCTTGTTAAGTCGCTGATGGAAGCAGAGTAGCACACATACACACACACACACACAAAAGACACGAAGAACTGATTATGAGCAAGCCTCATTTGAAAGCAGGTGCTGTTGTAGTTACCCAGCAGAAGACTCGGTTCACAAGTTGTCCGTAGACTACAGAAGAAAGAAGGTTTAATACAAAAAGACTGTCTCATTGACCCAGCTTGATCTGTGTTTCAAAGGCAAAGTTCTAACCGTACTACAATGGGTTTCACATATTGATCCCAAGAAGGAAAGAATGACACAGCTCAGCCCATGCCATTGTCTTTTTTTTTTACATTTTGTCCCCTGCCCCTACTTCTTTTTAAGGTAAAAGTTGCAATTAGTTCACCTTAAAGAGATTAGATTTCCTTCTCAAAATCTGGAAAAGATGCCAAGAAATCATAGGTATCCTGGAAGGGTTTATTTTTGCTTTATGTGTTTTTGACTTCACACAACTAATAAATATTTCTAAATGAAAAAGAGGCAAGTAAGAGAAGAATTGGAAACATTTTTTTATTTCTTTTTCTCTCTCTCATACACACATAAATGCACACATGCACACACACACACACAGACACACACTAGTTTTGCAAACTGAAATGAATATGGACATCACTGCAAATAATCTCTCCGCTCCTCATTTTCCATTTTTGTGAGGATAATGAAATCTTATTAAAAAGACTAACAACAAAATGTTTTCCCATGAGTCAAAACTAATTTTCTTATATGAATGAAGAAGTTCCATGCAGTGAATAGTGTGGTGTATTGGAAAAATTTTAATGACCTGGATTTGGATGTTTGTATGTGGCAATTATATAGGACAGCCTCAGCAAAACCAGATGTCTTAGCTACCAGAAGTCCTATTTGCAGAAATCAGAAAGAGAAAATATAACTTGTAACTATTTTGTAAAAAAATCTCCAATGGAGCTGTTGCCTTGCTATTAAATGGCTGAATGTTGAATGTTGACTCAGCTAATCTGTACCTACTCATCCACCTAATAAAATTTGCATCACCTGCGTTAGGTCTCTTAGATAGTGAAGAGGAATGATCAGTTAAGCACGTGTTGCACCAAAGCCAGCAAGCTGACTGCTTACTCAAAGATAGTTACTAGAAAATTCAGGTAGTTATTACAGTTACATTGGCTACATCCAGAAAAAAAATGTTTTAAAGCCTTGCTTGCATTTAACAAGCTGCTCTGAGCTCCTTGAGCTGCTTCCTATTGTAGACGATGCCCATGTCTTTGTCCTCCTTGTGAGTTTGACAGCATATCTTTGAAGGACCAGGAGTAGTTCAGGCGTTTACAGCTGCAGTGCAGGAAGCAAAAGAGATGCCATTTCACTTCTATATTCCAAAAGGATAGTATGAACTGACCATCCTAGTCAGTTTTTTTAATAGATTCAGGTTTTCTTAGGTGGGGGCAGAAACTGAATTAAAATCTCCTGTGCCTGAAGGACTGCTCCTGGTAGATCCTTATAAGGCTGGGAAGAGAGATAGGCAGAAAATTCATCAGTGTGGTCAAGGCCAAGATGTGCTGGGATTGCTCAAAAACAGAACTGCGTGTGTAAGAGGAACTTTGTGTGTGAAATCATGAATGGTTCAAAAGCTTGAAGACTGTGTGTACATCCCTGTCTAGTTAGCAACTAGGTGAAGGCTGGAGGACTTGTATTTGGACAGGAGACATGGTAGTGGCCGTAAGATATCTTTCATAAATTTCTTTGTGGAGCTATTGCCTGGTAAAAAGTGACCCCAAGACTCTATAGAAAGACATCTGCATATGTGAAAATACTGTCCTTTCAATCTGAATTTTCATGTGGGGTGAATATAGCCATCTGTTACAAATAGCTCTTTTCCATACAGAAATCTTTCCTGTGGAACCCAAGATATGCATTAAATAATTTTTCTTGTGGGATCATAGGATTCCACCCCTCTTTTTTTTTTTTTCCCCACTGGCATATAACTTGGTTTCTAGGTCTGCAGGTCCATCAGACTTTTGACATCAAAGTTGTTATATATCCATTCCTAATAGTTCTATTTGGCTTCTTGTTTGCAAGAAAAACAAAGCTATGCAATTCAGTCATTATAAAAGGTCATTATTAATTTATTCCTATTGCGCTAGAACTTGATAGTCTGTCTGTGTGCTTAAAATGCCTTTGTATCTTGTACTTTGTTATTTCCTAGGCATGTAATTTAATTAAGACATGTACGCTGCTTTGAAGATGCAAAAAGATATATAAATGCTTAAAGTGCCAAATGAAGGCTTTCATGGGTGAAACAGTGGGGCAGCAGGTGGAAAGTATGACATATAAGCAGAAGTGCTTGAAGGTAATTCTGCAAAGGGTGAGAGCAAGTATAATCCCCCTAAATTTCTGTGGGGAGCAAAAAAAAAACCAGTGTCAACCACTGAAAAAGCACCTGGCTTTTGCTACCATCCAGTGATGAAGAATCAGGTGCTTGCTGCTATTCAATTCTCTAGTTCCTCTTAAATGTGATGAATGATTTTTTATGGTGACTTCACCATGTAATCCTGGGAATGAGGAAAGAAAGTACCACAGGGGAGTATAATACCTAGCCATTTAGGTCTGTATTCTGCTAACTGTTAAAACAGGAAGAAAATGGATTCATTAAGTCCATGTGAATAAAGTTAAACAGATTCATGCCTGTCAATTATAGACAGTACCAAGTAGATAGGCGACATTGTATCATCTTTCTTAGTGAGCTGTACAACTTGTGAAAGCTGTTTTACAAGGAAGGGTCATAAATAGCAAAACTACTTTAGGACTTCAGCTGCATCACCGGCATTAGTCCCATAATACCACCATAAAATGAGACAACGTCTTAAATGTGGCGTGCAAAGACCTCAGATGAGAGGAATGAACTGCTGTTAAGAGAAATTCATTGGCTTGGGACTTAGAAGCTTTCTGATAGTTTACAGTTAGGAGATAACTTTAATCAGCAAGGGTGGAATCAGATGCCTAAACACAGACTTCTACTGCCATTTGAAATTCTGTATCTGAGCCTGGGCTAGCAGATACATTCCAAGCCCCATGAGAGATATGCCCTTCCAGAGCAGCAGTTGAAGCTCAGGAGAGCATTGATCTGCCAGTCTTGTTTGCCAGCCCTGCATGGATATTAGAAGATGTTAGGATGTTTCAAATGGCATTGGCTGCCTATGTTTATGCAACTGAATCCCATCCATGCAGTCAAGTGCCACTGTTTGGCATCGGAAAGAGGGATAGTGTCATGGCTTCTATTCAATTTACAGGCCATTAATCTCTCTTCTTCTGGAACATTTTCATGCAGCACACATCAATGCAGTAGCAAAAATGTTAGTTACAGACTGCATTAATAAAGTTAGATTTTTAACTAAAAGAAAATAAAATTGCCCTGATGCATATTTCAGGTGTAATTCCCTACGAATGAGTAGGTTCATTCCATTTAGGATTTGACAAGTACTTTGAAGTTGTCATGAATTCTTTGGACATCCCAACCCAAAGATCAACCAATCAACACTGATACCATGTTGTAGATACAATACAAGGGAAGCATTTATTTTGTCTCAGGTGGAAATTTTTTTTGTGCATTTTATTATGATCTTAAAATTTGTTACCTTATTTCTATATGTGCTTTGTCATGTTCTGGGTGGAAGTGGGGAGGAATCAACAAATCAGCATATTTATCACTCTGACTGACACATCCACTTATGATGGGTTTTATCTTGCACATACTTATATTATTCACATCAGGATCCTTATTATGAAGTGGATGAATGCTACTGTTCATTCAAAACAGATGCACATTAAGTGACAGTCACTGAGTCATTGCCTTTTATATGACAAGGAGATCAGTACAAAGTTGGCTTTCATTTGACACAGTTACATCAGTTTGCAGAGGATAGCTATTCTTTAGTACCAGCAATACCATTCTAATATCTACTGTACAGCTTGCTGTTGCCATGATGTCCTGCCTTGGTTTTGTCATTGCTGTTGTTATTTTCACCAAAGAGCCACCAGATATCGTGAAGCAAAACTCATTATCAGCTTTCTTAGGCTGCAGTGCTGTATCTTTCTTGTTCCTTTTCTGATAAACAGTGAGCAGACAGAAAGTTCATCTTTTATACAAATATGTAAAGCTCTGTTGCCACTAGTCTTCCATGTTTGACTTTCATTCTAATTGCCACAGAAAACAATTTACAGATTTTAGCTTTTTTTGCCTCTAGACGTGTAAATTTTCAAATTCAATCATTATAATGATGAACACGTGTTGAAGAAACATACTAAAAGTGGCATATACCTGTCAGAGTTTTTTATGCAGTATATCCAAGTAAAATCTATCGTAATCACTGTATCTATTTTTCAAAGGCAACAGAACAACAAGACATTTATAGAATTGCAGTTAATGATGACAGCTGAAAAAAATAATAGTGTGTGAAAAAGCCTATATGTAGAGTCACATTTTTCTGTTTATTGCTAATGCAGTGTATCTTGCATATTCTCTTGATGAGCCTGTGTAGTCTTAGTTTCTGTAGAGACTTGAGTGAAATTAAGGAGGCACTATTATGTTGTTATCAGCAGAAAGTTGAGTTTTTTCTAGAAGAAAGTCACCTCATGCCAACATATCAGCTTTTACAAAGCTCTGCTTTGCTGTCAGGTACACGAGTGAAATTCAACTCTAGCAGTTCATAGAATTGACTTTCTTTTTTGCTTCTGTAGAAATAAAAAGATCAAATGCATGTACATGGTCTAAAAGTAATCCTTCTATATTGCCTACTGCCTGAATAGGTTGACTAATGATAACTGATGATTATCTGCTTGGAAAAGAATGGGCAAATTTCCCTTGCTGTAACTTCAGGCTGCACTGTGTTTTAATTATAACTTGTTCAGACCAGACTCAATAAAGAACTAGTAGATGTGCTAAAGGGAGAAATCTTCCTCTGGTCAGGTATCAGACTATTACTATTTATTTAAGTGGTCTAACGTGACAGTCTTGACCTACTTGGCTTTTCTTCTGCTAATGGATGTGAAATTGAAACAATTCACTTGGTATTTTAGACTGTCATTAAAAAAAATGCCCAAGCATGCCAGAATGGAGACATTTCTTGGCCATTTATGCTACTGCAAGCTGCTTAAGAGTTGCTTTGCTGCACTGTTCACAGTGAAGAGAACATAAAACCCTCTTGCGACAAACTATTGTACTCAGAGTACAAAACCAAGGTAAATTCATTTCAGCCACTCCATGACTAGTTGGTTTTCAGGATATCAGACAAAATCTTTAACCTTAACATCAGTAAAAGTTTCTTGTTCAGTTAGATTATACTTGAACTCATAGTGCTCCTATCACGTTTCTTTAAAAGTCATGGACTGACAATTCCCACAGTGAGAAACTCATCTGATGCAATATGAACATTGAATAGTGCTGGAGTGTCTTGTCATTGTGAAAGTATGCTTGGGATGCTGAATAGAGCTGTAGGAAAAGGAGCTGCAGGTCCTGACTCTGACATGAGTTTAATTTGTGAGCCTTTGAAGGTAATTTCTTCTGCATCCCTTTCCTTTCTTTTTTCTCCTTTTTTTCCGTAAAGTAATTAATTTACGCTTGTAAATTTTCTCTTTTCAATAAAAGTGATGCTATTTTGGGGTTTAATCAAGCATTTGTCAAGTGCTTTATTGATGAAAGACACAATATCAGTGCTCTCTGAAGCATGGGCAGATCCACATTTAGCAGGAAAACATTCTTTAGGGATACTGCTGTAAGATAGGAACTGGAGCATATGTGCTGAAATCTGCTCAGCAGTGCAAGGAGCTATTCAGGAGGAATCTGTACACAAAGAAAGTAAGGACAGACCCCTTATGCAGCTACTTCCAGTTCCTCCTTTTGTCTCAGCATCTCATCAGACTTCCCCACCTTCCTTCTACCCCTTTCCTCCTACCTCATCCTTTCTGTTAACCTGAGTCCCCTTACAACTGCAGCCTTTCTCAGACTGCAATCTTGCAGCTGGCATTTGCTCCTCCATAATTCCATACCCCCCTTTCCAACCTGTTTGGAAAAGAATTCAGAAGAAGATTTATGCTTTTGTCAAAAGAGCAGGGAGAACAGGGAGAGAGGTGTTATGCTACTGGAAATGAACCAAGACGCCTCTCTCAGGGGCAACCCTTCCTCTCTTGTCCCTCTGGCAGTGATGACAACTTTCCTTTCCTCCCTTGGGTCACAAATCCCAATTTCTTGCTCCCCAGCTCTCCAGCAGCTACATCGCTTTCTGTTGCAGCCCATGAGTAAGTGGGGGAGGATGCGGCCAGTGTCATCCTTACACAGCTCTTCCCCATTTGATTCCTGGTTCTATGGGCTACCAAATGGAGTATAGTGGCTCACATCCTCATATATTCACATGTCCAGCAGGGTTGAAGAACTTAGCACAAGGTGCAGAGGACTAAGAATTATTCCTTTTAACAACCTGGAATAATTTTTCTATTTATTCAAGCTGCCGTTTCTGCAAGTAAACTGAACAATTAAAGGGCATTCACTTATTTTTCATGCACTGAAAGTATGAATTTTTCATTACATTCCAATTCACATTTTTTTTTCCCAGCTTCATTAACTGTCTAGTGTGAACTCTACTGTCTACACATTCATACGCTTTAACTAGCTGGTGTGTTTGGGGGAATATATTTTGCAGACTCTTCCTCTGCACAAATCTTGTTATTCTCTGAAAGGGAAAAGAGAAAGAAAGGGGAGAATAAATAATGATCAAAAAGCGTGTTTCTTTTCAGGCATCGGCACTCAGCACTCTGCTGCAAACCATGCTGTGTAGGAGCTTGTAAAGCTTGATTGGAAACATGTTATTATATTAAAAATGTGCATATCTCTTCCATCCCCCACTCTTCCCTGCTCTTACAATTAACCAAAACATGGGTTTCAAGGGGATTTTCCTCTGGCAAACAGCTGTGTTCTCTGCTAAGGTTACTCTTTCAGTAGAACCTCAAAGACACCAGTTTTTAAGACCTTATTAAAGACAAAGTCAGAGCAAATAGACTGGCAGCGTTATGACCGTTTCAGGTGAAAACGACAAGTCTTTTCAGAGACTCTTCTGAAGGCATGTAATGAAAACTATTTGGGAGATATCCCCATCGTGAATGCCCAGCTGCCTAACTCAGATCTATTGCAGCAGTTCAGGGATGAAATAGAGAGTGACCTGACCTGATTAAACCTTGACAGCACCCTGCTACCCACAATACACGCGCCCTAAGTGCTGCCCCCATGCACAGGCGTGCGTGCGCATTGTTAATGTTGTGGGCTGTGTTTACAAAGTCATTGAAGTCAGCATGATGTTGGACAGTGGCAGAAGCAGTCCATTCCAATCTAATGCGCAAAAAGGCTGTCACACAGGAGGAGAAAGATTACATTCACTTGCAGTGTAGCTGTGAAAGTGGGCTATTAACTTCTAATACAGCCCTTTTTTTTTCTTCAGGAAAGCTACAGAGACATGACATTAAACCTGTGACTGTCAGAGAAAGCGAGAGCAAACAGGGGCGTGTTGGTGAGGTCTCAGGTCAGGGTGTTGTGCTGTGAGTGCGGCCTTCCCTCTGGAGTTGGCAGCTGCTGCCCTCCATCCTTCTCCACTATGTAGTGCTAATGCTATAGGGGCTCCTCTCACTCGGACACGTATGTAGCCTGTTGGAAGTCTAGTCCTGTGTGTTAGTAAGTGGGGAGAGAGAAAAGAGAAGATTTCTGAAATAAATCCAGGTGAGAGTGCTGAGATTTTGGCATGAAATGTCTTTCTTTTGGCTGTTTACAATGATGGCATCTGGCTAATTAGGAAGCCTCAGTGCTACAAGGACTTGAACTGTATAGGTTTATCATGCTCAGTGTGGGCTGCTTGAATCTTGATCTGGGGCTGCTTTGTTTTCTAGTAAGTGCCTGTCACTGACTGCATTTTAATGTTTGTGGCTTTGTATTTTATTTGGGTAACAATTTCTGAAGTTTGGCAAAACCTGAAGAATTCATAGGATTTGTTCCTCAAATGTTTCCTTCCTTTTCCATTTCTTCACCATTTTAATTCCTACACTGCAGAACAGCAATTTTGAACCACACGCCAAACCCTGAGGTCAACTCTGCTCACATGGGACGTGCATTTTGAAACACAAAGTTTCTTAGCATCTGAAACATAGTATGAATTTAATTGTTCTGAATGCTGTCTAAAAGAGTAGAGAAGTTTGAAGAAAAAAAGAATTGTGATTCATTTTCCTGTCATAGAAATGTTCTCATAGGTCTCTGACCCAAGCCCTCCTCTTAATCTAAGGTCCACCAAGTAAAAGATGTCAGAAGGTAATAGGCATATAGCAAAGTTCCTGCGTTTTCAGATATTTATACTGGAATTAATTTTCTTTCTTGCTTAAATATCACTTACTGTTTTAGATGGGGTCCCTGGAATTTAAAAAGTTCTCTCATTTGCCAGCATTTAATCACATTTTATGAGGGTCATGTTTCCAATTGTATGTTTTGGAGTAGTTCAGTGGAGCTTTGGAGATAGGTCTGTAACAAAGTATTCACTTGTTAACTTTAATGTTTACGTTACCTCCTAGAGACATACACTGAATTGACCATTTACAGTGACAGCTCATCTACCTATCTGTTGGAAGAGACAAGTTTTAAACATTAAAGTTTTTTGATGAAAATGAAGTGTTATTATTACCATTTTATAGCAAAATACTAAACCCGTGGAAGTTAGAACTAGGCAGTGAATTCAGATCTTCAGAGTTGTGCTTTTCAGTTCAGTGCATTCCTGTTCAGATGTATAAATAGACCCTTTACACTCGATGTGTAAATTCCCTGAGAACCTTGAAAAAGCTGATATTTCAAAGTCAGATTCCACATTTCAGCATGAATGTGTGATAAAGAAGTGGGAAGAACAAGAAAAAAATATGTTATATTAACTTGAAGAGTTTACCTCTGACATTTGTGGAACCTGTCTCTAACTCAAATGCTGTAACGAATGAATGAATTATTTTACATTTTAGGCAAATGTTGGGAAGCCTATTTGTATCGCAGCATATGGTGAAATGAGCAGTTTCCTACGTGTGCTCTGGATGGGGAAGAAGATGTTTGTGAGAGCTTTATTCCATCCAGCACCAATCAGTCAAGGTCTCTGCTTGCTGCAGGGCTCAACATGTGCTGTCCCCTGGGATTTACCTGTGCAACCATCACAGGGCAATATCATTTTTGGTTTTCTTTCAGCTGGGTTACTCAGATGCAACTAAGGGCAAAAATTAGGCTGCAGTATTTTTCTTACTGGAAAATGTGCATGTTGTGGAAAGAAGAAAGGTTTTTGTCCTAGCTCAGGCTGAATCTGCATACTGGCAGTTGGAAAAAACCCCATCTCTGTGTGAAAACATGGGGAATCTCCCTTGGGTATCTGAGGAAAGATAAACGTGGAGCCCCTTGAATCCTGAAGTTGTTTTTACAAAGTCAGTTTTAGAGCAGAAACACACTTTAACCCCAAATTGTTATAAAGGACTGTGCCAAATTGCATATACACTATCTGAATAATTACATATACACTATCTGAATAGGGAAGTTGTACTCTAATTGTTGGATATAAGCTTGACTGCCTTTGAATTAACAGTTAAAGCTGTATTCATTAATCTGAACAGGGAAGAGTGGGCAGACTGTCACAACATACCTCAGTTCAGTAGTCATGCAGAGCAGGTGAGAGGATGCTAACTTACAAAGTGAAGCAGCTGATCTCTATCAGCCCTAACAGTTAATGATGAAGAGAAAAAGACAACCAACTGCAATATGCAGATAAAGATTTATGATATATCTGAAAGTCCAGAGTCCCAACAGGCAATGTACAACCTACAATTACCCAGAATGATTAGTTTTAGCATTTTTAAATGCTTTACTAACTCAAGAACTGCTAAAGACAGAACTCGTAAATGTATTGTAGTCCATTTTCTGTACCCACAGCTTCTGAGGAAAAAGAAATCCCTTTGGGAAACAAGCATGAAATTCACTACTTTTGAAGGAAGCATTAGGAATGAGAATGCTAATTCAGAAAGAAAAGGACTTGACCCAAAACTAGGAATGAGATAAGGTGAGACACAAATTTTCTCCAAAAATGATTGATTAAGGGAACAACCTAGGTTCATGAAACTGGATCAAATCCAATTTCAGTGCCTACTGAAATTTTCACTTCTTTTTTGTCCTTTTTTCCCCTTGAGAGACAGGTTAAGGGTTAAAAGATTCACCACTGAGAATTGGAATATTTAACTTTTAAATGGCGTTGTTGAATGGAAACTGCTGTAGTGTATGAACTGTGACATAAGAACTCTGGCAAGTCTTGCTGGGATAACATAAGATGTTACAGTCCTCAGTTGTCTGTCCTACCTCTTGCCAGAGGATACCACTACTCTCCTGGAAGCTGGTATAAAGGAGTTACCAGCACTCCACCCACTCTGCTTTACATTCTGGCATGTTAGTTAAATCCACCTTCATCAGCAAAGAGATCTAAAACCAATCAGGCTAAGATATTCAAGCTGTGCTGTCTTTTTTTCTGCAGGCTTTATTACTGAGGTGATATCTGCCAGCAGATAGGTAGGTGTTGGAGTTATTTGAGTCAACATTTTAAACACAGCCAGACTTACAAGAGTTAGCACATAAAACCCCTTAGTTCTTTTTGTGTTTGTTTTTGTTGCTGCCTTAGTCTTGCTTACTGACAATATTATGGAGTGGGATGCAGCAGAGGCAGCAATTCCATAGATAATAGTTGTGAGAAGGAGCATTCATTTGAAAGAAATTAAATGATTTCTGGAAATGTATCTCAACTGGAAGTGTAGTCACAACTTGAAACAGCTTAGAAATTGCTGATCATAACAGTCTTGTAAACAGTACTTCTGAGAGATTTGTGCTCGTGCAAGTTGCTTCTCCAAGTCACCTGGGACAGGTCTTTAAGTGACCAGTTCCTTGTGCTGTCACTCATTCTCTAAGCTGAAGCAACACCTTTCAAGACTGATACACACAATGAGCCCTAACAAAACGCATAATTGTTTTCAGGTTTCCTACCTGGATATTCCTAGTTACCTAATCGGTGACTGTGAGCAGTACCAACTGCTCTATGCCTCTCATATTTTTGTGTGAAGCTCACCTGGGAAGAATCCAGAATATTGGGGGAAATTAAGTGTGCTAAAAGACAGCTCTTGGTAATGAGATGAGGAATGAGATCTCACACAGGGCAAAGTCAGTGGGATCAGCCATGTGGAATCACCTTCTTTTCAGTACAAATTGAATATTTTCTGTCTTCATTTTCCTTTACAAGAGAGGCTTTATAAGATTTGCTCTCACTGACAGAACTTAGTTTATAGTTTCTCACTGTAGCTGGATCTGGATAGCCTGGAGACAAACATTATATGAAACAAAGGAGGTTTACCAATCTATCTGAATAAAGCACTGGTGAAACTTTCATGAGAAAACCTATGCTCCTTTATAAGAAATTTGTATGTATCTCAGAGACACTGCCTACTTTTGAATGTGGAAGTGACACAAGTAATATATACTATGCCATTTTCTTTTTTGGGATTAATAACCCGTAGTCAACATGTAGTCTAGGATCTATTTTTGCACACAGAAAATGATGTCCTCTTGCATGAAGCATGAGGCATGAAAAATCTTGCTTCTTACTGAGATTTTTTTTTTTTGCCCCATAGCATAGAATTCCCTTGTCTAGCTGTAAAAAAAATAATGAGCTGTGAAGCAAATTTGTTGTTAATGCTATGGCATAGTAAGTCTGGAGTACCAAGACTCCAGTATCAGATTTTGTGGACATTAGATCTACCTAATCATATATGTGTTGATATTTACTCTATTTTTTTCCATAAATATCCACTAAAACTAGACTTATCTGCACTTGTGATGGAACACAATTCTGTGGTGTGCAGAAGACTATGCTGTCTGAACTGCATTTCACTATGGTAGATCCCTGGCTCCTTACATACTGCTGCCAAAAATTACTGCTTATTGTGATACTCAGCCAAGCTGAGTGCTGTATACTTTGAGATGCCTGTGAGAAAGGTAAGTTTGTCTTTTAAATATCCATTAGATAGTTCAGGATCTCAGTACTTATGTAGTATGAATTCCTTGAATTGAAATGAGTAATTTAACTTGTAAACATTCATACAAAATAAAGTGAAGGATGAAGAAAGTGTTGTCTGTCTGTTAAACTTGAGTATAATGTTTATATTTTTCATATTTATTTAAATTTCTTATTTATTTCTTGTTTCAGAGCCAACCTGGCATTTATAAGTTCTTGTGCATTTTCTGACTTTTTCTTGACTAGTGACAACCATTTTTACTTTAGGTCTCTAAGGTGCCGTTATGTCCAAAGTGTGCTGACTAAGCAGTGTTCATACTATGAAAACAAGAATGGTGAGCATGTTAGTATTTAGGTAAAAATAGAGTGATGTATTTGCTAGTCTTGTGAAATGCACTCTTTTTCTGTATGTATGTGCCTTGGCCTCCACTGTACTTCTAACGCCAAGGTTGTGGGTTCAATCCCTATATGGGCCATTCAGTTAAAGAGTTAGACTTGATGATCCTTGGGGATCCTTTTCACCTCAGAATATTCTGTTATTCTGTGATTCCTCTACAGATGCTGATATAGAATCATAGAATGGTTTGGTTTGGAAGGGACCTTAAATCACAGATTATCTACTGCCAACACCTTCCACTAGACCAGGTTACTCAGAGCCCCATCAATAGATGGATAACCCCAACAGATATCTCATCTATGAATTGACAACATGAAAAAAAAAAAAGAGAAAGCAGCACATGCATTTATTCATTTTGAAAGTGAAAGAGATGAGTTAATTTCTTAGGTCAAAGCCTAGGTGCTCAGCTGTACATCATGTATTATCTTCATTAATCTACTGTTACAGAGCAGGAGCAGAGTGGTGAAGCATACTTATTCAAAACTCAGATACACTTCTTGAGCACGAGTAAACACAGCATTTAGTACTCCCCTCTGTATTCCTACCTGCTACTTGGAAAGTAGGAAAAAGGAATGGGCTTGCTTACATGAAGACAGATGTGTAAGCATCTGTATTGGGCATTGAGTGATTTAGAAAAATGGCAAAATATGCCATGGTATTAGTCAAGTCTTTACATGTATTCCCACGTAATTTTTAGAGATCTAGAAGCAACGTGTTGGTATAGATTTTGATTTGCAAACTGAATGGTGAGTGGATGACGGATTCCATGCTGTGCTTGGACACAGTTCTCAGCTCCCTCCTACTCTGTGAGAAATGACTGCAATCATAAACCCATCACATAATGAAGACTTCAGTAGGAGCAGGAAACACTACCACACCAGGAATTTGCAGGACATCTGGTAAATCAACAACATTATCACAAACATCATGGCCAACAGTCTGAGCTGTAGCAACAGTATATTCATTTTCCAAATGTTCCAACTGAGAAAGATACTCAGACCATTCCCACTATACACCAGATGGTTGATTGGGAAGCCAATATTTTCTCTATACACAGAAGCTTACTCTTTCATCATTAGGAAACATTTTGCATAGGGACCAGATATTTTATTAGAGGCAGGATTTTCTCTGGCCCATGTTCTGCTGAAGAAATATATGTACTGTACAACTTGCACACCACAATATGGGCAACTGCAAGATGTTGAAAGAAGTGTCCCAGTAAGCCACAGACATATGAAAAACCTGTATCACAAAATGCCACCCCCTTTCATTTTTAATGGCGGTTAACATATTTTAAGTGAAATACAATGCACTAAATTGTATTAAACATAGCACAATATCAAATCCATATGAAAATGAATTAGAATGTAATGCGGCAACACCAGAGGGCCACAAAAATAGTCTAGTGATATAGTAGCTCAGCCTAGTGCTTAGTGGTATGATAACTTAGGCTTTGAGTAGTTAGCATAGCACGATTTCTAGTGTCTTAGTCAAGAAAAACTGCAAAAATCAGTGAAAGTTTTGCCTGATTGAATATGTACTTGGGAATAGAAAACTGACTTGACTTTGTGTGTTGACTTTGCCAAGTGCTCTCCAAATCGTAATAGTGAATTTGCCTACAGAGAGAGAGAAAAATCCTTGTATTACTAAAACTTCCAGTCTTGCTTTCAGTTGGATAACAAAGGTTTTGATATAAACCTTTTGTCTTTCTTCTGTTTATCTGTGTTTTAGCTGTAGTTGTAAATCACTGGATGGGCTCCTAGCTCCATTAATCCAAGTTTCAGCAAATGTCCTATAAAAGACAGGAGTTTCCTTAAAGCTGTTCCAGTCTGATATTTGATTCTTCTATGAAACCAAAGAGAAATACAATATTTTTTGTATGAAGGGTGTTATGACCTATGCTTTTTAAAACACTAAGTTATTTTTTTCTTGCAACTTCACCAAACTCTTACTGCTTGACCCCAATATTTCCATTATTAGTGTATATGTCAGACTGCTGGTTTTGAGGAATCAGCAGCAGCAATAGTAAAACTTCTGCAAAGGCCTAGGAAAATATGTTGACCTATTATTTTTAGATTCTCCTAGACTTTATCAGGGGAATTTTAGTCCTATATTTGAACAAATATTTGAAATTAAACAGTGAGATTGTAGTGGTTTTGATTTTAGACCTT
>VZRE01014652.1:0-17645 GCA_013396775.1 Cephalopterus ornatus
ACAAGCTTCTCCAAGAAACTGTTTAGCTCCATTCTCAATGTATAAATAGTTATGATGAAGAGTTAGCAAAGGATCCTCAACTTCATATTCCAAAACTTTTGAAGCATGGAAGATAAATCTAATTTTGATATTATGCCCCAAAATGGAACTTTCAGTTCCAAATCTGAAAAGTCACCTGTTGTGCTATGACAAGTTTGAAGAGGAGTTGTTGACAGAGCAGTTGTTTAGCTGACATGTACCTCGGTTGACACTGATTGCTGCATAGCAAGAGAAGATGCTAAAACGGGAAAGTGTATGAGGTCAAGTTCAGAAGGGCTTGCAGGCTTCTGCATGAAAGCAAGGAGGGGGAGGAAGACAGCAAAGAGGCAGAGTGACAGGCACAGGCAGATAGAAAAACTCAAGTAAACCAAGGTGGAAGTGAGAAGAGACCAAAAAAAGGAAAGAGATAAAAGAGAAAGTGGAAAAGGTGGGTGAAAATGCAGCTAAAGTAGAGCATGGTAGAAGTTGAACATGTACTGATAATTTGCAAGTCACCTTTTCACTTGCCTTTCTGCTGCCTCCTGGGCTGTTGGCTGAGCTGGCTCCTTCCTGAAGACTCAGGGCTCCTCTCTAGTGTTGTAATGTCAGTTTTAGAAGCTTGGCTTCTCCATTTCCACCCAAGTCCTGTGTTACAAACCCTTATGTATCAACTGGGATGGTGTTAGCTGGTCCACCCAGGACTGGGGCCTGAGGACATGCTAAAGTGACTGAGTCACTTCCACCTGTCCAGGCTTTCTCCAGAAGAAACCATGGTCAAAATTTGGAAGTGCAAAGCACATAAGACCGAGTCATACAAGGAAAGCATACATCCCACTGTTTCTTTAGCTGTGCTGTAGTGCTCCAGAGCAGCCTCAAGCTCTCCTTCACATTCTTGTTCCCCAGGCAGGCCCCTCTCCCACAGCAGCTGATAGGGCATGACTAAACACCTGAGATAGAAATGGGTCTGACTTTAGAGATGTCCTGAAAAAGGAAAGGAACAATGCTCAGAAACGTGAACACCTGGGCCTGTTCCCCACTCTGTTTCACAGAACATACTAATCAAACACTTGAGAGTATTTCAGCTGAAGCCTTTTGTAATGGCAGCCTAAATTTCTGAGCATGACAAGGGCAGGTTCTCTGCTGTGACAATGTCTGTTTTGGGAGGGCAATGCATTCTCACCTTGCTGAGTGCTCCTATCTGCAGCAGTCTGGGTAGCTCCTTGTCTCTTGCTCAAAGTTCTTTTTCTTCTATGGCAATTACTCTTGGTGACAACTCTGGCTGCTGGGGAACTGACACTCTTAATTGCTTTAAACTTGTCTGGTTTTCACTTACCTGTTCTGACTGGTCCTTTCTTTAAATAGACACTCTTTTATTTAATTGTAGGCAACCATACAGACGAGAACACAAACACAAACAAGAAAATGAAACTTCATATAATATTGCAGATAAGTAGGGTTTTTTTCCTCTCAATTTGTCACATCATTTTTATGGGTTAAATAGAGAAGTAGGAAATAGAGATGGACCTTGTTTAAAAAAATGGTAGGTTTATGGTTATATTTCAATAATGTGTATTTCTGATGGTTCTGTTTGAAATCTGTACCTCTAAATATGATAACATGAGCTATAATATGACTCTCTTAATAAGGTAATGCTTGAAACCGGAACCTCCTCTATTCCTCAGTTACTCACACACCATCTCCCTCTGCCTCCCCACAATGTCTCTTTTGGAGCAGATCCTCTTTCACAGCCTCGTTGATTAGGGCAGGAACATAAGGTCACTTAGTCCTTTGGAGGTTAAGGGGAGAAGTATTTTCTCGTCTTCCATTGAGGAGCACCCAAAGGATGGGTACGACATGAGTAGCAATGCGTATGTATTGGTACATGTACTAAGGGACCTGATTAGGAAAGGTATCCTCCTTGATTTGTTGCTTGTTAACAAGAGAGCCTCATGAGTGAAGTGGTGAATGGTGGACATTTTGGACCATGGAGTAGTTTAATTTAAAATATCTGGTGACAGAAGGAAAATTTCCAGCAAAACTATGGATAAAAGGAGAGCAGAATTCAGGCTGCTAAGGGAACTACTTTGCAAGGTCAGCTAGGAAAATGGTTTTGAAGATACTGGGATCCATCAGTGTGGTCACATTTTAAACACCATCTCCTAAGGGCACAGGAACATGCAATTCCAAAATGTTGAAAGTCGTGCTGGCGAGGCAGAAGGTCAGCTTGGCTGACCAGGGGTCTTTTTCTGGACCTCAGACAAAAAGAAGAAAGTGTATGGCCAGTGGAAGCAAGATTGGGTGACTTGGGAGGATGTTATGGTTTAATCCCAGCTGGTAACTAAGCACCAGGCAATCACTCACTCACTTCTCCCCAGCCCTCGTGGGATGGGAAGGAGAGTCAGAAAAGAAAAGTAAAACTTTTTGTTTGAGGAAAGAACAGTTTAATAATTGAAATGAAGTGAAATATAATATTGCAACAACAAGAACAATAATAATAATAAAAAGGGGAGAGAGAGAGAAAAAGATAAAACCCAAGAATGACAAGTGATGCACAATAGTTGCTCACCACTCACTGACTGAAGCAAACCCATCTCCAAACCACAGTAAGTTCCCTTTCCAGGTAGCTCCCCCAGTCTATATACTGGGCATGACATTCTGTGGTATGAAATATCCCTTTGGCCAGTTCAGGTCAGCTGTCCCAGCTATGCTCCCTCCCAGCTTCTTGTGCACCTTCTCCCTGGCAGAGCTTGGAGCTTGCTTGTCTGGTGGTGTAGCAGTGTCTGAATTACAAAACACTGGAGAGTCCTGAGGTTTCTATATCTTAGGGTTTCAGGGTGGTGTAGCTTGTGATCTGGTGTAAGGTCAATTAAGAGGAGGAGGTTTTAAGGGGTCTCTGGAGGTCAGAGCAGGTCTGATTTCAACATATCATTAGCTTCTTTAGGCTCTTGTTCTGCAGTGAAATTGGAGTGCTCTGTAGCAAACATGATATCTGGTAAAGAAACTTCATAACAGCATTTTTAAAAAAACTCAGTGAAGACAGGAGCCCTTGGTCTGTATTAGATCACACTGTGGGTCACTAGCTCCTCCAGAAAGTCAACCTACTTTTTGTCTCCTGAATAACCCCTGCCTTTTCAGTTTCTCAATCTTGTTCTGAAAGTATCTGCCTACAGAAATTAGTTCTATGACAGGCTGTTCATTTGAAAAATATCAGCCATAGGCCAAATGTCTCCATTTACTCTGAAGAAGATATTCGTATCATTTAGGTTATCAATTGCATCAGGAGGAGCTCAACTTCATTGAATATATATGGAAATTAACCTCGTAATTTGGGAAGACTAATTGTGTGTCAAAATGCAAAAGACATACACGCTAATCCATCATTATCTCCAGGAGTATAAGTGATAAAAATAAAGCACAGAGAAGTCAAACCATTTTTACTATATCCATCTGCTGCTGCTGCAATTGGAAAGGGAATCTGGATATCCAACTTCTAAAAGCAACCTTCATGCATTCCTTAGTTAATGGTCACTTAGAAATTATTATGTATGGGATTATTTAATCAGAAAAATAGCCAAAGTTGAGAATCAAATGTGTACCTGGTGGGAAATTCTATATTTGGCTGTGAAAAGTATGAGATAGGAGGAAGCCCTACTAAGTTCTGTAAAACTGAAGTGGTTGGGGTTTTTTGCTTTTGTGGGAGAGTATCTTTGTTTGAGATATTAATTCCTGAGCCAAAGAAGTGTACCAGAATAGCCACTGATCAAAATCCATGGCTTTATCTGTCTTTGTTTTCTTTCCTTTATTGTTTCTGAGACATAATGCTAAGGGCAAAATTTTAAGCAATAGCAACTCTGAGTAAACTGAGGGTTTTTTTGAAGAGAAACTGCCACAAAATCAAAACTGTCTTTGCTGATGCAAATTCAGAAACATTTGAGGAAATAAAGTTTCAATATTTTTCTAACAATGGCATTATTGAAGGGCTGACAATAGATTTATGTAATTATGGAAAAGCTAGCAAGCTGTAAAATGGAAGATTTCAGCTTTTGGTTTCTAAATATTTTTCTGAATATTTTCTTTTATTTTACAAGCTAAGTTTTAGTTTCACTGTCTTACCTGTTTGGTTTATCTATGTTATACTCCCCATAGTAATATCTGCAACTATGGCATCATATATGTTATCAATATTTTAGTAAGATTCCACAAGAGTGAGACATTTTAGAAGTATGTATTGCTTGAAAACACATATGCCCACTCTTGTATTTTCCTATGGACAAAGTAATTTTCAATTAAAGAGCAAAACTCTCAATGAAACCTTCTTTGTGAATATGCATTCTTTTCCTGCCCTAATTTTTTATGCTTTGGCTTCGCTAACTGAAGGAATAATTGAAATCTGATAATTTAACTGATATCCCGCAGTGATAAATTACTTTCAATGTAGAACAACAAAGTAAAGTTTCCTGAAACATTGAACAAGAGAGGTTTTAGCTTATATTCTTGTTTTCTTGTTTGCAAATGAATCTTTCCCATAATTTACCCAGAATATTTGAAATCCATAAGTCTATACAGAAGAACTACACTCATACAAGGCTATGGTCTTTTACAGTGCTCCTGAATGCTGCATTCTGTTCATAATAAAATTTCTTTACATAATTACCTTGGTCCAAGACTCATTTATAGTTCTAGTATTAACTTAGAAGAAACTCAATAACTAAGTTATGCTCTTGTTTATCTACCCTGAACTTCTATTCATAAGAGTAAGAACTTCCAAAATAAAAATTGTACTGACCCTTGCTCCTATGGAAAAACAAATCTCAAAATCTTTCCATAATTCCCTGTAGTTTCTCACCTTGCATGTTCCCTTCAGAAGTTCCACACCTCACTGTGACAGATTGTGTTTTAATGTCCTAAAACCCGCCTCATGCAGTAGTGGCATCAGCTCATCAGAATCCCAGAGCTGGACTATTTGTCTTTGAAAACCAACCAGAAATTTGGGCTGCTGCAAGAAGTAAAAGGAGAAGTGATATATAGCCTGTACTTATCTTCAGGAAACTTAGACACCAGTGTGTCCAGGTGGTGGTGAAAAGGGAAGTAGCAGCTAGCAGCTTTAGCGTCCACTGTTGTGATATCACTGGAACGACAATTTCTATTGTTTCACCCTGGATATCTTCTGCAATTCTACACAAGACCGTTCTGGCATCTGGCATGAGAAAAGATGAACCCCCTCATGTGGGTGACCATCTTGTTTTTTGGTTTTGATGTGCACCTTAGTTGGTTCTGGAAAGAGAGATGGAAAAGCGAGGATGGTGGCACGGATTGTAGGTGGGCGTGTTGACTCAGCTCAGCAGTGTCTGGGAGAGGGACATGCTGCACTTTGAGGGATAACTCTACGTTTTGTAAAGATTGGGAAATATGTCCTAGAGTAAGGGATACACATAAAGATTAAGTTACGACATGAGTTTAGTTCTGTAATACTTATCTTCCATCCTATATATCCTATTGTCTCTCTTGTTTCAAGTAAAAAAAGGAACCATGTTAGAAGCATACCCAATGTTTCCTAAACACATTTTTCAGGATGAGAAACAATGTCTGTAAGATACTTCTCAGACACAGTTGCCAAGTGCATTTAAGGAGTAAATCAAAGACAACAGATTCCCTCTTAGTACTGCTTCCTCCCAGACACTCCTCTTCTGATTCCATGGCTGATTGTGAATAAAACCCTGCTTTGACATGATATCCAGTCGCAGAAACTGCCTGCCATAACAGCTAATTTTGTGGACTACAAATATATTTGGGTTTGAATTTCCATGAGATTGATGTGGCTGCAAGTGTGCATATGCATGGGCTCTAAGTGTGATATGCACCCTCTCTGGCTCTAATCCTGGTCCCAGAGAACCTGCCAGCATGGGGTCAGCTCTGCAGGTGACAGGGAAAGAGAAGCAACGACCTCTGCAAAGAGTGTGGTGGAGCTCAGCTTTGCAGCAGCTGAGGCCTTCCAACGCTCTCTTCTTTGATCAAAGACCCTAATCCCAGAGTAGTTACATATATACATTCTGTATACATATGTGTGATGTATGTGTATATATATATATATAAACACACGTCCAAAAAAGCTTCCACTTTAAAAAAAACAACCAAAAAACCCCCCAAAAGAGTAATTTTTAATGTTATGGACCACAACAGAATTCTTCAGACAACTCCAGTTTCAAATTCTAGTCAACAGCATACCAAAATTAGTTAATGAATCTCACAGAAAGAATGTGGTTTACATATTGAAAGGAAAAAAAACCTGCAAGAAACAGCATTTTTAAAGCAAGCTAAATATATAACGAGCTCTGAAGAAAGAGGAACCTAAGAGCAAAAAAGAAACGTATTCTCTCAAAGCAGTATTCTATTGTTAGGGGGAAAAAAAAAAGTAACGGTCCCAGTCTGGCACTGTTCTTAAAGTTTTCCTATATTAGTAATTTTACACACAATGAGTGATTACTAATGTATATTGAGAAAACATTTGTTTCTCTTGGTTAGGCCAGTTCTTACAAAAAGAAAAAGAAAAGTTCTCCTTTTCAAATGTCTCACAGAAAGGTACTTCAAATTAGTGTGAGTGATACCACAACTGGAGGAGCAAAAAGGGAAAAGAGCAGATGCTCCACTTGCCTACTCTGTGGGCAGCTGGCCTGCAAGCCAAAATTAAGGGGGAGCAGCTCAGAGTGCCAAAACCCAAATCCTGCCTCAAGCAGCTCCCTCTTTCCCAGGCTGTCCCCAGGGAGTCCCAGGGGGGAGATACCTTTCTTTTATATGATCCTTCACAGGGCTGGGGCAGGGGATGGTGCTAGAAAAGGATAGTGTGTATGCCTCCACCTCACTGAACTCTCCAGTTTAGTTTGTCCTTTCCTGAGACAACCTACTGAAGACTAACATATGCTCTCTTATATTGTTTCATTGGGAAAACCAAAGCTTGAGCTTTGGCCTCTGGGATCAACTATTTTCTCATACCTATCTACACAGACTTCTCTGATTCTGCTGCAGGGCAGAGGCTCAGCCAGGAGTTTAAAGGCAAACTAGGCACAATAGAGTCTAAGCCTCATTGGCAACCCTCCTGACTAGTCCTCTTTGTCTGGAGGTAGGGTTCAAACTTCACTGAGTGTAAACTTGAGAAGGATGAGCAGAGACAGTGATTGAAGGACAAGGGAAATTCTTCAAACCCAAAGACCACTTAAATGAAAGATGAACTAAATAGAAGAGCATGCAAAAAGCACTTAATACCTCATTGCCTTGTGAATTTATTATGTTCTTTCCCTCTCATTTCCAAGTCATCCTCTGACTGTCCTTAACTGTGATTTGTTGTGATTTGTTTTTTACTGAATAATGTGCTGGGGAAAAAAAGCCTAAAATTATATTAAATCCTGTTCATAAATTCCCTAGAACTAAAATAATTTAAAACTTCTCTTTCCTTCTCTCCCTCCCCCTCTCTGTCTTGTTGTCTCTCAGTGTCAATATGTTGTCATGCCTACAGCAGAATACAGCAGCTTTGCACCTTAGTTATGCAATGCTACTATTTTTCAGGGACAGAATTGGAAAACTTCTTGTAATATAACTGAATGGAAAATGCATGTTGGCCAAATGGAACAATGCAAACTGGAGCATGAGATGAAGGGGTCGAGTGTACCCTCAGCAAATTTGCAGATGACACTAAGCTTAATGGTTTGGTTGACACTCCTTATGGAAAGGACCATCCAGGGAGACCTGGACAAGCTCGAGAAGTGGACCCATGGGAATCTCATGAAGTTTAATAAGATCAAGTGCAGGGTGCTGCACCTAAATCAGGGCAACACCCAGTATCAATACAGGCTGGGGAATGAATAGATCGAGAGAGCCCTGCCAAGAAAGACTTGGGGTGCTGGTGGGTGAGAGGATGGACATCAGCTGGCAATGTGCACTCGCAGCCCAGAAAGCCAAATGTATCTGGGGCTGCATCCAAAGCAGCATGGCCAGCAGGTCAAGGGAGAGGATTCTCCCCCTTTACTTTGTTCTCATGAGACCCCACCTGCAGTGCTACATCCAGCTCTGGGGTCCCCAGCACAGGAAAGACACTGACCTGTTGGAATGAGTTCAGAGGAGGGACACCAAGGTGATTAGAGGGATGAAGCACCTCTCCTATGAGGAAAGGCTGACAGAATTGGGATTGTTAATCCTGGAGAAGAGAAAGCTTCAAGGTGACCTAATTGTGACCTTCCAGTACCTGAAGGGAGTCTACAGGAAAGACAGAGACAGACTTTTTACAGGGGCATGTAGTGACAGAAAGAGGGGGAACAGCTTCAAACTGAGAGTAGGTTTAATTGAGATTTTAGGAAGAAATTCTTTACTGTGAGGCACTGGAAGCGGTTGCCCAGAGAAGTTGTGAATGCCCCATCCCTGGGAATGGGCAAGACCAGGTTGGATGAGGCTCTCAGCAGCCTGGTCTAGTGGAGCATGTCCCTGCCCATGGCAGGAAGGTAGGAACTAGACGATCTTTAAAGCCACTTCCATCTCAAGCCATTCTATGGATCTGTTCTATGATTGGAATCTGAATTTGATGTATTTCAGTTCTCGAGGAAGAATATTGTTGAGACAGTTATTTCTTCATGAATCTTCACATTCCTCTGCCTGCTCATCACCATATGGCCACCCACTCATCACGTGGACATAATGATTTTGCTTCTTATTTTTCTTAACACATTTTATTGTTCTCCTCCCTTATTTCATTTTCAGTTCCTATTTTATAGGGAGCTTTTCTACAAGGCAAACAAACTGACATTAATCTCAAATGTCTCTATTCTCTTTAGTCATTATGTTTTATTCTCATTTTAGATGACAAAATAACTTATGTTAACTATTCGGTATGAGATAGTCTGTGTGCATATGATTTAAATAAAAGCATACCCAGGAAATAGCTTCGTGTCATTCTACAATGATGCAGAAGACACACGTCCATATTGCATATTCAGACACATTTCTTCATCTCACTACAATAAAACCACAGCATTAGTTGCCAGCATCTCTTTGTCATTTCTACAAGTTATCTCCTTCATCATAAATTCATATTTAATCTCTTTTTTTGTTGATTATGAAAGTGGTTTGAGTAATTTTTAATTTGCATGGTTATGTGTCACAATGTCATGTAGGAATGCCTATGATAGAGAATTGCATTATATTTCAGGTTTGTTGCTGCTTGTGATCCAGCTGTTAATGTAAATAATTTTTGAATTATCAGTGTAGAGGATTTTCATCACTTAAGCTTGTCCTTCAGGCTAATTCTTTACTCACTGGAGAGAATTTGAAAGCTTGTAACAGCTAATGCCAACACTTCCTACATGTTTTATTCACATGAAGGTGTTTGCCCTCAAGTACATGACCAGAGTGCAATCTAATTTCACCTTGGTCACTTTAATACAGACTATGAGCACACTGCTTGGTCTGTACTACAGGATTAATACCTTATTTTAGCATGTGAAAAGTAGCATCAGCAAGCTTGGAGTTCAAATGAGGCTTGGAAGGACTAGAGAAGCAGTGAATGCTAAAATCATGACATTTGAGAGGATTTTAGCAGTTTGAGAAAATTTATATTTTGATACTGGATTGGAACTGGCACATTAAGCTCAAATAATGTAACCAGGAGAGGTCTCCAGCCTATGTATAGATTAAATGTAATTTTATCAAGTTTAAAAAAGTTAAGGAGCTACATCTTAATGGCAATGATTAACAAAGGCAGTACCTAGAGGCCTTCCACCTACTTTACCTGGCTACCATCAGCACCTTCTCCATTACATTTCCTAAGCAACACAATCTTGAAGGAAATCGGTAGGGATTATAACTCAGACTTCAGGGAACCCTATGGAAAACATCTTCCCACAGAATTTGGGGCTCTCCTGCTCTCACGAACCTGACTACAGTCCCCCCAGAAACCCGACCTGGGTGTGGTCCTGGCTACCTGTTCTTCTACAACAGCTTGACCTGAGGCAAAGTACAACATTTCCATTTGAACCTTGCTTTGGAAAATCTTCTGTTCAAATGCATCCTTAAAAAAGAAGACTTTAATTCTGACTCCACAAAACGCCTTCTGTCTGCTTTCAGAATCTGCCAGAGCTGCGAGTGAATCCCTTTTGCGTCTGGCTTTTTTTCAGTCAGGTCATAGCCTCTGGAGAGATTGTACAGAGTTCATCTGCTCTGGAAGAGCAGGATTTGTCTTTCAGTTACCTGAGGAAAATCTAGTCATGGTATTGAAATCTTTCTCAACACTTATAATCTCTAAAATCATTGTTGATAGCAGAAGTTAACATTGTTGTTATTAACATTATATTAATTATATTATTATATTAAAGCATTTTTTCAAAGGGCGAAACAAAGAACACGCAAACTTCTGTTTACCCTTTGATGCCTCAGAGAAAAAGGCAACTTGGCAGACACCTTTCTGGAAGTAGAAAACCAAGTCACGTGCACCACCAACATGTTCTGATCAGACTTTCTGCAGCCAGTTCCCCCTGGCAAGTAGAGATGATGGTGGAAACAGGTCTTCGGTCAGGCTAGTCACCCTATGGGTAAGAGTCTGTAGCAACAAGCTTGTGACAGACATTGGGTCTGATGCAGAGCAGTTCTATACACAGTATTCTTCTTTAACTATAGCAGGTTTAAACTCTTTTAAGTTCAAAATTCTCTCTTCATCTTTGCAGATCAATCATGTACCACTACACTTGCTTTCAATATATCTTCCTTCTCCACTCCCCAATGCTACAAAATTGTACAATAACTGGCTCCCGTTTCTTAGCCTTTGGTTCCATTTTCCTTTTAATCTCCCCTTTGCTTCCCAATTCATACATTATCCAATCACACACTCTTAAAAAAAAAAAAAAGAAAACAACAACCAAAAAAACAACCAAAACACTTGTCCCCTTATTTATTCTGCAAGTGGCTTGATACTGACATGTTTTAATTAATCTATTTAGTTTGGTGCCAAAGACAGCTAGAGAAGGACATTTTGACATTAAGTGCTTGTCATCAGACATTTTGATATATTGGAAAAGATTTACTGAAGGCAGATTTTATATGTTCTACAGTGATGCAAAAATCAAATACTTGAGCATGATTTGCATGGACATAATGTTTGCTGTAGGAACATGGGTTAGTTTTTCAATCCTCCTACTCCAATTAGTGAGATTGCAAGTAGCATACACGTTTATGCTTTTTCCAGAAAGTCCAAATATTTCGCTATTGGTTCAGATATTTTTTAAACATCTAGTGATATTTTAAAGATATGGACAGATAAATTCTATTAAAGTTTTAAAACAATATTTTTCTTTTTATATTAAACAGATACTGTCAAAACTAGGAGGACAAGTATTCAATTTCCCATGCATTACTGCTAACATTTCCATCCTTTTTTTGCAGTGCCTTGAGGGAACAATTCAAATCACAGGAACAGAGACAGCAAAGGGCAGCAGAGAAGTGTGCAACATTAATCTGAACTGAATCCTAATAAAGTCAATGGTAATTGCTCCGTGACTACAATGGCTTTGAGTTGGGTCCTGAGGGGCAGCTTTATAAAATAATGTAGGTGCCAGCATTTTTGTAAATCTCACTTGATACCTATCTGCACATTTAGATAGCTGAATAATAGTGAAATTCTACACTATCAGATATCCTTATGTCTCAGACAAGGTCAGATGCGTCTGCTACTGCAGTCTGTGTTACACCTTTTTGAAACTGCTGGGCACCACCACTTTAAATAAAGTGATTATGAGAAGTCATTAAACACTTCCCTGAAAGTCAGAAGGCAAACAGTGCTCTTTAACCACCCATCACTAATTTCTACGTGAAAGGCAAAGGCAGTTCAGGAATGTCAGAGTACTTGGAAATAGAAGTTTTGCTGAGCATAGTCCTACGCAGGTAGAGGTTTCCACATGCATGAGTGTGTGATGGCGAGAGGGAGAGCTGGGTGGTGTAAGACAGCTTGTAGGGTAAGCCTTCAAAATCAGCAAGGACAGCACTGTGGGATGAGGAAGGAGCCAGCAAGAGTCTTTATAGTACCTGGCCAAGAGAACCCTTGTGCTGGGAAAATGAAAATATTAATGGTGGCTGAGGCGATCTTTGTTGTGGACAAGAAAACAATGCCTTGTCGGTTCTTATGAATAAAAGCTTGAAGAACAATCAGAGTAAGAAAAACGTCTGACTCAAACCTCAGATTTTCCACTTATCTGGAGCAATCTACAAAACTTAATCTCTGGCTAGATGTTTGGATTAAGAATTGCATGTATTTTGCCAGTTTAGTGTCTAACAAAGGGTTTATTTGTCCAGTCAGTTCCTTTTCTAGCAGCTGCTGTGTCTTCATCTGCAGTGCAGTTACAGTACGCTTCCTTACTTTCTCCTTTCTGTATAGCTTTGGAGACCAGCTGTTGCTATCTCCTTTGAGTCTTGGAGTTCTTTATACAGTTAATGTGTCTAATTCCTAGAACTTTACTGAAGCATTTGCTTTCAAGGTCATTTAGACACTTGCTTCTGCCTTCGGTGTGTTCTCAACATGTGCATTTGAGCAGGGGATTTGTAGGTGGTCCCAGTTCTGAGAGCCACACTTTGTCTGTATTATGGTCTTCTCTCCATGAAAGCTCCTGAAGGCTATTCCGAATGCATAGAACAGAAAAGATTTGAGTACACACAATATCACACCACTGGGCTCCCACTGTGAGGAACTCCAGAATTGCACATAGACAGGGAAGATTGGTGCCCTACAGCAGGTCCCCTGACTTGAAGGGCAAAGGTACACTATGAAGCACACCTCTTCCTGGCTGTAGGTAGGGACAACCTGGGACACTGATGGTCTAGACAGTTGGTGATGAAAATTTGTTTAAGCTGTGGAAGGCCAGGTACTTCTTTGGTACTTAATGACATTCTTTGCTTCAGGTCAAATGCGGTCAAAGTCCACCCTTGGTTGGCACACTCCTGTGAGTTAGAGTTGAATTACCTCTTGCACATCATTGCCTCCTACTGTGATACAATGGGAGAAGTTGCTCAGTAGGTCCATTTTTAGAGGATGTTGTACCCTGGGTGGTTGGTATCTCTGTCTATTTTGTAAGGAGGGACAGCCCTTAAGGCTTTTGTTAGTACTGGTAGTTTAGAAGCTTGAGCTGACAGTATCCTTTTAATATTCTGGTAAAGTGTTCTTCTGTTTTACCTTTCCTGTTTCATATAATTTTAACCCTTTTTTTTCATTGTAATAAAATCAATGTCTGACAATGGGATTTTGAATGAATTCTGAGAGAGTGTTTGACAGATGAATTTCATTAACCTATTTATGCAAATTCCCATCTACTTTAACTCTTCAAGCAGAACCTTGGCATACAACTTTGATGGGGTTTATGATTTTTGTTGGCACATAATAGACCTTCAAGATGTTCCAAAGTGAATTACACTGACAGCTGTCAAATGCTTCCATAAGCCCAGATAAATTTAAGTCTCTAAATACTGATTGAGATCTACCTCTAATTGAACTAAGCTTCACAATTTCTGGATTTAAAACCTGATGTCAGAATTTTTTTTATTTGAAACCTGCCCTGTTTAAGGGCATATGATGACCGCACTGGTTGGACAATCTTTTCAAGTTTCATCCTGTAGCTCATGTCCATGAAATCCAGGTTCACCTATAAATTGCAGATGCATGGGTCACATGAAATCACAGGCATTTCCTGCTTTAGCTTTGCATATTCTTTTCCCAACCCAAATGATGAGTACTTATCAATATAGGAAATAGAAAACAAGCTCAGAAATATTATTCAATGACATCTTATTTTGTAACAGAATTTGTGATACTAAGCCCTAACCCAGAAAAAAAAGCAGAAATTAGCTCAAGATAAAAATTTCCTACAGTCCTTCTTATTTTCTGCTCGGCTAGAGCACTGCTGCTGAGACACTCCTTTTGCGCAAACATTCTTCTCACATCCTTAGCAAATACTGAAAAGCAATTCTCTATCCCATTTTCATCAGACCGTAACTCATGTTCAAACCTGTCTGATTACATCAGCAACACAGAATAGTTTTTAATAGTATGAAAATACTATCTGGTGTCCACAGAAAGCAAATAAGTGCTAAGACTCCACCCATCAGAATGCAAATACAGTGGAACTGCTATGAGTTTCTGCTTCAGTGTGACTTCCCTAATGTTTTCTGAACTGAAAAAATATAGAGGTGAGCCTGGTCAGTATAGCAGCTGAGTATTTGGTTATTCAGAATTTCTATCTGCACATCAAGGTTTATGAACCTTGTCCAATAACATAGAAGATGTTGAAGACAAAAATTTGAATGAGTAAAAACATTTTGTTGTGACAATTTTTAAATTAAACACTAATTTTTCCTCTTGAAACTGTCTGTACAGAATGGGAAAGTAAACAACTCCCAAACTGCTATTACTGTTTCAGTAAATAATGTCAGATTACTTAGTGCAAAGGGGAGCAGAAGCAGCTGTTCAGGAACAATTCAGAATATCCTGTACCCTTCACTTCTGAGAGCTGAGTGTTGATGTGTCCATATGCAGAGGAGGGAACTGCATCCTGGTCATCACAACTCAACTATCTTAAGGATTCTGTTACTGACTGGAAATGCTGAGCCTGGACAGAAATAAGGGGAAGTGGATCTTTTTCTATCTTTGCTAAACTAAGTAGCAAATTTGAATCAGCCAGAATGCCTGGCTGCTCAAATAGTTAAGTCTGCCCTTCTACATGAAAATCTGAATAGCTTCATGCATGTTAATGAATTTTTTAGGCAACTGTCATTCTTCTTATAGGAAAAATAAAAGTGTGTCATCCCACAAAGAACAGCACTGCTCACTCTTTGCTATCAACATGGAGATTGGAGTCGCCAAGTGCTGCTTACAAACCGCCCCAGGAGGTATTTGCACAGAACAACACTTCCTCCTTCAGACAGTTCTGCAGCTGTCACATGGGGAGGATGCTGCAGTTGGAAAAAAAAAAAAGTGAAGTCTACCATCACACTACTCTCCTAAAATGCAATCAAAGGGCACCAAGCAAATAGAAGCAAAGACAAAAATGTGACACCAGTGAGATTCTTGCTCCCTGATAGCCTCAGAGAGGAGTTTGTCACAGAGATGGTCTGTCCAGCTGAGGTGATGTGCCTTAGTGCACAAGATTTCTTTCATTCAAAATCTGAGATGCCAGAGGTGTATTTGAGAGTGGGGAGAGATTATTTTGGATCTCTCTGCAGAATTTGGTGCTTTTATTACAGCTGCAATTTAAATGCCCAACTCATTACGCTGCTCCGTCTGAAAAGTAAATTTACACACCTTGAAAATATTTTCAAGTATTTGACCCCAAAGAGTGATCCTTTAAATTGCTTCTGAGATTCTTCCGCTCTAGCAGGGAGCCAGTAATGTTGTGCACAGATGCAACAAAGTCTGCATCTGTCAAATGATAACCACAGTGACAGGAGCATGCAGTGAGTGTCAATATTGCCTGCCTTTGCAGTGGTTTACATTGTATCTTCTGAGCAGTTTACCAGAATATTCATCTCTGACAAAACTGCCCTCACTTTAGACCCAACGTGTCTCTTCTTGTGGCAACTCAATGAAGGCTGATACCAGAGCCACCATGACCGATGGGTCACCCTGAGCAGGTGTCACTGAACCATGGCCAGATGCAGCTGGCACTGCTTGGCCGGGTTGGGGAGCTGTGCCAGCTGCCTCTCTTATTCCCCTGGGCTGCCTGTGGGCGGTTTGCATGTGCTGCTGCCCCCTCTTTCAGAACACTGCCTGGGGAAGGGCACTGCCAGCAGCAGTGGCTCAGGGGACTGATGTGTATTTTCCAACAGTGTGCTCAGTTACACCAGGAATTTGAGACATTGCTGAGCCCAACAGCAACCATGCTCACTGTGAATTGTACTGCTGGGTAAGTAGAGTTCACATCAGCCCTGGAGGTATATTTAGAAAAGCCTTCACCTCAGGGAGAAACCACTCAAGAACAACTCTTGCTGGTGAGTCCTGAGCGAGTCACCCAGGTAATCTGATGGTAGAGAAGAGAATAAGAATTGTTTGTGTGTGTTTTGTAATGGCTTGATTAGATAGCTTTGAACTTAGATTGAATGCTGCTTTTGTGTTTTTCTGAAACTGATGTGTATATGTCACCTATCCTACAGACCATTCTGTAAACAGAACAGTTCTGCTCATCTATTTTAATGCACTAAATGCACTTTTTAATAGATTTTATAGGATTATATACTTCCATTGGTTCATTCTTGCTGTGTAAGTATCTAGAACAATGCTTTTATTAAAGCTTTTGCTTACTGCTCCTTTGGCTTCCTTTATCTCTCTCTCTCCTCTGCCATTCATCTATATTAATTTATTTCCCAACTTTTACTATCAGCATTTGAAGAGTTTTAGGAGTCTAGGAGTTTATCTGCTCCCATCCTTTTTACACCTGTGTTTTTAGAAATCACCTAGATGAATAATTTTTGATGTCTTTTCTGATAATTTTTACTTTGAAGTTTAACCATTGGAAGCTTCCTTTATTAATTCTTACTTATTAATACAAAACCACCTCTCTTTTCAGAGCAAATCTAAAAAAGTAATGCGACTGAAAAGTATATTATTATTCTAAAAACATGTAAGCATATAACTTTTTACATGAAGATATTTTAACTGTGTTTACAAAGATTAATTTTACTTGAAATACTACTCAATTCATCTATTAATGGAAAGAGCTGCAGTTTATTTTCCAAAAACCTCTAAACAAAATTCCATTCTCTATCTCTTTGACAAGACTAAAATATTTGATTTTTTTTTTAAGTTTTCTGAGCTGAATATGTGGTGTTATCACTAAGACTTTTAAAACTTCTGATTTCAACTTGGACAAACCCAAACTCCAGAATGTATCGCAGTATTTCAGGTGTTCCTGATAGCAGCATGAACAACTATCACAGAGTAATTTCACTCTGTTTCCACTGAAGCACGTAACACAGTGTGTAAGTCCCTTGGTACATACAGTTCCAGAGCGGTTTGCACTTTCTTAAACAACCTTTGGAGAAAGTCCTAACAAGCTGTTTCTGACTGGTGTCCATTGCAGCTAAACAACATACCATGTCCTCTAAAACAAAGGAAAATGGTAAAGCTGAAGATATTCCTCCAGAGACGATACCTTAATTACTGCTCTGCTTCAGCAGTCATGTCCAGCAGATAGACATCATTCCTCAGATTAAACACCCTACATGGACCTGAACATTTTTAGGACAAGAAGCCACTAACCTTAGAATCATAGAATCATAGAATCATACGGGTTGGAAGGGACCCCTTGATCCACTACTACCAGTTAGTAGACTATGGCACTAAGTGCCACATCCAGTCTCTTCTTAAATACCTCCAGGGTCGGAGAATCTACCACTTCCCTGGGCAGCCCATTCCAATGCCTGATTACCCTCTCTGTAAAGAATTTCTTCCTAACATCCAACCTAAACCTCCCCTGGCAGAGCTTAAGACCATGCCCCCTTGTCCTACTGCTGTTTGCCTGGGAGAAGAGACCAACCCTCATCTGGCTACAACCTCCTTTCAAGGAGTTGTAGAGAGTGATGAGGTCTCCCCTGAGCCTCCTCTTCTCCAGGCT